>JARKIA010000194.1:0-338831 GCA_029289565.1 Mycena galericulata
CGAGTCCGACTCCAGATCTCCGCCGTCAGGAAAAATGGATCCCTTAGTGCCGGGGCTCCAAAATATTCGCGTTTCCATGCTAGATCCGCCTACGATATAACACACTTGCAGTACGTTGTTTCAGTCTACTCAGAGCGAGTCGAGATCTCCGTCCGCGCAGAGATTCATTGCTGCAGATCCCAGATCTCAGAGTCGAGCTCCAAGGCAGATATCCGAGTCAAGGAGAGCGGTGCCAGGCAAGCGAGTTAAGTTCTGCCCAGCGCATGCATTCCAGCATTCAGCGCCTCTGGGTCGGGTCGGGTTCGCCAGATGTGTAGGCGTCCGTCCGCCGCACGCGTCTGGAGTTAATCCACTGTCGCTCCAAGCGTACCATGCGCCCGCGCGGGGCGCTCTGAGCTCTGAGATACCAGTGTCGTCATCTCGTCTCGCCTCGTTTTGTCTCGTCGCAACTAGAACCCCCGGACCCCCTGGACCTCTTGCCCAGTTAAAGACTCCGATGCCAGTGCCAGGACCGCTGGACATCACAGCAGCTCGGGCTATCATATGTCCGAATATTAATTGTCGCGCCCACGTCGTCGTCGACGTGCAGCGTAGCCTCGTTGAGTGCCAGCCAACATCAAAAAAAACAAGGAGACGGATGGATTTATGTAGGAGTGCTGTGCCCGCGCGTGGGGACGTCGCGATCGCTCGGGCCGGTTATATTGAGTTAAATTTGAATTCCAAACCACAACTCCAAGGCTCGGGACGCCTGCGACGCGGACGTCGGGAGCAGCAAATCGTCGTCGTCGTGGGTGCAAAGCAGCGCTTAGACCGATCGGATCAGCTTGTGGCTGAATCGGGCGACGCGTAAGCCTGAGACTCGAAGGACGCGCAACACTCGAAGGACGGGCGCACGATCGCGAAGCAAGGAACCATCGTACGCGATGTAAAGAAGTTAAACTGTACATGAAAGCATTTGGATGGATTTATGCGAATAATGTGGCAGTAGATCGTAACAGGAGCGTGCGGAGGAGGGGAAAACGACGGAGACGGAGACGGACAGCGGGGGTACATGCAAGACGTGAGGGAGGCATGGCGAGGAGGAGGGGGAGAGGAGACGGGGATGGATCCAGCAGCACACAACACACGTCACGCCCGCCCCGCCCCGCCCCCCACAGCGCACGGTATTTTTTAGGCCTAGTCGAGGCTGGCTTTGGCGGCGTCCTCGACGTCAAAGTTCTCGACGAGGTCCGGGACGTCGTCGTCGTCGTCGTCGTCGTCCACGGGGGCGCCGCCCGCTGGCCGCTGGCCGCCCTGGCCCTGGATCGCCTGGTACGACTCGGCGAGCTTGCGGAGCGACGCGAGCGAGTCGGGGCCGAGCTGGTTGAGGATGCCGGGCACGAGCTCGGTGAGCTCCTTGACGTGCCCCGTGCCGTAGATCGCGAACGTGTTGGCGGTGATGGCGGCGTGCACTGCTCGCCGACAGTCAATGCCGAGCTCGAAATAATAAAAGCATGAACGGAACGCGGAGAGACAGACCTTTGGGCGCGGTGAAATGCAGGACGTTCCCGTCTTCTCTAAACATATTGACCTCCTCGACGCCGGGGATCGGCTGCACGTTCAGCTTTTTGAGCGCCCCTTGGAGTTTTTTGTCGTCTTGCACGGTGGACGCCTTGGGTTTCCGTACGACTTTTCTGCGGACGGTGCCCTTGCCGCCTGGATGTCGATGAAATAAAAATTATTATTGAGGAATCAGATGGACGCGACGGGCTTACCGATCCTGGCGGCGGCGGACTGAGCCTGGAGCTTAGCCAACTTTGCGGGGTCGAACGTGGGAGGCATCGTGGAATTGAGAGAGGGCGGCGCCGACGACGACTGGCTGAGGACTGACTGAGAAAACTGAAAAGGCAGAGAGGCTTCTGAAAATAATACGCGCAAACAAGCTCGCGACCGCGACTTTTCTCATTTTTCTTACCTGCATTCAACGAACAGTGTAGCCACCATGTACTCGCGTCAATTTATTTTTCTGTGTCCAACGACGCCCAATTGACGCTCCTCGTCGCGTCCCTTCGGCCGCGTTGTAACGGAAATTACACTCGTCCGACGAAACCCGAACACGCCTCAGTTCTTCTCTTGTCTCCAACAACCACCACTCCTTCGAATTCTGTTCTCCTTCCGTCCTGGTCTCCAACCTCCCAAAATGCCGACCACGATCCGACCCGCGCGTCCCGAAGACGTGGTCCGTCTCCTTCTTTTCCGCGAAAATCTCCCTCCGCCTGTCTGACCGTCCATTGCAGGATGACATCCTGCAGCTCATTGTGGATCTGGTCTGTGTTCTGTTCTATTCTGTTCTGTTCCGCTTTCCCCCACTCCTCCAACCAAGTCTGAATCTGTTCCGCGGCGCCCCACTCACACTCCATCGCGTCCAGGCGACCTACGAGAAGGAACCCGACTCGGTCAAGGCGACCCCGGAACTCGTGAGCCCTCCTTGGCGAAATCTAAACCGATCATTGACATGAAATAATTAATTCTAAATCGAACACCCACCGGCCCGCAGCTGCGCAAGAACCTCTTCGAAACGCCCTACGCGCACGCGCTGCTCGCATTCGTCGACGCTGACAACGGCAACCCCAGCCCCATCCCCGAGAAGCCCGTCGGCCTCGCGCTCTATTTCTTCAACTACTCGACGTGGACCGGCCGGCCGGGGCTCTACGTGCGTCTGCTGTTCGCTAGTTTCAATTCGATTCATCAAATAAAATACGTTTAGCTCGAAGACCTATACGTGAGCCCCGCCTGCAGGGGCAAAGGGCTCGGCAAGGCGCTCTTTGCGGAGCTCGGCAAGATCGCGCAGGAAAAGGTATCATTGATTGTTTTCTCCTCGCGTCGGTTCAACTCGCGTCCTGTTCGCATCTCACTGAACATCCCTCCCAGAACTGCGCGCGACTCGACTGGGCTGTCCTCAAGGTGCGGCTCTCTCTGTCTTCTCCATCTGCCTCTTGTCTCTCCACATCCCTGTCTCTCCGCGTAATAAATTACCGCAACCCTGACAATTAAATTAATTCGCGCATTGCAGTGGAACCAGCCCTCGATCGATTTTTACGAAAAGGCGCTCGAGGCAAAGCCGATGAGCGAGTGGGTGGGGATGCGGCTCGAGGAGGATGGGATTGAGAGGCTCAAAACGTTTGGGGTGTCTCCTTGAAGGAAGGTGTTTCTCCTGGAAGGAACGCGAAGGAAGAAGGAAGAAGGCAGGGCGGTGGCGCTAGGGACGAGGGACGACGATCTTTGCCTGTCTCTCAAATTAGGTTTACAAGGTTAAAAATTATTTCCAGCGCGAGCTTGACAAGAAATGTAAAAAGCAAAAGCGATTCGATGGACGGCCTGGGATCGGGATCACACGCCGTCATAGCTCGCGCCGCCAGCCTAGGTAATAGATCGCCATAGTAGCGAGGAGGGAAGGAAGCAAGTCAGCGGAAAGCACTCGCCGAAAAAGGAAGGCCCGAAAGAGGCGCACCCACCTTTCTCAAGCGCACCACAATCGGATCCTCGTTGAGGTCGTCTTTTTCGCGCGCGGCGACTTCAATTGAGTATACGCGCAGGGTTGCCTTGACATCTGCAGCGTGGACGGAGATCTGAGCGAGTTGTGTGAGGATCGCAATGGGAAGAGCGGGCCCGACAGATTAGACAGGACAGACGGTACTCGCCTTGGCTTTCCGCATGACCTTGCATTGCGGGCCTATCCAGACCTACAACAACAACGAATTTGTGGTCGGCGGAGCGCGCAGACAGACAGACGGGCGGGCGCGAGCGCGGGTCAGCTCACCACGAGTATGAACTTCTCCCGCGTGGACTCCTTGTCGTTCGAGTACGCGACGCGGACGTATGCAAAGGAGGCCTTGCCGTCGTCGAGGACATCGCGGAGCTCGCTCAAGCCGCCCGTGCCGGTTTTGGTAAGCTGCAGCTTGTCGGAGCGGTCGCTCTTGTGCGGGCGTGAGCGGCCCATCGCGAGGCAGAGGAATATTATATTATGTAGATAATCCTGCGAACCTCGTAGTCGAGCAGGAGCCAGTTTGTGTCTGATTTGTCTGAGCGGACATCCTGATAAGCTGGATATGCGAATAAATGAGCGTTTTATTGAACTAGTAGGGCGACGCACCCTCGTCTATGTTGGGATCGCTCACATCGGCCATGGTAGCAGGGAGAAGGAGAAACGGTGTGTTAGGTAAGCCGGGCGTCTCTCTCCATGTTTTCTCCGTTCCGTGCACTTGTATCGCGGCCTGCGGCTGTTGCTCGTCGTCTGTCGCGGTCTGCACGGTCCATCCTCGAAGACGACTCTGTCCCCGTAGACCTCTCCGAAGACAACGACGCCGTCAACGGCGTACGCTCTCCCGCTCTCCCCCTCACCCCCACCCCGCCCGCCTGGCAAGCCCATCGCCAGTCCCTCAGACACTCCTTCCCCGACGGCTGGAACCCCCCGCGCAAGCTCTCCCGCGAGGCCATGGACGGCCTGCGCCAGCTCCACCGCGTCGACCCAGCCACCTTCACCACCCCCGTCCTCGCCGAGCGCTTCCGCATCAGCCCCGAGGCCGTCCGCCGCATCCTCAAGAGCAGGTGGGAGCCCCCGCCCCAGCAGCGCACCAAGCTCCTCAAGCGCGAGGCGCAGGCAAAGGCCCAGTTCCGCTCCCTCTCGTCGCTCAGGGAGCGCATGGAAGCGCGCCGCGTCCTCGAGAGCAAGTCCCACCTGCGCGCCGCCAAGAACGCGGATGTGGACTGGGACGCACGCGGGGACGCGCCTGCACGGGGCGTCCACCCCGCTGACAGGCTCACGTTCGAGTGAATACAAAGCTCCGCGGGAAGTGTGAGTGAGTGAGCTACATATAAATTCCTATTCATTCACTTATGAGAGCTTTAGCTTCATTAAACAACGCAAGCCATGCGGCCCCGTTTCACGCGTGAAACCGATCGTCCGTCGACGGCGACTGACGCCGTGCGCAATGGCCGTTCACTAATGGGAGGCCCGCTTGGACGGACCCGCGCGTGTGCATGTAAATAGCTTAACATAGCGGCGTCCTTGTGAATGGCCATCGTGGCACCCCGGACAGTCTGAAATAATTTTCACATGCGCTTTAATTACTCGCTAATGTAGGAGCCGTCGTGTGTCCTTTTATCCCGTCGCTTTTTTGTTTTTTCTCTTTGGGCAAGGAAAACCCGACCAAACAGCACTACGCGCAAGTCCGAAAAAGGCAGTTTCTCGTCTCGTATTGATTGCGTGCGTCCGTGAGCGGGTTCGGCGTCAGGAAATTATCTGTATCGCCTCTCATTCTCGAAGTCGATGCGTGAATGCCCGCCAGAAGAAAAGAAAAGATCAGAAAACGGAAAACAAAGTAATGAAAACGCGTCCCTGGCGCGCCGGACGCGCTTTCTGAGTGTTTCAATTTGCTTCAGGAGTTCGATGCGTAAGAAACAGGTATATGTTACGGGTCCCACCTCCCGAGTGCCGTGCGCGTCAAGAACCAGCGTGCCCCGCAGGATTGAACTTGCCTCATAATAATATGCAAGTGCAGAAAAAACACGCTAACTACTATGAGCTGTGAAGCCTGTGAACCGTAATAAGACTGACGCAGAGAGTGCTGTAGCTGGGCGAATGGAGTTAAAGGCGATAAGATTATCATCAAGAATATCAAACTGAACATGAGGTGTGTACGTATAACTAATTAAATATAACTGTACAAGAACTGGGATGATGCAAATTGTAATCAGACTCGATATCAGTCTCTGCGGTAGGCCTGAGGCCCTCATAATTATGAATCAAGCTTGAAACTGACATCCTACAATAAAATTTGGAACTGTAGTATGTAAACCGATTGCGCTACAATTGTATCTCCTCCATACGTTGAACCGCCGATTAAAGTGTCATCATTGGCTGTGGGACAGCGGTACGTGCGCTAATCCGTTGAATGGTCACCGTCAGACCGACTGTCACTTTTGTGATAGAAGCTCCCGCTTGACAGATCTAAAAAAAAAAAGTGAGCTGGACATTTGATGGCGTAAAAATGGAGCGAAAGCTGTTGTTCTTGTCATGCACCGGCGTCTCGATAGACAGCCTCCCCAAATCGGCCTGAATCACCTACCCGAGTTCCGATAATTAGCGCCTTCTTGACAATTCAGGAGAGAAGGCACTCACGGTCATCGTGGTATCCAAGCGCCCGACCGTGGCCACGAGCGCTGCCGTCGCGTGCGCGTTGGCTTGCACGTCCCCAGACGTTCGGAGAGCTTGGGTCGCCTGCAATCAAGATAAATAAGGTTAACAGATAATATACTTGGCAAGGATAGACGAACCGAGAACAGGGCCACCGCCTTATCGAGTGCAACATCGAGCCTCGCGAATTGATCCCTCTCTTGATTGGCTAGGATCCAAGAGGAGAATCGGCGGCGGGGTTTCTTCAGAACGGTGAGGTAGGACTGGATGTCCTCGAGGGCTCTGTAAAATTGTAAGACTAAGACAGATTAGGATGTTAGGAGACTTACAGCTTCAGCGCATTCAGCGCCTCCGGATCAGGGACAGCGGCGCCATCCATCACCGCGCGGTCTACGATGCTTCTTGTCACGGTACTCGCGCGCACGGAGAGAGCGAGGGCTGCCTTCCGGTTGCTTTGCACACACTGGGACAGTATCAGTAGAGTATATGTTTGAGATGGACTACATACCTTCGCCGTATCGCATATCAGGGTAGCAATACCGACGACGGGCTTCATGACATGGAGCACGGGGACGTCGGAGATCGCACCGACCACGCGGAAGCTCAGCGAAACGACTTCGAGGATATCTTCGCTGCGCAAAGGGCCCTTCTTCACTTCAGTGGATTTGCCATCGCAGATCGCAACCTGGTCGAAAACGGGCCGGTATGCAGTGATGACAAAAGAAAAAAATGAGTGGAACGTACGATGACTCGCAGATGGTTCTCTAGATCCGCTCTCAGGCGGCTACTCTCTAGTTTAAGTTTCAAAGCCGAGAAGGCCGAGAGAAATTTCGCCCTCTTGCGCGGTGGCACCGACATGTTCTCAAAGTGTCGCCGAATTGCATCCAATTTTCTGTAGGTTTGGGTTAAGCGCCGTGAAAACAGACAGATGGAGACCAATACAAATACATACTCCTGGTAGATGGCCAAAGCCTGGCAGACTTCCGGCGACGGCGGCACCTGGGCGATCTTGTTGATGAGAAACCCGGTCTGGTTCACGACGTCGCCAGAAAGTTTGGTGCCATACAGTTTGTTTCCGACCTAGAGGCGCGTCAGCGTCGACTGCACGCACAGTCGGGAGAGAATGATAAACACCAGATTTTGGGCGGCGGTACATATCTCGAGTGCAGACGTAGCAATGGGCTGGAGCACATCCATGTCTGGCGTGGTAGCGCAGATCGTGAGCAGGTCTTTGGCGTTGGCCTCAACTTGAGCTACGGGGAGAGGCATAGTTTCTAGGTGGTGAGTCGCTGGATTGGGGAGAAAGAGGCGTTAATAGTGACCCCAAAGATCTGGATACAGCTTCAGAGCTGTTGAGAAAGGCGATGCGAGCACCGCGTGCGTTGAGCGCATGTGGTCGCATAAGGTCTGCGACAAAGTCTCCCGAAATTAAAACGCCGCTCTTGGCCCCGGTGTGGGCGTCTCGTTTCCAGCGTCTAACCATCCTGGTGTTTCGCCTCCCAGATTCGTGAGATGCAATCCAGCCACTCCAGTCCCAGTTACTTGCGTTCGAGGACATCGATGTTTGAGCTTGCCAAAAGCGGGTGTAAGAATGAGTGGTGTTGGTTTGTGTTTGGAATCTTTAGATACCGGGCCGAGACTCCGCTTGCACAAGTTTGGGGAGAACGCACAAGTCAAAGTCTCGGAGAACAATCAGTGAGTCAGTTCGACGCAGCAGTAGTGTCGATGAGACTGACCAGTTCACAGAACCGATAAGCCCTCAGGCCTCAGATACTGACACTATGACTGGCTACAAGTGGCCGCGTAGCGACAACCACCACAGGCTGATTCGAGCAGAGACGCGAAACTTGACTCGGAAACAAGGGTAATGAGAGCGCCAGCCACTGTCAGCTCGCTGCTTAAGCAACGTCACTTCGGGACCCTCGTCTGGCCCAACTCGGAGTGATAGTATGCGAGCGATTGCTTGAAACGCGGGAGGTGTAATACACCCCGGAAATTCTGATATTTCTGGCCTCCCAAAAACGTTTCTGAAACCTTTAGTTTCAGACGCGCTCCTGATACCTATAGTTTAAGGTGCCGGACCGGGCCGGGCCGACGGGTTTTGGGGGGCCTGAAACTAAAGGTATCAGGAACACGCCTGAAATTAAGGCTCGATACTGATGGCGGTGTCCGATACCAGAATCGGATAGCAGCGGAGTTTGAAAATCCACGTGATTCGGCCCGCTCTTCCGACCGCGTCGCCATCGTACTCCAGAGCTGGTCTTTTCAGAGGATGGCAACAATTAAAAATGTGTACGGAGTTTGGATGTGTTCCTCAGTAATTATAAAGCATGCTGAATGCAATGCCATCATGATCCAAGTGCCAGAATCTCGGAAAATGGTTGACAAACATGCGGAGGGAAATGCATCTGTACAGTAGTACTACGTGCCGTGTCGTGTTTTTCAGGTCAATTCGGTATTCAGTAAGCTTCCAGAGTGTCGCATTCCGATCTCTTTCACAAAAACAAACCTGGGAACATGTGTAATGATACAATTTGAATGTAACCCGCAAGCCATCAAATATGGAACTATCAGAGCAGATGTGCCCCCACCGGGGGTTTTCACAGGTGTTTGCCTTGAAAGAGGTTCAGAAATGACAGTACATTCTCTGGAAATATTCTGGGTGACGTTCATGGCCTTGCACATGCTGGATCAAAGGGAAACAACAAAGATAGCTAAAAATTGGTGCACGATATCAGCCGCCGGCAGGCCAGCTTTTGAAAGTCTGATGTTGCAGCAGGGACAGAGATGGACCATAGAATTGTATTTGCCTCACTGAAGGAGATTAGAATTTGAACTAAGGTGTGGTGCACACAATGAAAGATTCGCTCAGAAAGAGAAGACGCTGCCATTGATCCGATGTCAAACTCCGCCGGAAACCAGCGGAGTGGTATCGGGAAATGACCGTTGTTTTATTGTTTCCTCTGCAACCTCCCGACCGATACCAATTCTGAGTGGCTAGAAAAATTTTAAATAAATCATTCCAAAGGTCCCATTTTTTGAGTGTGATAAGGACACCTTCTGAGTCTGTCAGACAGGTATCGGATACCATGCTGAAGTAAGCTGAGTGATCGGAGATCTCCCCTCTTTTTATTGTGATTTATTTTCTTTATTTTCTTTATTTACCCCACCGCCATTGGTATCGGGCCGAAATTAAAGGTTTCAGATTCGTTTTTAGGAGGCCTAAAATGAGCCTTTTTACGGAGTGATAGTCGGCGACGAGCGAACGGAAAGGTCCCTGAATTTCAGTAGAATGACCAGAATGCGGGGAACTCGAGCCTTGTTTTCGAGAAGTGTATGAAGAGGGTATCATTATCATCATTTACATTCCTTGGCCTGGGGGGTAATATAGAGCTATGACATCGGATACGGCGCGTACTTCCAGTACCTGCGTCACGAATAAGTCTGGGTGATACTGAGAAGGGAGGAAAGTGAAGGAGGTACTCACCCAGCATTCCGGGGCGCGAGGAACCACGGGACGACGATGCGCTTGACGATCCACGGGAAGGGCGGCCAGATCTCTTTGAGCTCGGGCGGGGTGTGGCTGGGGTCGGGATGGTAAGCGACGCCGACTCGGAAATATGCACGCGATGCGGTAAGCAAACGCGAAAGCGAAACGTAAAGGTGGACGCAAACGCAGACGCGGAAAGCAAACGCACACACAAACAAAAAAGCGCTTTGAAAGCCAGAGAGCCAGAGAGACAGGACGTACCATCGGAGGAACGGCAGCGTGACGTACTTGTCCGAGTGTGCGCGGATGTAAACCATCAAGTCCTTGCCGGCCTGGGAGAGCTCTTCCGGCGTGTAGACCTTGAGCTTTGCCGGCGCCAGGTCTTCCACCTCTTCGTCCAAATGCTCGAACTAAACGCAGCACGCATGCGTGTATGAGCATTTCACCAATATGTTGAGAGGGAGGGGCCACGCACGAGGGGCCCACCCAGGGTCTCCATCAGCTCCTTCAATTTCCCCGCATCGAACTTGGAGTGGTCTGCGGCCGCCTCGTCGATGAATTTGATGATCCCAGTAAGGCCGTCGGCGACGACGACGTGCTGCTCGATTTCGGTGCTGAAGTCGAGCTTCTGGTTCAGGAAGGGGAAGAGGACTTCCTCCTCGGAGTCGTGGTGCCCGACAATCGAGGTCTGGATAACATGATTACCATGATATCCGGGTGAAAGCAAAGGAACGAGCGTACCGCCCATGCGCGGCAATAGCCGAGAAAGTTGTCGAGGTCGTCGAGCGGGGGGTTGTTAAGGTGCGGGATAATTGTCTTGTACGCAAGTTTGTAAGTGTCGTGCGCTGCGAGATAAGCTAAGATTAGTTCTCCAAGTCCACTCACTTCATGCAAGGAACTCACTATTCGCCATGTTATACTGCAGACTTTCATACGGATCCGTGGGGTATGCCATCGTTGCGGTAGGAGTAGTCTTTGGGTAGAAATAGACTGCAGATGCGACGCCGAGGGCGAGAGTGAGGCTTAGAGTGAGGGTCGATGGCATTCTATGTGGTGTGGTCTAGAGCAGCTCTATATACGCCGTTCTAAGCCGTTTTTCCGTAGGTCCCACGCTGCGCTATGGGAGGCTGCGGGTCAACATGCCGCGCCATCAAGCAATTGAGTTCGCTGGTCCAGGTTTTCAAGGCCGCAGCCAGACTGTTGGCCAGAGCGCATTTGACAGCAGGAGCCAATCAGAGGAGCGGCATTGGTCATGTTTTCAACTGACAGTGAACCACAACGACTTGACATGGATCCATCTGACCATTGTGAACGAGGCCAAGACTTGGACAGCTCATGGTCTCGAGGGATCCACTGCGTTATTCTCTGTTAATGTGCGGTTGACATGGATCTCCGGCCCTGAGTGTAACACAAGAAACTCCCAAACGGCACGGTCATTCCGACTTGGACTCATATTGCGCGGTTACAGTTGACCCCCAGCTCGAGCGGAAAATACTTGGATGGCTGTAGGTCCCGCAATCCGAGATAATACATCGGGCAATCGGGAATCCCGCCAGGGCAGCGGAAACTGCGTGACCTTTAAATCTCCTTTTTAACAAATGAAACTGCCACGCAGCGTATTTCAAGGTTCTATCAATGCGACACTGGTGGTTTGGCTTCTGAGCGCTGAGCCATTCAACCCTGGACTCGGCACTCGTTCAATAAATGCGACGTCAGGGGCAGTCAATGCATTTCTTCCAGACTCTTCTCATGCCACGATTTGCACTCCGCCAGTATTCCGCCTGGCTGGCTCATCATTCCTGAATGCTTCAACCAGGTTGCAAGGTAGCTCTCCATGGACTTCCGATGGCCGCCGTGGTATCGATCTAGTAAGAGCGTCAACTGTCATGCTGCGACTTGATGTGCATCCTCTTCGAGCTTGACAAATCGAATACTAGTACACCGATACCCGGGATATTGTGGGTTCTGTATCTCTTTGCGATGCTTCCATGGCTGGGAACTCAGAAATTCAGCGTACCCCCGTCAGTGGCCCCACTCCGTCGGAAGTTCGAACATGCTTACATGCTAGTATTCGTATTATAAGGATCTTCCCTTCCTGTCTCCGCGTGGTTAACTGGGCCCACAGGTTCGTAAAGCATCTGGAGTACTTTCTTTTTTGAAATTGAACCAAGATTGGCTCAACCCTTGTTGAACTGTTGACTTGAGCGCCGATTGACCCCACTCTCAGAGTGCCTTGGCAGGCTCAGGCTGCAATTCTCTACAACGAATACCAGGCAGACGTCCTTCACTATGAGCTGCCCAGACTGTATTTCCGGATCCTTCCTCTCAGGTGAACCCGCAGGCACCCTCGACCTCCATGGCGCCTACCACACTCCCGCTCCCGCAACTGCTTCAGAGGCACAGAAGAAACGTGCCGTCATTCTTCTCACCGACGCGTTGAGTCCTCCCTATCTAACTAGGCTTCAGCCGATAGCTCACAGCGCTCAGATTCGGTCTTCCCCTAGTCAACTGCAAACTCATCGCCGACCAGCTGGCCGAAAGACTCACCTGCGACGTCTGGGTGCCCGATATATTTGCCGGCAAGTCCGGCCGTCCATTACTACTGGCTCACCTTCAAGAACGCTGAAAGAAAGGTGAACAGGCGAACTCATGATGCGGCCCGACATCATGATCCCCAGCCGTGCAGGGGAGAGAATGGGCGTCCTCCGCTGGATGTAGTTCTTCTGGGCTCTGATCACTCGAATCCCGTACATCATCAAAAGCAGGCCTAGTGTCGTCGATGCACGGCTTTCCGCGGTATGCATATTGAAGTGTCTGTCTATGCCACCCACTTATTGTCGGCGGGGACGCACACAGTTCTTCATAGCTCTGCAAGAGCAGAAGAAGTACGAGAAGATCGGGGCAGTCGGGTATTGTTTCGGCGGTGCTACGGCGGTTCGCCTGGGAGCAACCGATTTCATCCAAAGTGCCGTCGTCTATCACCCGGCGCCGTTCTCGAACGCACAGCTCCAGGCAATCGAGGTTAGTTTTTCAAGGCACCCATTTTACTTCCCATAGCGACTCATTATCCCAGACACCAACCTCGTGGGTTTTCGCGGAAGGTAATTATGACTTGTAAACTACATAGGGCGGGCACTAACGAGTACTCAGACGATCTATATTTCAAGCCCGAAAAACGCTTGGAAGTCGAGGCCGTTTTTGCGGAACGCAAGGGCAAGGATACGTTCGTCGATTATGAATGCAGGGACTACAAAGGTCAGTAGCACTTATTTCGACGCAACTCGAGCACGTGTATTCAATTCCATGCTTAGGCACCACCCACGGTTTCGCGTCGCGCCCGGATCTGAAGTACCCTGAGATCAAGGAGGCGTTCGAGAAGGCGTTTGATCAGACTGTGGGTTGGTTCAACAAGACCCTGCTCGTGGGGTAGTTTTTTGGGTTTCGGTTTTTCTGGCAGGGTATTCTCACATGGTTGAACGTGTTCGTTTATTTATTTCTTAGTTCATATGCGCCGCTGCGTGGACGAAATTCCGACTCTGAACACTCAATCTGTGGAACGAACTATGGAATGAGTGTTCGCGGTATCCAGAACCAAAACGCTGCCATATGAAGTCTTATCAGACATCCCCCCCGGACCATGCTGAATCTCCAGTCATCTACAGTCATCCTAGGCTCGCAGGCACATATAACCTTGAAATGGAAGGAGCATCGCGTGGCGGTGTATGTTGAATGAATTCAAGTGTGTATCGTTGTATGTACTTCCCACAGTTAAATTAACTGATCTTATTTCAAGCGAGAGCAGTGCGTGTAGTTGGAAAACAAAAACCGGAGTCGATAATGCCGGAGGATGAACAACGGAATTCCGAGGCCTCCCGTAGGTGCATGACTCGACTCCTTCGACTATGCCGTTTCAGAACGACTCGGGTCTACTTTGGGTGAGTCGGATAATAACTCGCTCCCCTCGGAAGAGTCATATCGGTAGAAAAACAAAACCTATCATCTTACGTTGGGCTTGGCGCATCAAAAAAACATTCCAATATGCAAGATAAACGAACCTTGTGCGTCTTCATCATCGTGTTGCTTCAATTGTTTCCCCATCCTTGTGACCTTGACCGACGTGTCTGTTTTTTCTTGACTGGGCACGCTTTGCTCTCCTTGGTCTCAGTTCAGTCGGTTGTGGTATTATTATTCGGGGCGCTCATCCAGGTCTGATCCCATCAAGCGAGATTTGCATATGAACGTCATATGCTCGGCGTCACTACTTCACCGATCGGGAAGGACAATTACCAGATTCGTCGGTGTTCAGTTTTTAATATTTAACTGGAGTCCACCCTAATACACGAATAAGTTCTTCCTCCTGCATTCGACACTTTTGACTTGAAGCCTGTGCAAGATGCTCCCAAATACCAATCGCAGTTCCTCGTCGGTCCCTGTCGCCACCCCGCCCCCAGGGCATCAAAGAAATCGCATCGCATGCGTCAACTGCCGTAAGCGCAAAATCAAAGTAACGGACGCGTCTTCCTCCCGTCGTACTTTCTGACAAAACACGATATTTTAGTGCATTACAGACAAGAAGCAACCCCGATCTGCGTGCGAGCGGTGCACGAGGGAAGGAGCGATCTGCGAATATATTGCGGCTCCGAGCGAAGACGAAATTTCGCCTTCCCAATCGTCGTTCGCGCCTGGAAGCGGGTCTGTGCCACCTGTCCCGCGGTGGGTGGAGCCGCTCGATCCAGAGTCCTACGCACGAAATAAGGGCGCGTTTCCGCCGCCTCCGGCGCCACAGGGACAAGGCCCGTCGTCCATGTACTCTGGGTATAGCGGCCAAGCCGCTGCCCCTCCAGGAAATTATCCCATGACCCCCTTCCAGCAGCAGCAACATGGATACCCCTACTCCTCGCAGTTCAACTCTGCTATGTCAAGTAATCCCGCCCATAATATTCCCGGAAACCGATATCCGGCTGGAGGCAACAGTCCATACCCTGGGATTAATGACGCCGCGAATATCAACGTCCATTATGGTCCCTTCCCTGGACCTGCGGGAACCGTATACCCGTGGAGCCAGCCAAGGCCTCAAGCTGCTGCCAACCCATAGTAAGTTCAGTTCCATGGGCTTTTCTCAAAAAAGTGAAACACCATAAACTAACTGTCGCCCAGCAACGGTGGCTGCACTTGCACCACGGCGCAATGTGTCTGTGGGCGGAGGAATGTTCCGTACTAAGAGCCGGGTTAACGTACACACTTGTTCGACATCATCCAAACACCGCAAGGCTCTATTCAAATATTTATTTTAGGCTCTTGGCAATGGAGGTCGAAGGGACTACCCGGCCCGGGTTCAGGAGCGTGGCGCGCGCTCTTGAACAATAGGTAACCGATGTCCAGTCCTGGGATGTGGACTTAAATTTGGGCCGTGATATACATTTACATTTAATACGTAAAGGTGATCCATAGTTCGCCTTGTCCGAGTCGTCGAGTTTAGGTACTATAAATGTTTCCGATAATGATAAGCTTTTAGTGTTTTGTATGGGTTAGAGGTGCTCTTCGTTGTCAAGACCACTTGCAACGCATATATATATTATATACGCGTTTGATGCTTCGAGAGGGAAACGCGCCGACGTCGCTACAACGAGTTACGATGTGCCAACTAACGCCACGGCACATTCTGCTGCTTGCAGGCAGTGGGTCTGATTAGTGCATTCCTCGTGGCAATCAATCCGAGTTTGACGCCCCAGGGACTGAAACCGTACTTGAAAGCCTCCGATATGGGGATGAACGGCGATCACCCATATCCGGGATTGACAGCGATCTGCAATTGAGGCTGTGCTTTCCTGTCGATCACGATCGGTATTGTTATCCCCTTCCGTCTACGTTCCGGGGTCTCGGATCGGTCACGTTGGTAGACTTTAGATGATTCCGCAGCTTCGAGCCCTTCGACGGCGCAGCACTCTGGCAGCTGAAGATACTGCGCTTCGCGCAGCGCCTTTTATTTCACCCCGCAGATCGTGCTTCAGACTAACAGAATGATTGTCCCGCAAGACGCATCCAAGTCCGAATTGTCAACCCAACGAGCTGAGACGGTAGTGAGTTTCTTCCCTCGACTTGCCATGCGTTCTGTGCCTTATTCATCTCATAGCCAGATGTTGCGCCTCCAGCATACGAGCCCCATTCTGACGCTTCCTGGGCGCCTTCCCATATCATGCCCACAAACTTCATCGCGATCAAGCGTCGCTTCGGAGAAGTGAAGGACACTTTTGTGCTGAACCCCGCGTTGGTTATTCCGCACCCCATGCGGCCGCGTGACCAAAGGGTGCACCTGAGCCTCTCGGCGCTGATGGGAGAAGTCGCGGCGGTGGTCTACATCGTGGGATCCGAGTCGCTTCAGAAAGGCTTGAAGACGCGTATGGAGGTATTTTCCACAATGGGGACGACTAGACTCGAGCTTGTGAGCTCTATTCTTCTCTGGTCCTAATTGTTTCAACTGAAACTTACGTTTTCTCTTTGCTGCAGCACGCGCCAGAGCCGCGCGCAGCGCTATCCGTAAACGTTAGCGCGCGCTTGGGAGAGGTTCACCTCCAGCTCCCACGTTCGTTCCGTGGGTCTTTGCAGATATCGGCGAAACTTGGGGATGTACAAATTTCTCCGGCGTTGCGTGCGGCGACGAGGTCGTTTGGTGACAGCCTCTTCGTCGGGGAGTGGAAGGAGAGTGAACTGAAAGAAGATAGTTGGAAAGGGGATGAGGCGGTCGTCTATGCGAAACTAGGCAGCGTATTTGTAGGATATAGTGGTGAGAACATGATTAGTGCCTGATTTTCCGGTATTCTTTCCCCATTACTTTCTGAAAGACAGTCCACTCAGTCATACTAATAGCCGGAACCCGGCGGATCAAAACCGTCAAGCACTCCGTTTCACTTGCCGTTTCAGCCCGTTTCTGACGCTTCAGTTGCAGGGCCTTTATGATACTATTTGACCTCTTCGGTGTACGCAAGGCCTCCACAATCGTCTAATTGCTGCATCTGGGTTCAAATTTCGGGTTGACCACTGGAATATTGCCGATCCGCAAGTAGATACTAGACAGTCGTCAAAAGTCCTTGGTTGCTCCTCAATCTTTGGGACCATGACTATGTTTCTCGCTCTGGCCGCTTGCAGCACAGCGCCTTTTCTAAAAGCTTCACGAAATCAAGTCGGCCATGATCCAGCGTGGGCGTCGTTCTTCTTTGAAAACACCCGTCCGATCCCGATCTTTCGCTGCTCGAGTATCGAGTTCAGATGAGGTATTGGATGTGTGGGTATGAATACATTGCTTTACAAATCCGGGTGCTGGTTCCTAATACAAAATGCGTGGATCTCACTGCCTCCTCTGCCTCCTACCTCCTCTGCTTCTTAACCTGTGGTTTCATATCCGAGTTGCTGGCGGCTTTCAACTCCCTTTGCTTCTGCTCATCCCTTTTCTTCTGCTCAGCCCTTATCCGTTGTGAAGCCCGGCCCGGAGCAATACCGTCTATCCTCTTGGCCTTGGGAGGGAGTGTCTCCGCCTTCGGAACTCTCTCTGGGTCCAAATCCACGGATAAGTTTTCTGCCTGTCGTAAACAAAAGAGGGTTGCTCACCATTCTCAGCCGTGCCCTTCCTGCCTTTCCCTTTTCGCTTCTGCGATTTCAGCGCGTCTCGTCCAGCCGTGTGGCCCAAGTCGGTATTCATATGCTGCAGGACGTTCCGTTGGACGACACTTGGGATGGCCAAAGAACCGTGATTCGCATCCGTGTCGGTGGTGGAATCGTTCGGGGCTTCGATCTTTCCCCGACGAAGCCGGCAGGGCAGCAAATTTACATCTGTGTGGTGGAGATGGGCCATGTTTTTAATATGAAGGGGTGTCGAGGGTGGGTGACGGTGGATGCTATGGGGGGAGGTGCCACTGCAGACGGTGGAGGCTGGGTTGTGTCTGGTGCGAGATGGAGGATGAAGGAAAGAAACGTCCCGTGATGCGTGCCTTTTATATGTTCGATCCGTCGCGCTTTGGATGACCGCCAAAACAAATGCAATCTAAAAGCTGTGGGCTTCTGAACGCGCAGGAACTCTCTCTCTAAGACGGGATGGCCTGTGAATGACGAGGATAAAGAACAGGCATATACGCCAGGAGTAGAAGACCTGGGGTCGTCCTCTTCCTTCTCAGCTTGGACATCCGCAGCTCAGCAACGGTACGGATAACTTGACGCAAGAGGCACGATCGCCTCTGGTCGCGCTAAAGGTCAAAGCGTACATCTGACAAGCGCACGAGTCATGCACGGAGGCGCCACTGGTCTCCGGCTCGAAACCTAACGACGTACGTTTCAAGTGGTCCAAATCCCGAGACCGTTCACTCTTTTGGCAAAATGCATCGACCTTATGCGGTATTAACTAGACAATCCAGGGTATATCCATTCATCCCCTCGTTGTATAGAGGATATTTCAATTGGCGTTCATTCAAGGGTCCACCCTTGCTCTCCGCGTCCTTCACATGCGAGGAGTCGCCAACTCTGAATATTCGGGTCGCCACTCAAGGGACACACCCGCGGGAATAGACGTCTATACCGGTCGAACAGTCATGAATACGCGTTATAATGGAGACAAACGCGTCGCGCGTGCCCTTGACGCGTCGTAGAGCTCGATATCCTTTTTTCTTCTAGCCGAAAAGTTACCAAATCGGGATAGGGGCCCACAACTGGCACACCATCGAACGCAGACCAAATTGTTATACTGCGGATATAATCTATGAATTTTCTAGATTTGAGACCCCTCGTCATCCTGGTCGCTCTCTTCCTCTTCGTCATCGTCATCACCGTCACTGTCATCGTCCTCCTCCTCTTCCGAAGACGAGTTTTTGGTATCACTGCAAAAAGAAAGCATGAGGATAACTTATCGCGGAGCGTGAAGGTTCCGGACTCACCCTGCCGCGGGACACCGACGCGGTCCCGACGATTGTGAAATTTCTGCTTCCGTTGCGAAGCTTGGCAGACCATTCGACCAGTGGAGGCCAGGCGGCACAGGGAGCTCGCCATTCTCCAACCGGTTGAAGTCGCTAGAAGGAAAAGAGTCAGTGAGGGTACCTTCCCGCATCGGACGCGAAAGTAACGTACATCCCCTCGAAAAATTTATGATTTTTTATTTGAGAGACTGAAAGCCGGTCGTTGGGGTTGGGTCGGCGGAGGGCCTCCAGAAAAGAAGAAGCTGTGGCGTCCATGGTGTCGTCGAGGATGCCGGCGTCTTCCTAGTAAGAAATAAGTAGTTTAGAAACCTTCGTTTACCAGGTGGAAAGGAAAGAACGAGCTCACAGCACGGGAAAGCCATCCACAGATGACGACACCCATCGGCCAGAAGTCGACGCCGAACGAATGTGCGTGGCCCGCAACGACCTCGGGGGCGGC
Source organism: Mycena galericulata (assembly GCA_029289565.1). NCBI lineage: Eukaryota > Fungi > Basidiomycota > Agaricomycetes > Agaricales > Mycenaceae > Mycena > Mycena galericulata. Next base: position 19,065 of record JARKIA010000194.1, read on the forward strand.
GTAGCCGGGTGTACATGCCATGTCAACGATGGTTTCTGGGTTGTCGAAGGACCAGAGGAGGGGAAAGTCGTCCCCGCCGCGTGCGCGCGCCTCCTTGTACACGGGCCAAGCGTCCTCGTCTACCTCCTCCGTGGTGATGAGCTCTTTAGTCTGCGCGCGAAGGAAGAGCGCGGCCAGTCCGAAGTCCGCGACGATCAGGTTACCCTTTTTGCCGAGGAGGTTCTCGGGTTTGATGTCACGATGGATAACGCCCTGGAGGTGCAGCGCCCGAATCGCAAGGAACTGCAAGTGTTCACTGCATTGAGGGACGATGGCACGGGGGAAACTACGAGCCACGACTTACCAATTGGGCGGCATAAAATCGAATTTGTTGATACGTCAAGAGGGCGGCGTCAGAGAACGAAGCCGCTGCTCGCTCCTGTGATGATAAGAGTAAGTGTCGCAATTTCGAGGTTGAGGGGTGAGACATACCATGACGAGGTACGTGTGCGCTTGGTCCCCAAAGGCGCCGAGGAGGGTGGGGAAGTCCTGACGGTCATGAGTCAGCCGATGGACGAGGATCTCCAATCCGGCATCGTCTGGGTGAGTCTTGGCGATGGGAATCCGCTTGACAGCACAGTGCCGGTCGGTCGACTCGTCGTAAATATGAAAGACCGAGCCAAAGCCCCCAGATCCCAAGATGCCTAACCACTGGAACGCACAGGGATAGAGAGGTGGCGGCAGGGTGTACCCGTCGAAGACCAGGTGTTGACCCAACACTTTCCAATCGTAGGAGCAATCCTCCCATGTCTCTGGCCCGTGGGGCGCCGGTTCATCGCCGCTCTCAGATTGGCTGAAGAGCGAGCCGGTCGACGTTCTGTGAGTCGAGGATGTGGGTGACAGAGTTGCGGAGGGTGTAGAGATCTGTTGGCTACTCTTGATAGCGCTGTATCCTCTGTCGTCGAGGGTCTTGACCCTTCCGTGTGCCTTAATCCAACCGGGAGTCTTGGAGAGTAAGCCCAAGATGACGTGAACTGTCCCCGGGACGACTACAGTGGTGGCCGCGAAGGTGGCAGTTGCTGTGCCAACTATGACCGAAAAGGTCGCCCAGAGGAGAGAATAGGCACACACTATGACCGCCCAGAAGGAAACAGCAAGAGTGGCGAGGAGGGAAATTGAACAAGCAAGCAGACTGTTCAGGGAGCGGTGGACGAAATTGCCCATAGCGATGAAGATGGTCCCGAGTACATCGCTAGCGGGCGGAAGAAGTTCGAGCCCCAAGTTGGCGGACTCTTGAACGAAGAAGGCGCTGTACGCAGCAGCGACGCATATACCTTCGACCACACCGAGGAGAAGTCGGCCGAGTATTTGGACCGAAGAAACTTCCACGTGGTCTTCTTCGCCGTATGTCCCAGGCATGACGAGTTCGCTGTCCGTGGACTGGCTTGCTGTGGATATTGAAGTCGCCGAACGGAGGTACTCTTCATGTAGAACGAGTAGGACCAGCATCGCCAAAACAAAGGTCGGGTCAAAGGGATGCGGACTCGTCGTGGTGGGGGCTTTCTTGACGGGCGCGGGCTTTGGGCGCGCTGGGGACCGGCACTGCGGGATGATAACCAGGATGTTTAGAACGACGATGTTGACGACGATCAATGCGGTAGGGGAAAAGGCGTAATCGGCTAGGGCGAGACTGGGAACCATCCACCAAGCGAACGCTACACCTGCCAAAAAAACAGGGAAGAACGTGGTAAAGTTCATGCGAGATATTGCTCGAGGTACTGGGAGAATTCGGGTTCTCTTGATGTCGTCGAAGACAAGAAGTGAATACAGACGGATGTCAGCCACCCGAGCTTTACCAGAACTCGGGTGGCTGACAGACCGCTGGCACACGAGGGTCTTCATTCTCGTTCGCAGCTAGCTTCAGAGTCTGTCCGAGGGATATTATAGTAGTGGTTTGAGTTTGCGATACTTGCTTTTGGTGCCCACTGTTGTCACAAACTTGAAGCCCAGCGGAGCCGGGAGAACATTTGGTGGAATCTTGTTCACTATTCCAGCCCGTAGCAGTGAAGTCTACATCCTGGACCCTAAGAGTCGAAGAGTAAAAGAGCTGCCAAGTCAATGCCAAGTTGCTATATTTGGGCTTCACGTCAGCGGCCAACTCGGCGTCCTTGCCAAAGTCAATCATTGCCAGCCATCTTGCTTTTCATTCGTTCTCTGAGCACCATCCAACCTCGGATCTTTCAGTTTCCTTATTCTGGTTGGACTGCTTTCTGTTATTTCGATCTCCATGGGTATGTATCATACGATTTCCCCACTTTTTCGCCAGACAACCTGCTTCAAACCAGTTACATATAACCCAACCCGGACATGTGGGCGCTGAGTGCTGATGGTTCTCAGGCCTCAGGCCCGGGGGTGCCTGGCTGAGCCAAGCTATTTAAGGGTCCACCGAATTGCCCGGGACCATCTTTTTTGGCGCGCGGTCCGAGGCCCCATGTTCGTCGCGTCCTTCACGACCATTTTTGGGTGTGCTGCAATTGCTCTGGCCTACTCGCAAGCACCTGTCATACGAAATGTCACTCCAGCACAGTGGAATGCTTTCAACGCTTCTATAGGCGGCAGACTCCAAGTTGGAATCCCACTCGCTAGACCGTGCGTTCAGTGGTACTTGAACAAGGCTCGGATCGTATCATTGACCAACACGTAGGTGTTTCGCGCTTGCCGGCACCGCCGGAAGTACCAACGCTACTGAATGTGCCGCTGTGCGAGCCGGGTGGGGTAACAGTCGTGCGTGTTTTCTTGGTTTCCACTGACTACGCGTTTCTGAAGCAGGTAACAGTTTTCCTTGTGGAACAGTTCGGCGCGTACATGAATACGCAGTGGGGCTCATGCCAGGCGACCTCACAGACGTGTCTCATCCATGGGTTCAACGTCAGCGACCCTACACCCTCAGACCCACCCAACGTTTGCCAGCAAGGGAGTGTGTCGCCCTTTTATGTCAGTGCCGAATGATGTCGTCCGCAGTTTCTCCGACACTTTTACCAACAGATTGACGTCCAAGATGCGTCGGATGTGCAACAAGCCTTTGCGTTTTCGAAGCAAACAGGCGTGCCTCTCACTGTGAAGAACACTGGGGTGAGTTTTACCCGCTGCAGCCGATAGTAATCAATATTTTCCAGCACGACTACAAAGGCCGCAGTAGCACGCCGGGCTCGTTAGCGCTGTGGACCCATAATCTCCAATCAGTATGTGCTTTCGGAATTTCCATTCCATGCAGACCGCTTATATGAATGCAGCTCTCATACAATGCATCTTTTGTGCCCGCCGGATGTCCCGCCTCATATGCTAAGCCGGGGGTGACCATGGGTGTTCGTATCCATCCGCTTGCTGAATCCCAAGTTAACCGTCTGTTCCACCTATAGGCTGGGTCGATTATCAATGATATTGTTGCATTTGCTGAGGCGAACAACATCACTGTCATGAGTGGTACGCGCTCCGGTGGACAGCCGAGCGCTTCACGCTGACCGCGTTCTAATCCCAGGTGCTGAGACCTCTGTTGGGGCGTCGGGTGGATGGGTGATGGTGAGACTCGCAGGAATCCAAGCCACCGTCTCCTTACATCTGTCTAGGGCGGCGGTCATGGCGCTCTTGCCAATACCCTTGGCCTCGGTGTAGATCGTGTGGTACGCCACCCGCTTCGCCTGCGTGATACCCACCGCTCACGGATAGTTCATTCAGCTTGAATTCAAGATCGTCACGCCTACCGGGGCGTTCCTGACCGCGAACGAATGCCAAAATAGCGACCTCTTTTGGGCCCTTCGTGGAGGTGATTGTCTCGAGGTCACCGTTCGGCTGTACATAGGTCTAACTGGTGCCAGGCGGCGGCGGGACTTTCGGCGTGGTGATGGAGTCGACGACGCTCGCTTCCCCAAAGCTGACCCTCCAGGTCGCCTTTGCGGCATTCTCGCGCAACAACACCAACGCAATCCGCGGTTTCTACGAGGTTGTCGCCAACAACTCAGTGAGATGGGCTGAACAAGGTTCATATGAGTTTTTTGTAGTCTTTTTTTTGTGGTTTTGACAATTCGCAGGCTTTGGCGGGTATATCGAGCCAAATCAGGCTCTTTACGTTACTCCCAAGCTCAACAGCACCGAGGTGGCAGCAACTATGCAGCCGCTCTTTGAGTATGTCACCTCACTTGCACCAAACGACACGGGAGTCGAAATCCTGAGCGTCGAGGTGCCGAGCTACGGCGTATTCTACGAGAACTTCATCGCTGGGTCCGGCGCTGTACGTTCCTTCTTCTCTTGTTCCCGCACTCATTCGTTTCGATCCTGATGCATTGCGGCCTCAGCCCGTTGGCGAGAACGCCGTGATAGGCACGCGGCTCATCCCCGCGGCCAACTTCGCGACCGCGACTGGGCGCGCAGAACTCGTCGACGCGCTCCTGCAGACGCTCGCGCACGTCACGTTCGACCTGACGCTGATCGCCACGACGCCGTACAACGTGCCGGACGACGGGAGCACGAGCGTCACGGCGGCGTGGCGCACCGCGATCTGGCACACGGTCGCCGAAGGCGGCTGGGATGGCGCTGCGCCCTTGGCCAACGAGACGGCGGCGTATACTGGGATCAGCAATGCCATAGATTATCTGCGTGCGATCACACCGGATGCCGCGTACCAGGTTGGCGACAGTCCAAATTGGATTTGATGTGCGTAATTGACGCGTTCCACCCCCCAGAACGAAGCGGATGTCCATGAACCAAACCATGAAGTGTCGTTCTGGGGTACGCACTACCCTCGGCTGCTGGAGATCAAGCAGAAATAGTACGTCCATATGCGGCTGGGCCCTTCAACGAAATGCCCACTCACGACTTTGTTATTTAATCAGCGATCCGGACAGCCTGCTGATGTGCTGGCACTGTGTCGGATACGACCCACAGTCACCTCGTTTCTCGTGCTACGTATGAGCTGAAGCCAGGCAGCGTATTCCATGCTTGTCACGTGATCGACCGCCTTGAATCTCGTCAGTTACAGTGATCCTACTTTACTATCTTTACATTTAACATTAAAATACCCAGTACATATTTGCCTCATAAAAACGTCGGCTGGATTTAAGGATACGTGGAGGCCTTTGGGTACGCGGGGCATAAAGAATACCTTCCGACACCGTTTCCCACCACCTTCCCAGTGCATAGCTACTGGAACTTGGCGCATATGTGCGGTGTCTTCGTATTTGTCAACACCACCTCTTCTGATACTGTCAACTTAGTTGGGATGGGCGCCGTAGATTTTTGAATGGGAAATGAAGGTTTATAGTAGCATCTTCAGAATATATGTATGCGCGTTCGGAAGGAAGAAATCCATCTGAGCCACTCGAAAACGCGTCGAACGCATCAGGTATGCCTCCGACGCGTCGAGAACCGCGTCAATGCAGGTAGGGAACCGTTGATTTCTGCGCCTTGGTTTGCTTTGGCCGCGCCAGAATTATATGTCCCAAGCGTTCATGCGCATTTCCAATGTACCACTCCATTTAAACTCCAGAGCCCCATTGTTTGGACCGTGAGAGGGATTGAATACCAAAGCACGCGAAGGGCCGAGCATAAAAGGAATCACGAGACAGTGGTTTGGGTCGCGTTTTGGCTTTCTCTCTCACCACATTAAAACAACACCGGCAGTTTGCCACCCACGAACACCACTGCCCATCTACCAACTAGCCACCGCGAACCTCTACCCTGATTCCCCCACTTACAATGTCATCTGCCACAACCGAGCCGACCCTAACTGCAACGCCTCCACGCTCTGATGAAATTTGTAAGTGTAAATAGCTCGAGAAATGATACCAATGCTTACAAAAGGCCTGCAGACCTTTAGTATGACATGGGCGAATGGGCGATGGAGAGTGTAAAGCTCTCAGAGGAATACAGCCTTCCTGTGAGATTCAGAAGGGTGTTCCGTGACAAGGCGTTGTTGGAGATCATGCTGGCTCCGGAGAAAGAAGCGACCCGCACTTCACCGCTGTTGCGGGAGAAGAGTGACAAGAACGATAGGAGGAAATCAAAAACGGGAGCGAAATGAAAGGGTCGTGAAGGCATGAAGACGATCCACTCTGTACTACGATGAATTCTATTGCATTTATAAACGCAGCAGGCGTGGGCCATACGCCAGGGGAGAAATCGAGGGACCACATACCGTCGATATATTCATCGGGGTGAGTTAGCGTTACCCCGGATTTTTCACTGCCAGTGGAGACGGACACGTTCTGGACAAGACTGCGGGAAGGTTTCCTTTAACGGGTCCAACGAACTCGCTACCGTCCACGAGACAGGAGGAATCTTGCGTTGCGACGCTTGATGGTCTTCAACTTGAATCGCATTTGTCCAGTTTATGTGGGGGGTGAACAACAGGAGTCCAGGATAGTGAACACTTGTTTCAAATTCAAGTCCTTCCTCTTCACGACCATCATGTCCAGTTTGAATGGGGTTCATTCACGGTTTCCTGCGCTTCCGTTCGTTCGTGTAGCATTTGACTTCTTGAACTCCGATTACCCGCTATCGATTGATGAAACCGCCGCGATTCTTCACTATGTCGGTGGACAGCCCGCCATTGACAACCTCCACGAGCTCATCGGGTGCCAGACCTCGGATGGGCCTCGGCAAGAACGTTGTAGGGGTACGCTCTTTGGATTGCACCGTTCGACGAAGTTCGACGTGCTCCAGGGTTACGCCTCTAAATTCTGTTCAAACATCGGAATCGCAGCCGTCAGCCAACATTGAGCGGTCGTGTACTGGGGAGGCGAGTGGTGTATGATCCTTCCAGATAACCAAACGGCGCCCAAAGTAAACGCACTATAATGAAGAATCTGGTTCTCCCGGTGCTCAATATTAGCGATGGAACATCTCAGCGTCCTTGTGGATGCGCCTGGCGGCCGACAAGTTGCCCTCTTGGAGTGGAGAAGGGGAGAGGTTTCTGGCTCGAGTACGACCCCGTGAATGGGTCTGTGGAGAAACATCGTCTGTCCAGCCAGACGTTGAGGGTGTTATTTGTAATTACCTTGCAGTCACGTAACTTTTGTAGATTATCGACTTCGTATCCAAGAAATCCAGCAGTATGTACGAATCCGAACGATGGTAAATTTTGGGAGAAAAAAGTAAGTTATTCTTTTACAAGCACGCGAGCCCCCAACCCGGACCAGCAATAGCTTAAGTAGTCTAGTCCGCTGCAAATCTCACCACGGTGCGGGCAAGCCAGATGCCACGGCCCCTATCTCCGCGAGCTGCACGAGCGGGTCGAGCCTGCCTTTGAACTCGGGCAAGTACGCCGCATTCGTGTACGGGCAGTATACCGCAGATGAGCCCTTGTATATCGGCGTATAGCTTGCCGCACAAATTTCGAACGCCGTGAACTCGTCGTACGAGATCTCGACGGCGTTTCTGGGGTTGCGGTCGCCGGCGGCGATGCGTTGCCGCGCCTAGCAGAACGTTAGCACATTGGTAGGGATGGGGAGCGGTCAACGCACCTGTGCGACGATTTTGGGGTCGGGCTTCAATTCCAGGAGACGCTTCGCGAACCTGGCGGCGTCAGCCTGGTTATTGGCTTTGGTGAACACGCTGACAGCACTCCGCAGCGCTATTTGCACATGGGGAGGCTGCAGCTTGCACTGCGTGAAGTACGCCGCCAACTCGAGGTTTCGGCGAATGTTATCCGGCTCTTCCTCTGCAACCCGCCTCCGTTCAAGCTCAATAGACACGCCAAGCAAGTATTCGCGGCCCGCTGTAACCAGTTCTCGCCACTAGAAGTAAAATCATTGTTAGCAGTAGGAGTTTGGAAGTTAGTGAAACGTGCCTGTTTAGCTTCTTCATCCGAGGACAGAGGCACGAGTAAAAGAGCACGAAGAACCGAACGGAAAACGGTTTGGGCCTCAGCAAGCTTGTTACCTGACACAAAACGGAAACCTTCGGACAATTCGACACGAACGGAAGCTAATGACCGGACAACGACGGGCAACACCCGCCCAAGCGAGGCTTCAGCAGGGTTGCGTCGGATGTGCAACTGCAGAGGGGGCAAAGAAGCCACGGGAGTGAGATAAGTGTGGGACGAGCGATAGATGGCCAAAAACAACGGCTTAAGCTCCACGAAGTTGACAATCCCGAGCTGGCGGTTGAGAAGCTGTGCGAAGCGCAGATCAGAGCAGAACTTTACTCAAGGGTGGAGAGGCTTCACCTGCATGGCTGTTTCGAAAGAGCCGGCACTAACGTGATCGGCAGCCAACGGAGAATTGCGAACCCAGTGCTCGACTTCACTAACACCAGGCGTTGATCCTGGGAGGTCCTCTACCTGCTCGACATCCTCGACATCATCAACGGGCTCTGCCCCTTGGTACTCGCCCGCGTCAGCGTCGAGTTCCCATCCGCCCTCCTCAGGGTCAATATCGTCGTGGACCTCCTCGTCCTTGGCCCAGGCATCAAGCGCGGATGAAGCACCGGCGGCAGCATCACCATTGACGTATGCAGGCTCAACGCCGCCTTCTAGGCTGCCGTTCGCAAGAGCGCGATCGAAGAAGTTCTGGCCGGCCGAAACCACGGGCCAATTTAGGTCGGTCGTCGCGGTAACAACCGGTGGGGGCTTCAGAGTCGAGAGGCCAAACGACGGAACGTCATCCACATCTGCCTCCGTTAGCCCGGCGGACTCGAGGATCTCCTGGGCGAGTTCATCCAGACCGTTGGTCTTGGCGGTCAGGTAGGCCAAGGGATCTGAAAGGACACAGGGAATCAACGAGGGGACATTAATCACGAAGTGGAAAAACACACAAAGAGCCACGTCCCGCATGACGGATATCCGGCCCAGCACGTCGCCTGCGTACAGCGCATTGTGGAAGCGCGACATTGGGTCACCCCTCGCGTCGGCGATCTTCTGCATCTTCGATAGCTTGTCGGTGCTTCCAGTAGCAAGGTACAAGAACGACAGCTTGTCGAAGTTCTTCGTTTGCTGGTAGGCCTTCTCCACGATCTACATTCTCCTACATCAGAGAAAGTCGCCCAAACATAGCATTGGCATACTTTGTGATTCCCTTGCTTGAGCGCCTGCTGGGCCAGCCGCTCCCAGCACTCGGGCCGGTCGATGGTCTTGGCAGTTTCCATCGCCACATCGAGATTCCCGCACTCGAGCGCAAGCTCAAACCTCGTGTTCGTATCTTGCACAAAGTGAAGGGCGATCTGAGACAAGATGAATGTTGAGCAAAACACCAGATTTGAATGCGTACCTCGGGGAACCCTTTCTGCTGCAGATATGCGATGATGCTCTGCCCGAGCAACGTCGAGGTCCGAATGATGTACAACATCTCATCGTAGTTGTTTTTGAGCAGCGCGAGCTTGAAGCGGTACTCCGTCGGGTCGAATGTAATGGTCCTCGGGCGTGCAGACCGGTCGAGGCAGTGGACGGTCTTGCCTTTGACCCGGGTTAAGTATACAGGGTTGTCCAGCGTGCAGATTACGCCGTGGTCGCTAAGTTCACGGCGCTTGAGTCAATTGAGGTAACAATCCACCAAGTCGTGGCTCACCCTTGAGAGAGACAGTATTTGACGTGGTTGAGGGTTGAGTAGATGAAAACCCCTGAATCGTCCCATGCTCCAGACTTGATGCGAATAGTCTCGTGGATGAGACTGTGTTGCGATAAGTTCTTGTTGGCGATGGTGATGGCTACGAAATGGCATTAGACAACCTGCATGCTTGATTTAAGAAGAAAGACGGACTGTGCTTGCTCATCAGAGCTACGAGAGCACCGTCACTGCTCCAGACGACGTATTTGACGGGAGGGGAGTTTATTTCCGCAAGAGTCTTCTGCTGCTGGATATCGTACAGCACAACCGAGGTCGTGGAGCTAAGGATAAGGCTGGCAGTTCCTCCGTAGAATATCTCATTCGTCTGAACAGGGGGCTTGATGGTCTTGACGACAGAGTTCGCCAAATCCCGGACTTCGATAATCTGGAAACATGTTCGTGCAATTTTGAGGTGAGTGACAGGAAGATACTCACCTGCGTAGCCTTCTGTAGAACCGCGAACCTATTCCTCGCCACGAAAATGGCGCTTTGTCCTGCACCCTTCTTCCCATCGACGCTCGAGTCTTTGACTTCGCCCTGCGCCTGCTGCGGCAGCGACGTCAACTCATACAAGCCGTTGTCCGACGAAATTGTGACGAGAACAGCCCTCTCCGCCGGGTTGAAGCTCAATGTCCTCGGAGGGACGTATGGGCTGCCGAACTTGCGCACTGAAAGTAACCCGAGGTCTGCGCCGGTGTTGAAGTCGTACGACCGCACATATTTGTCGCGGATGTAGTAAAGCGAATCCTGGTGCACGGCAAATGCGGGGCGCTCGCGTTCAAGCTTGAAGACGATCAACCCACTGTCGTGGCCTGCGGCGAAGAGATTGAGGTTGGGGTGCGAAGCGAGGACCCAGAACCGGTCATTCTCGCGGCGGAACGTCTGAATTGCGGTGCGCTTTGCGAGATCCCAAACGCGGATGGTCTTGTCCTCGCCGCAAGACACGATCAACTCGTGTTTCGGGTGAAACAGCGCGGTGGAGACGTTGTTGAAGTGGCCGCGGCACGAATCGACCTCCCACGCCTTGGTCTCGCTCATCCGCCATATTTTAATCGTGCGGTCATCGGCGGCGGAAACAATGAGTGGGAGGGTCGGGTGGAACATGGCGTAGTTGACGCCTCGGTCGTGGCCTTCGAGGACATATTTGACCGTAGAAAATGTGTCGAAGGTCTCAAAATTCCCCGGACCGTTGTTCGGAGAGCCTTTGCGCAGCCCGGAGATGTCCCAGACACGCACGGTTTGGTCCATGGAAGCGGACACGACGAGATCGTCTTTGGGGTGGAAGAGGGCGGACATAACGTAGTGAGAATGGCCGGTCAGAATGGCAATGCAGTTTCGCGACGTGCTGTTCCATATGCGAATAGTTTGGTCGTCGGAGGTAGATATCTACAAAACTTTGAGCGCCGTTGACGGTAAATGTACGACCACTCACAATCCAAGGCATTTCGTGATGGAATTGGACCGTACGGACATAGTCTAAGTGTCCATGAAGGGTGAACAGACACCGTCGGTTCTGCGGTCGTATGTCTGTAGATTTTGATCAGGCGCGCACGAAGCTGCCTAAGGGACGCGGACTGACCCCAAACTTTGATTTTGTAGTCGTCGCCACCTGTCACCAGCAGGGCCCGGCTCAGATGGAAATTAACGCCTCGGACAGGACCTATACGACAGTGAGAATACGCCTGCGGACACTGAAAACAAGCTCGCCTTCGTGTTCTTCAAAACGGTCAACCAGGACGCCCATGCGGTAGTTCCACAGTTGAATGCTGCCATTATGGAGAGCAGCAGCAAGCAATGGCTGGGAAGGGTGGAATGCAAGACCTGGGCGCAGAGATTGGGATATGAATGGGTGAAAAATATAAGGCAGCGTACCCTTTACGCGATTGCTTTTGGATTCGAACTTTGTGAGCATTACAGACATGGTGGGCGAAGGAGAGATGAATTCTCAGATGGAATTATGGGAGTTCGGGGAGGAGGGGAGCGGGAGGAGATGGGATGGCAGGACTCCCCGAACGGCTTTTTGGCGGAGACGCGAAGACGTGGCTAGAGTATGTCCGTGGGAGCGTTTGCCTTGTTTTGGTACACCGCCTGTATTTCTCTAGACTGCGAGTCTACTAGGCTATTCTACAGCCAGCCAAGTTCTACTCTTTATACATTCAACTCCACCAGGAGATCACCAAAAGAACTCGGGCGCCGGAGGAGGACATGGAACACGTCGGTGACCGCCACGACTTCTCTGCTTTTAGACAAATTGCCAGGCGCGCTCCTCCGCTAGTACGCCGATGGGTCATCGGAGAAATAGTTCCCCTGCAACGCCTCTCCAAATTCCCATGAATCCTCATCGCTCATCAACAGCTTTCCCAGTCCGAACCGCTGGAGGAGCACGGTCAGTCCCTCGTCATCCTTATCCTGTTCCATAAGCTTCGCGTCTGGAACCGGCGGCAGCGTCTGAAAAACGAGCCTCGCCACCTCCACCTCCGCTAGATACGTGGGCGCAGGCACCCGCGGCGTGAACTTCGTCTCCACCTCGATAACACGCTCGATCGACTTGTGTTGGCGTATGAACTTGAGCGCACGCGTAGGCCCAACGTTCTTGATGCGTTGGGAAAAGTCGGTCCCGAGCAGGAGCGCAAAGTCAATAAACGACGCGCGATCTAACTGGAGCGCGGTGCGGATTTCCTCCCCGGAGAGCAGCATAAGCGGCCCATTGCGGTTGGTGATGTTTCGGATGAGCGGGGCTTCGTAAACGATCACATCCTAAAGCGCGCGGTGAGGCCATAGAACTAAAACGACGAGCACGGTACGCACAGTATCCTCGCTGGCGACGAAGTCCGCCAACCCATTGATGACAAGTGAGGAGGCGAGCGCCTCCGCCTCGTACGTCCCTGTGGTATCAATGCAAGGGACACCCATAGTCCTCAAAAGCTCTTTTGATTCATCGTACGTCTGTGTTGTTGGCGGGTTCGTACGGCGCTGATATGACTGCGACATAACATCCGCGCGATAAGACAGCGTTGTCAGTGCCTCCTTGGCCGACTGAGGGTCAGATAAATCGGAGTCTGGCGACACGAGGTCCTCCCAAAACTTCTCCTCGTCAGCCATCAGCTGGATTTGCGACTTGGTCATCGAGTACTCGACGCGGGCCTCTTCAGCAGAGGTCGATGCATCTGGCGGAGCCGGAGTGAGAGACGCCAATTTGCGAACGCTATTTCGGAAGCCGAAATACAGCATCCCGAGAGTGCCCAATGTAGCGTCAGCTATTGACAAGGATATTTTGGAGTCGTCCGTATCACGGTCCTCAGGGACAAAAGTGCTTGGAAAGGGTCTATCCAATGGTGGTAGAGTCTGGTTTGTAGTAGATGAAGCGGGAGGGGGTTCGGGACGCGCTCCGAAAGGGGTGGAAGGCTGTAACGATGTTTCGGGTGTTGGTGGGGAAGATGGCGGAGCACTGGGAAGTCGCACTTCTTGTGGTTGGTCTAAAACGGGGACGACCTCGGAAGCAACGTCAGGTATATCATCTTGAGATTCCGGTTCTGAACCGGGAGTAGTAAGTCTCTCTTCGTGGTCACTCTCTTCGGGGTCGAGAGAACTAGGTAAGCCATCCGGAGCTTCTGCCGTCGCGTCAGATTCGGCATCCGATGGCGATATTGGTGATGGTGATACAGGTGTGACTTCTCTCGGCAGGGGGGTCGCGCTTGCAGGTAAAAGCGGTGACGACTCTACAGTAGGGTCGTGATCATCGATTGTGGATAGGTCTTCATCTTCAAATACTTCTCGAGGCGAATCTCGGGTGGAGGACGCCCAGTCTTCTTCCGGAAGGTAGAGGGGTTGGCCCGGTACAGGGTGCAACACTTTATGCATCACTGAACCGTCGACAACCGCGAATGTAGGCAGCCATTCGGTATCCGGAACCGGGTCAGGTTCGTCTTCTGGTACCGGGTCAGGCTGGCGCTCTGGCATCGGTTCGGGCTGGTCCTCTGGTATCAAGTCAGATTGGTCCTCCGGCAGAAGCTTCACCGCTGAAACCGACTCCAACGATATTCGCTGGAGTAGCTCAGAAACGCGTGCTTTTTCGGGGACATCGAGTTTTTCGAAGCGGTCGATGACGGATATGAGTCGATTCAAGCGTTTGACGCGATCGAACTCAATGGATCCACGGGCTACGGCGAGCTTTTGCGCCTCGCGTCGGCGCTCGGCCTGGCCACATTGATTAGCACACTCTCACTCTACCCTTCACGGAAACACACCTCCCGCGCCTTGGCCAAGCTGCGCTCTTTCCCGTCAAACACGCAGATAGCAGACACGCCCGAATCTTGCAATTCCTTCACGAGCCTGTACCACCCAAGCACATGCCGGTACGGGTGGGGCACTTGCGCAAAGTGGAGGCGCTGTGTTATGAGAGTACCATCGCTATGCGACCATCGAGATGAGAAATAGCTGTGGAGAATAGTTGGCGGGCATCCTCACATCACGATTTTCTTACCAGCTAGTCCTCGGAGGCGGTCAGGTAGTTGTTTTACAACTTCGGGACTGAATCGGAAAGTAAGGCGCGTCATATAGAGGATAATGGGAAGAGACTCGCAATGTCTTCTGGAGGAAAGGTGTCAGTCCCAGAACGCCCATAAGAAGGAGGAGGAAAAAGGCGAGCTTCCGATGTTGACAATACCAAATAGCCGATTAGATTAGATTGCCACATTTGAACCACTCGGTCACCCAATTAAAAATACATTGCAAAAAAACCCACTTGAACTAATACGGCCTACTGCGTCGGTTGCGAAAAAATTCCCACCAGGTGAAGGACAAGATATACATATACTACAAGCTTCTTTGGCATTGCAACACTACCCGTTCAACAACGGCGGGAAGACATCCAAGGTGGGACGACGGGTATGGATGGGAAGTCCCCAAGCATAACCATTTCAGCACCACGGATATCTTCCTTCCTCTGCCAACGGCAGTCCCGTCCCGGCGTAGCCACCCGAGTGGAATTTAATCGCATCCAGACACAGAAGGTCCCTACACCAGCGAGGTATACGGATTATCCTTGGTTCGAGAAAACTTGGCGCAGAATGCGTCGAGGGACAGGTTGAACTTCTCCGACGTGGTCCACTGGAACACCAAAGCAGCCAGCAAAGCCACGGCTAATATCCCACCAGCAAACACGGACCCGAAATATGCAGCTACCATGAACACGCAATTCGCGAAGAAGACAAGCACGCCCCAGAGCCGCAATGCATGAGGGAGGGCGAACACAAGCGCGACGAACTGGAACTTGAAGGTGGGAGAGTAGATAGACTCGAGGTACTCCATCTGTATCATGTTGAGCGTGAAACGACGGAAAAAAGAACACCCTTACGGCTTGCGTTGCACAAATTCCTTCCATGGGCTCATATCTGTGGATCAGGAGTGTCGAAGCGAGGAAACTGGTGCCAAAGAGTGCGGCAGAAGCGGCCGCCAAAGTCGGGCAGGATGTCAAAGCCAAAAAGAAGACGTGCAGCCTGGAGGAATTGTCAATGGGTGTCCACCGAATGTTTCATTTGAGCGCTTGCTCACATCAATCCCAAGGATGCCTGCCAGAAGTCGATCAGAAACGATGAATCTAAGTCGCGAAACTATCTCACTCCGTGCGATGCCCCGCGCCAATCCCGCAGGCAGTCAGTTATCATATTTTTCCACTGTTCCGTGTAAACCAGATGATCCACGAATACATCATCCAATTTAGCAAGATATCTGTCGGAGGTCTTGAACGACAGCCGAGATGCAACGGCCGAAATGAAGGGGGATTTTGTTTCCGGAGCGTACACGACGGCCTGATCTCGAGAAAGTCGGGAGTGTTCTTGTCCATAATGGGTGATGTATCTGTTTCGGCCTGAATGCTGTTAGATAGTGATCCGAGCTGCGGTTGAGGCTATGCGGTACTCACAGACCAAGCTCCATAACCGGGCTGAATTGCTGTGAGAAGGCGGATCATGAAAATCAAACGGGATAGGCTTACCGACAGTACAAGTGATATTTCCATCCGCGACGTGGTCTGGGTTCACGGGGATTTAAGCTGTTTAGCCAGGCCCGTAAAGACGGATAAACGGACCTCGGGAATTCTTGAGAAGACTCACGAACGCTTCGCATTCCTGCTTGGAGTAAGGAAAAGTCGAGACGCGGGAAGTCATTTGATCTGTGAGCGCTAGTTGAGAACAGGTAATCATCGAACATGCGCTGATGTATATACCACAAATTGCGTGCGTGAGGACACAAACGAGAGAATCCAAGACTTGACACGAGAGACCACCAAAGTGCATCGGAAAGTGTTCGACATGGCTCCAGTATAATTCCTCGCAGACCATGTCTAAAATCCATTATGAGTGAAGAAAGGAGCGAAAGCCGGTATGAACGGCACTGACTGAGCTGCGACAACGAAACGACGGGAGGCAGACCAAGGTCGTAAGTATTTATCTCTTCTAGCCATGACTGTGCACGGGTTGCGTGGTCGACGAAGTAGTAGGCACAATTGTCGTCCTCGATTTTGATAAAGAGCTCGACTTGATCAGAAATTGGAAAGTTTGTTCGTACAAGTCTCTCTTCGATTTTCTCGATCCAGCAAGTGACCTTGGCGAGGATTTCCGGCCGGTAAAGATATGCCTCCGTGAGAACTCGAGGAGTTCCTTCACGGCAGAAGTATAGTTGACCTTCCGGGTGGATGTGAGCAGACCAGTTCAGGGGAAGGTAAGCAGGTCTGGGACGGAAAATGAATACATGGGCCACTTTTCGACTTTTGGAGCGTACTCTGGCAATCGAAAGCGAATAAATAATCCAGGGGTGATCAGCATATTGTCCGGTTCTGCTCTGAATTCGGAGTGAATTAGAAAGCTAATCTGGGAAATTCATGTACTCACAATCCAGTCTTTTCATAACGGCCAGTATCATTTGAGGTCGTGGGGCGCAGGGTTCCCTCCAATTTCGTTTCCGAAATGGTAGGAAGGTCGGCCAAAGTCATTTCGAGCGCCATATGTAGGGGGGACACAGGAATTCACCGACTAGGATCGCTGGCGGCTATCCTGCCTGCTTTTGCCTTAAGTATGTTGAATCCTAATGGGGGCTATGGTGATGGAGCGAATAAAGGGACACTGCCGCCGGCGATGCCTTAACGCGGAATTAGCACATATCCTGTCATGAAGCTGTAACTCATATGGAGCCATAGCCTTCAAACGGCAGTACTTAATCTTCTTTGGCATTACAGAAAAGACGGGCGGAAAACGAACCAGATGTGGATGTTGAACGGATGTGATCGTGGGTGCCAAGGCACCGATATAGCACCACTGGCGTCTAAGATATACCAGAGGAGGGATTCCTAGTTGCCACTGCAATGGCAGGAACGGCCTAGGTGATGCCCGGGACCAGATGCGCAGCCAGTGGAACGGTCTCCGACGGAGTCCGCTCGTCCTCTAGCGTCACTCTGGAGTACGGCCCAATTTATGGCCCGTGACATCCGTCATTATCACACTGAGGCTCGGGCTGGCAGTGCTTGCGCGTGGTGTCGTCGCCACGGAAAGCGTTCGAGATGATGCATGGGCCACACGTCGATGCGGTGCAAAGAGCAAAAAGGAACATCACAAGGGAAAAGGTTCAAATACTTCCTGTAAGTAGTACATGCGCAGAAGCAAACCGAGAACTGACCGAGCCTTGGCCGTTGCAGCGCCTTCTTAAATTACAGTACACTGAGAGTGTCGCTTGGAAGATACTTAGCATGGCATGCGACAAATCCGAAGTCGGGATAAGCCGGCCGACACGGAGCTCGCGTTTAGAAATAGCCAGTCACCTCGTATAGTAACGCCCCCTCCGGGCAGACCTGGGTCCTCCGTGATGACCGTCGGGACCACTTTTAACCTCCGAGATGAGCCGTCTATTAGGTTCCATGTCGAAATACTTAGGTCGAAAGTAAAAATGATTTCGACCTGAGTCTCCAAATGAGTATTTTCTAAGGTAAGGATAATCAAACAAGTGCTCCAAATACTAAGGATAGCTTCATCAACGACATCTTAAATTTCGACAGGACAGGGAGGTGGAGAGTACAGTTGTGCGTTGGCGGCTTTAGCGGTTTCAGAGAACGGTGACGTGATGTATTGACTCTGAGAGCCAAGCCCGTCAATTGCCTCCGGGCCGGATCCAATCCGGCCCGACCCAGGTCCAAGAATTCCAAATCCGGCCACACTGGGTCTTTGTCAGTATCACTCACTGAAGACGCTGATACTTGGCGCCTAAATCTCGTCGCGTTGCTGTTGCTCCACCAGTGCTTTCCATCTTCCACATCCATCCTTTCTATCAGTTTCTGGTACATCATCGTCACCGTTTCAATCTACCTCAAGGCTGATCGAGGCTGCATGGACAGCTTTCTTAGCTGTATATAAACGCCCTCCTCATTGCTCCGTTAACATCCTCAGCTTGAACCCTCTAAAGAGTCACAACCGCACCCACAAACCTCACATCTACCCACTAAAATGTCGTCTGACTCGTACGAGAATCCCACTTCTCTGAAATCGGTCATGATTCTCATTATCATTTAGTGACCCGAAGAAGATTGAGGACGAAAATGTAGCTGTCGCGGAAACGCAGGCTGATCCTGCAGTCAGCGAGACGTCCTCCAAAATTGAAGCTATCAAGGTCAAAGACTCGTCCGATTCCGAAGAGCCCGAAGTCGATTGGATGGACCCTCCGAGGCCTCCCCTGTCCGTCCAGATCATTTTTTCAAGTCTTCGGGATTCTGACTTACTGATGCTCCAGTGATACCCCTCGTGGAAAGGTCTCCAACACCGTCTCCGGAAAACCAGGTGGTGGGAAGCCTCGTCCTTCGCCCGGCGGACGTTGATTTCCTCCGATGTCGGGAGAGATAAAAAGGACCGTTGATCAACCTTCTGGACATATTATAAAAACTAGACTCCATATGTTTGTACTACTGGGATGTAACCCACTCTGGATATTGCTTTAATTTCAGCGCTCGCAGCTATTTAAAAAATGCGTCCGTTTGCGTCCGCCAACCAATTTGCTTCCGGTTTATTTTTGTTTCAAAGAAAATTGAAATATCGCCGATAGAGATCGACACCATCGACGATCATGATTTCTCCACCACCTTATTCAACCACCCAAGCGCCAACAAACCCATGGCTGTGGCCGTTGCTGCCGAAGTGCAGCTAGTCGCGTTTTCCATCAGCAAGTTGTTGCCAATGCATGCGCAATTGTCCATTTCTCAGCCGTCCGGAGAAAACAGCTTCAAAAAATGTATATAAATCACAGTACCTTGAGTCGACTCACCGCGACTCATCTTCAAGTTCCACTTACATTCTATGTCCTCTGATTCCGAAATGTAGGCCGCTCCTCGTTCAAAAAATCTGGGATGTTTACTCCTCATTGCTCTCAGCGTTGGAGTGTCTGCCCCAGAGCAGGTGGCGCAGGAAGGAAGCGAAACTTCCGAGCCCTCTGCCGCGGATGCGACAGTCAAATCCGCCTCTGTAGTGGAGCCCAAGGCCAATTCGATAGTACCCAAGTCTCCCAAGGAAGAGATTAAGGTGGCGCCGACCAAGACGGAGAACAGATATTACGCGCCAGCGGATGAAGACTTGGACGATATTGATTTCGCAAATCCTCCTAAGCCTCCCGGGTAGGTATCCGATATTATCCAGGGATAAGTGACTGATCAAATTTTGAAGGGATGTCCCCCGCGGTCCCCTCGCGAAACCTACCGCAAGGGTGAAATCTACGTCTCAGGCCCTCAAGAATCCCCCGACGGCCCCGCCCAAGGCCCCAAACCCTCCGCCCAAGGCCCCCGACCCTCCGTCTCAGGCCCCGCCCGGGGCCTCTAAGAATCCAGGCAAGAGCTCGAACAAGGGTTCGAAATAGTTGCGCGAACTGCGATTCATTTTCATAAATCTGTATAGCATATTCTCGGAATCAGATATAATATCTTTTTCACGCGTCCCCTACCGATGAACCTGGTCGTCAGCTTCTTGTTCAATTTGATTGCGATGAACACGCGTACAAGAGCTTAACAATTCAACATCACTGCAGCACCGCAACGATGGTTCCTTGTTGAAACATCAATCAGCGGGCGCTCAAGACGAGAGTTCCGCTGAAAATGTCAGCGATTCCGAGCACCACCTACTTCATATGTACGAAAGGTACGCACCCAATTCTACGCCCCCGTGTCGCCGCTTCACCCGTCTTGCCAAGTTATAAAAAATATAAGTTTGTCTAGTCGCCAGTCAATGTTAACGCGCGCTTCGTGATAGGGCGCCAGAGGGCGCTGCCACGCCTCATGCTCCTGTTCCGATCCCGCGGCTGTGGTCATTGCTGTCGCAGTGTAGTTCGTCGCGTTTCCATCTGGCAGCAAGCTGTTTGCATTGCAGTTGTCCATCCATTGCTCCAACGAGGCTTCAGTACTGTAGCCGTCCGCAGCCAACAGTCAAACAGCTTCAGAGGATGTATATAAGCCACAGTGCCTTGGGTCGACTCATTTTAACACCCTCATGTCCTCTGACCCCGAAAAGTAAGTCATCTCCTCGTTTGAACACTGTTGGATGCTTACTCTATGCTCAGAAACCTACGTGTTGGAATGTCTGTCCCGTTGAAGGCGGCACAAGAAGGAAGCGATACTCCAGAGTTCTCCGGAAACGATGCAACCAAGGATGCGACAGCCAAATCCACCTCTCAAGTGGAACCGGGGGCCAAGTCGGTGGTACCCAAATCTTTCAAGGAAGAAGTTGATTTGGAGCCGACCAAGATAAAGACGGAGACCAGATATTACGCCCCAGCGGATGCAGACTTAGACGAGATTGATTTAGCGAATCCTCCCAAGCCTCCCGGGTAAGTATCTGATATTATCGAGCGACAAGACATTGATCAGATTTTGAAGGGATATCCCTCGCGGCCCCCCCGCGAAACCCACCTCGGGCGCGACGAAACCCGCCTCGGGGGGGACTAAACCGACTAAACCCCGCAAGTCTGCGCCCGGGGGCTTCGAAAACTAGAACAAGGGTTCATAATAGTTGCGCGGACTGCATATCATACGCTCACTCATAATCTCACGCCCTTTCCTTACCTATGCCAGCATGGAGCTCTCAGATAGAACCATCAGTTTTCTCGCCCACATTTACTGATCTAAGCGCCTATAAGAATTGAGCAATCGAACATCAGCACCGCAACGATGGTTCCTTATTGCGATACCAATCAAAGGGCGCTCATAACCAAGATTCCGCTTCTCGAAGGCAAAGATATAGCATTGCACCTACTTCACATGTAGTTGCGCAATAATTCTGCCTGTGGAAAGTTGTAAATCATAATAGTCTCTCATGGAGCCATGATCAAGTCACCTCAATTTAGTTTCGCAGTGCCACGACAGCGAATACCGAGAGTGGGAGAATGGGTGCCAACAAAGCTACCAACCGCCTCGGGGAGTCAGAGCGAAGTAGTGCGTGCGTGCATCTTCAATGCGGTGATGGGGTATGTAGTTGGATACGGATGTTGCTGCCGAGAGAGCTGTGCCGAATGCCGATGGCAGGCCTATGATAATGCCGGGCCGGCTGCCGGGCCGAAACTGGGGAGCAAAAGCCCAAAACACGCTGTCTTGCGTGGTGTCGATCTTGTTTCGCCATTGCAACCAAATTCACAGTGATGCAAATACGGAAGGAAGGATTTCGAAAGAAACTAAACAACGGTCTGGTCCGTGTCCATCCTCGATGCCCACAACCATCGCTGGGGAGGCATGGGATTTTGTCCCGCGGGTTTGACCTCGGACTCAGCTGCACCAGTTAGGTTTGGCCGTTTCAGCCAACCCCAGGCGGAACCATCACAGCCATTGATGATGCACCAGAGAATGAACGCAGCGAGTGTGGTCAACAGTACCGCGAGCAATGTGTGCGTAACGAGGCTAGAGTGTTGGAAGCACGCGAAGGAGAAGGCCACAAGAAACAAGAGCATGCTGAAAGGTGGCGGCCTCAGCCCAGACGTAATCAAATGAAAGAGGCGCTCACGAATATATGAACAGCACGTAGGGTAAGGAGTAAAGGATGGCAAGCCTCTGGAGGCCTCTTGTCTGGTTGGAAATCAAGTCTGCCTAGACAGACGATGAGTGACCAGCGTGGCTTTTTGCAAGGTATAGAACCAACCCCGAAAGAACACATGGAATTGTTATTGCGATCTTGATGACGAGTTTGTTGCACGAGAAGCAAAGCAACAATTATTCCTCCCAGACTAGTCAATATCGAAAGATAGCTGAAAATTTGGGCAGGCGAGCGGTCGACGACGAGGTTGCCATTTTGATCGACACTGTTAATCGAAAGGAAGGACACATTGGCATTTAGAACGAATATGCCCTGTCAGAGATGTTAGAATCATGCTCGTACAGAGATCAGAGTTGGATGTTACATAATGCGTGAGCTCCTGCCACTCAGTACACAGCCGCAGGATGAAATCCGGCCAGCTCTGATATCTGATCAACCCATCCGTGAATATTGTGTTCAAACCGACGAGGTAAGAATCAGGTTTATAGAAGAGCAAAGGGTTCAAAAGTGTGAAGAATATTGTCGGCTTTTGGGTTGTGGAACACTCATACACGCATTGATTCGAGTCCAAGCGCACACACGTTTCGCCGTGGAAGTTGTAGATGCGCTCCCGGACTGAGTGAAAAGTAAGGAAAAGGGTGAATGGGTAAGGCATCACGAACCAAACAAGTACATGAGTCGACCTGGAACACGCTGCGGTTAGATCGAACGATTTCTTGAGCGTATCACGTACTCAACGAGGCACTTGAATTGGTGGATTGAGAGCCAACAAGTCCTGAATCTCATCAGAACACTGAGGCGAAAGATAATCAAGTAAGTCTCACTGCTGAAACCATCTGCGAGATTGATCATATAATTAAGCTGCTCTATCGTCCAGGGCACTGTAGATGTGGGCGATACGATACGATCTAGACTTTTTGAATCAATGAAATGGAAAAAAGAACATCAAGTGTACTCCATACCCTCCAGGGATACGAGAACAAGATCTCGAAATTCATCTATTGTTTCTTGATTGAGGGCCGACGTTGAGGGAAACAGATAGCAGTGTAGCCTATACCCAACTCAGTGCAAGAAAATGACAGATCTTGGACGGCATACCAATATTGTGACGCAAATTCATGCCCTATGAGTGATGCTTCAATGTCTGGCGTGCAAAATAGGCGCAACAAACACACGTGTATGCATGGACGACGCCGACGTTGTCCCGCTCAACTCATGAGCGACTGGGAACATTTTCGATTCAACATCATCCATCCAGAATATCCACCGCGTTTGGATGTTAACGAAGTAGTACTTGCATTCCTGTTCCAGGGGACATGAGGCGTCCAGCACTAGATAGACACCAGCATCCAGGACGATGCCACGGGCCTGCACAAAGTCCTCAATGGTGCGCATGACCTTTGTGATGACACCCAATATTTCAAAGTCCAAGATATTCGAGTCCGTGAATATTTGCTTGGAGCATAGTTGAGCGAACCAGTAGTTTTATGCAGGTTAAATGCACCTTGTCGTCGTGGCAGAAGTACTGGGCGCCTTCTGCGTGAGTACACGCTGTCCAGCCTTCCGGGAGCTCAAGTCTACAATAAATGAGTACGCTAAACAAGGCCAGTAAAGGGCGCGCACGGCATCAGGGAGGTTGTAAAGGCAGAGATAGTGTACTGCGTTGGGGCCTTTCGGCTGGGATAGGCCAGTAAGTTGAGATTTTGGAGTGAAGACAAGATGTCCTACATAAAAATCCCTTTATTATATCGACCCCTCATAACGGTCTCTGGCGTGCCGGTGATGATTTTAATGTCCGAGTCGGCCTCGCCTAGAAACTGCGGAATCATTGTTACTACCTCGTCGGAGTGCATTGACTTTGCACTAGAGAGGGTAATGTCTGGAACGCGCGGGCTCCGAGGCGCAATGAATTCTTCCCGCGGGCCCCAAATTGGCGAGGGACACCGGGAGCGTGGCCGAGGGTCCTGAGGCGATAGACTGCGCAAGAGGTATGTTTCATGACTGGGCAGTGTGCCGATGTCCTGCGATGAGCGGGAGGCACTTGGCCCGTACGGAAACAGAGATGGAGGTACAAGGCTCGTGGAAACATGACCAAGGTGGATTCGTGTTCCGTGGGCGGTGCTGAAGTCTGAGGGCGAAATGTTCGCCCCAAGAGATTCATCGCAAGCGTCTTCCGTGGCGCCACTCGTATCCGACCCAAACTGTTTTATGGCTCGCGACACAGCAGAGACCAAGAGAAGTAGCGACCTAATCGAGAGGCGGGGGAGGCTGGTGGCAAGTTTGCGCAGAACAGCCAACAGCCATCGAAGAGCAGACATCGAATGGAAGCGGCCCCAGTTCTATCGCGCCCTTCAAGTCCAGATCCTCAATGCGCAAATGGTGAAGCGAAACGTGGAGTCGTGGGACACTATTCATTTTTGCAAAGCGGGAGGCAGGTAAACCGTAAAACGATGTCGGGAACCAGTGGATAGTTATCCGATATCCTGGTCCTGGGGTGAGCCTCAGCCCGGTGAGGGAGATTTGGGAGAGACACTCGGGCCGAAAGCTAACCGAAGTGTTAGTGTTGATCTGGCTAGGCAACTTGTTTACATTCAATCTACTTACTGTCTCTGCCAGTATTACATGACTGAGGTAAGGCCGAAGCCCACCACGGCAGAGCATATAGCGCTGTCCGTGCTGTCAAGTACGGGAATCGGGGGAGAAAGAGTCCGAACAATCCCCCGACTCTGGTTGAACAGAGTCGAGCCCTGTGAATGTCCATCGAAGTCCAGCAATGAACCGTCAATGCCAACTTGAAGTGCCCCTAATTCCCTCAGCTGCGATGTTGTTGTTTCGCAACAGTGCGCCCAAAATTGCATCGCCAAGCCCCTGACCTTCGTTGCATTCGCTTTCAGAGAAATCACATCAAGTGGGAGGACCCGGACGCAAAGGTGCATGTTCTATTTCTTGCCTGAGTCAGGCCAGGCAAAATGGCTATGGGGCGTTTGCAGGCGGCGTGTGCAGATAGCGCGGAGCCTATCCTACGTGACTCTTCGACCTCTCCTGGAACGAGGTGGAGTGGTCCGCCAGAGCACGCGAAAACGAATTACAGCTTTCTCTAGCAATTACTTCCCCAAGTGAAAGGGACCCATTTCCTGCTTGCAGATCAGATTCAATAACCGACGCAGGAAGCTCGCAGAGAAATGGCCAAGAGTGGACAGTGTCGGCCGCCGTTGTATCTTGGTTGAAATCTGCTTGCCTCCTACAGCTTCCCAGTGGCCAGCCCTGAGGTTTTGATTATAAGCTCGAGCCTCCTTCATTCTTGGTCTTCACTGGCGTTCCCGGAGTCTGGGGCGAGATAGCGTTAGACCCTTGCCAGTGATGATTTCATATCCGACGGAAAACGTTTGCTAGTTCGGCGACATACGATAAAACAAGAAAAGCAAGTTTGCGCCTGGCACCTACTGCCATTGGAGGCAGCAGCAAAGAGGATCACGTTCCAATGACTTGGAGTCTTACAGTTAGCCCTCGGTTCTGTTCCGCGTTCCGACACCAATTCCACGGAAAAGGACCAGCGCGCGACAATACATTCAAGAAATAGCTATAGAGATACAGCGACGACGAGAGCACTAGAAATACAGTACGTACGCGTAATCAGTAAGTAGCAAAATCTATACATTGGTCACCGTCCGCTCCGAGTCCCAGGACCCCTTCCTCAGCGTAATCGACGGCCACGCCCACAGTCGCCTCCGCGGCTTGGACGGCTCCGACTCCACAGCGGACTTGGGTTCGGGTTCGTCCCCCGCCTCCCCTTGCTGCTCTTCTTGGCCCTCCGCGGCGGCGGATCTCCAGCCGCCAAAGCACCAGAGGCGCCGAAGGAAGTCCCAGTCGCTGCTCTCCCACGCGGTGAAGACGCACCACAGGATGAGCGCCGCGACGGCGGCCCAGACAATGGCGACGAGCGTGCGCGTGATGAGCTCCGCGTCCTCGAAGCACATGAAGGAGAAGGCCGCGAGGAAGGACACCATCCTAACGGGTGATTATTCATCAGCACAATATGGACACAGAAGGAAATGGACTCACGACCAAATCAGCATCGCATACGGTAGAGAATACAGGACAGCGAGCGTCTCCAGCCCCAGGGTCGGATGTGTCCGATTGAAGATAAATATTGCCTACTCACACGATCAACGATCCCCACCCACACGTTCGAAAGTGAGAACTTACGGCTTCCGGAGCGGTCACAGCATCCCGATTGCGATTCTGCTTCACGAGCAGCAGCCCGATGATGACTGCGCCTATACTGGTCAAGATCGAGAGATAGCTCGAAATCTGTGCAGGCGAGCGTGTGGGCACGGCTTGACCGTTTTGGTCGACGCTTTGGATGGAGAGAAACGCGACGTTGGCGTTGAGCACCACGGTCCCGTACAGAGTGAACTCCTGCCACTCGCTGTTGAGCCGTGTGATGAACTCGGACCAGCCACGATGGCGGATGAGCCCGTCCGTATATATCGTTTGCAGGCCGACGAGGTGGAAGTCCGGCGCGTAGAAGAGCAGGGGGCTCAGCAGGGTGATGAGGGGCGTCCGCTTTCGGACCTTGCCGTAGACCGATTGGTCGACGTTCAGCCGCGCGCCGGGCTCGCCGTGGAAGTTGTAGACACGAGCGCGAACTGGCGGAGATCTGGATCAGTTACACCAAGGTAAGTATGAAAAACAGGATGCGTACCGAAAACATGCATCAGTCGCCCTGCAAAGACAGTTACATCAGCATCCGAGTAACTTCAAACAGTAGACACGCACCCACTAGGCAGCTAGCGCCGCTGAATTTGTCGTCGATGCCTTTACCGACATTTTCTGCGTGCATCAGGACAGTGGCCATGTCAAACGCTTAAAGACTCACTACCGAAGCCGTCGATGAGGTTTATCATGTGTTCCAGGTCGGCCGCCTTCCAGCTAACAGTGGACGATGGGGAGGTGACAAGATCTGGATGCACGTGAGTCGCAAGGAGCTGAGAACGATGGACTGAACGGACCTCCTAGTGCGTGGAGAACGATGTCCCGGAGCTCGTTCACTATTTCATGTGTAATCTCCACAGATCGCGGAAAGAGTTCGCAGTGGTACCTGATAGCGGTAAGCGTTGCAAATAAACATCATATTCAAGTTGCTCACCAATATTGCGCCTCCAGTTCATGCCCTATCGCTTAGTGAGCATCGCCCTACAGAACGGAGCTAACATACGGATGTGCGCCGCAGACGTGATCCCGTTCAACTCGAAGCTGATCGGGAACATGTCCGAGTCGACCTGATCCATCCAGAACACAGATCGGTCCTTATGATTCACAAAGTAGTACTGGCAACCCTTGGTCATGTCTGGATACTCCCATTCGTCCACGACAAGATCCACGCCCGGGTCCAAATTGACACCATGGACCCGGAGGAAATCGAAGATGACACGAACGTTGTTGGTAATGAACTCGAGTAATCCGGCGTCGTAAAGGTTTGCGTCCGTGAATACACGCTAGAAAGTCGTTGGTGAATATCGCCTGCAGCACATGAACGGCAAACCTTCTCCTCGTGGAAAAAATACCGGGCACCTTCCGGATGTAGGCAGGCAGTCCAGCCTTCTGGAGGTGGAACGCTAGCGAATGCTTAGTGAGATTCAGTGAGGCAGATAGAGCCAGGATACTAACGGGCGCATGGAGATGGTGAGAGGAGGAATCGTGTACTGTGTCGGTAGGTCGGGTCTGTGAACGACAAGGTGAATTCCAGGATCGAATGCGGATGAATAGAGAACGCACACAGCGACGTTGCGATCATATCTCCGTACGCTTTCCGGAATCCCAGGGAAGATACGTTCGTGTGCTTCATTAAGCAGTGGTGGAACGGAGGTCACTGCTCCAGCTTCAAAATCCATAGATGAGCGCCGCGATTGGTTGGGCGACTCGGTCTCGGCGGCAAGGTGAATGTCTACGACGCTGCTGTTTCCAGACGGCAAGTACCCTGGACCTACATAGGGCGACGGCGGTAATTCTGAAAGATGCTGGACCGAAAGAGAGGAAAGTGGCCGCTGGACCGGCAAGGTAGCGGGGAGATGCTGAACGGACAAACTGTGGAGTGAATAGGACTCCTGGGTGATGGGATGTGCGTCTATGACGCTGGTGCTTGCAGATGGCAAGTACTCAGGACGCACATAGGGGGACGGCGGCAATGCTGGAAGATGCTGGACCGAAAGGGAGGAAGGTGGCCGCTGTACCGACAAGGTGGCGGGAAGATGCTGAACGGACAAGCTGTGGAGTGAATAGGACTCCTGAGTGATGGGGTGTGCATTGATATCTTGGGATGAGCGAGAACCGCTCGGACCGGAATGCATATACGGATGTAGAGACGCGGGTACAAAGCTCGCCGAGGCGTAGATGGCGGTATCGCGGGCAGGCGGTAAAGCGCTGGGGTATGAGACGCCATCAGCAGAGTCGCTGGGCAAGGGGTATACGACACGAATAGTTTGAGAGCCGCTGGCAGGGTCGGGCCTCTTTTTCGTTGCTCGACACAGTGCGGAGAGTAAACAAAGCAGACCTCGAATAGAGGTTCGGGCGCCCAAAAGGAGTCTCCTTAGGGCGGCCAACAGCCAACGAATGACGGACATCGTTGGGGGTGTGCAGGCGCTGAAACTGGCGGGCAGCGTGAGGTAAAGTGTACAGCGTTGACCATATTGCCAGTTCCGCTTCAAAAAGCTGTAAAGTTACGTAAGCGTGCTGGTGGACAGCATCCAAAAAAAGGATGGCCTCGACGCGACGCGACGCGGCTCGGATGCGCGTCTCGCCAATAACTTAATGCCCAGTCTTTGAATCGACAGGAGCGTACCTTTAAAGACCGGGATGACTCGTTGACGAGATAGGCTTTGATAATTCAACCCTCTGCCTTGTGCAAGTCAGTGGCAAGCGTACCGACGGGCAGGCCGCCGCAGGAGGAAGCAAGGATAGTAGGATATTTCAATCGGTACGGTCTTGACTGCAGTGAGTGAGTTGCACAATTGAATGTGACCATTGTGTAGCACAGCATGCCGAGCAAATGCCGAGACCGACCCCTATTTTTGTTGTCTCATCCCCCGTCTCATTACTACTAGCCCTCTGTGTCTCCTGCCTGCCTTTATCGCGCTTCGCCCGCACAACGACATTCCTCCAGTGGTGTTTGGTTCCGTTCACGGACCCGCAACAGACCCTGTTCTCGCCGCCTGAGAGTCGACGACCTCAGGGCTCCCATGGCAAATTTTCTTCAACATTAGCAACATTTTTACTCATCGAATCTTCAGGGAAGGTCTATATTCGCACACCCAGTGCCCGTCAGCGGCTACTCAATTAGCCCAGAACAATTGATTCAACTCCTGCACCATCTCGATCCTAACGACGATTTGAAGCTACCCTACGAAGCGGGGGGAATGCGCCTATGGGTCTCCGCTGCGTGCTACGTCGATGCTGTTTTGGACAAGATGGGGATTAGGGCTAATTTCCGCCCCATCCGCACGAACGGGCTGAGTCAGAAAGAGGCCGACAAATGGCTGTTTTGGACAAGGATGGAGCGCAAGAAGACGGGGCCGTGGGAGGAGGAGCCAGTTGACTTGGAAATTCAGCAGCAGCTTCGGTCCGCACTGGGTGTGCAGGGGGATATGCAGTGGACCACTGAACTTGTTCGGCTCTAGTTTCATTTTTGTTTGTGTATAACTGAAATCCGGGTCCCTTTAAAAAATCGGATTTTTTGAGGTGCGCAACATGTGTCACTGGATGAGCGGAGGGCCTCGGGCCTGTGCTAGTTGTCGATGCACCATTAAAGAGACGGCAAAGGCCATTCAATCGAGCCATTGAATAGCTTCCGATTTCGCTGAAATTCCGAATCTGATCCAGGTCCTTTTACGCGGAAGACAGACCCTCTTCAGCTTCAGTATGATATACTCAAAGGTGGGACTTGGTGGAGAACGGTGTCCGGGAGTTCGAGTTTCAGAAGCCATCAACCATTGCAATGATCATGAATGCCCAGTGGTGCGCCGCCACCAATGCGCAACCTGTTTATATTGTCAACGTTGAGTCACAGTGTCAGTATCTGAGCACTTGTCGGCTCTGTGAACTGGCCAGTTCCATCGACGCAATACTTCGTCGAACTGATGAATCTCTGAGTTGTGCGTCGATGCAAGGCGAATGCGCGGAGCCTCGGCCCGGTTTCCAAACACACACCAACAACACTCGTCCTTGCACCCGCTTTTGGCAAGCTGCCCTGCGGCTCGAGGGCGAGCGCTACCTGATGGCAACAGCGGAATTCCAGAGGTACTTGAGACCTACAACATCAGGCCAATGCCGAAAACACCAGTAATTGCACCCTCTACCGTGACATAGACGCTTATCATTATGGCGCCAATTGGCCTCAACAGCTTTGAAGGTGACAGGCTGTATCCTGATGCTCGAGGGTCGTTCGCAACGCCTCTTTCCCCTCAATTCAGCGACTCACATACTCAGGAACTATGCCTCTCTCTGTAGCTCAACTTGAGGCCAAAGCCAAAGACCTGCGCACGTTCTGCGAGATGACGCCCGGAATGAATGCGCTCCAGCCTATCGCTGCATCCACCGTCGAAATATGCAGTACTGCCGCGACTCTGGTGCTTATTCTCTCGCATTCGGCGCAGCGACACTGATGACGAGCTACTATTTAGGTCGGAAACGAATCGGATGGCCTGGGTGCCGTCAAGCTTGCTGCCTACGTCGTGGACCAGATCGAGTCTCTCATCAACAAGATAGCCCAGGGACCCTTATCGCCGGAAATCTGCCAGGCTCTAGAATTCCACGAGGAGTATGTATTAGTCTGGTCTCCATCTGTCTTCACGGTCTAACCCAATTTTTAGAAAATTGGACGCAATTCGGCGACACTCTGAGAACATGCCAGTTCTACCCCGCAAGAAAGCCGCGAGGATTATCTCGGCCTTCAAATTCAAACGAGAGACCCGCCGCCTGAAAGCGGATCTGAAGAGCCATCTGCGTGTCATCGTACGTTCTACCCGGCTTGTGGCATTACTGGATACCAACTCGTGTTCGAACAGGTTGCGATCTGCGATGGCAAGTCCTCTGAAGCGACGGGCACAATGCGCAGCGAAGATATCCTCGAATACGTCTCAGTGGGAGCCCGCGCGGCCGGTACGATCTGCGATGCCCCCGTGCTCGATGTCATGAAGCCCGTGGTTGGGGTTATAAACTTGATATGCGAGACGGCGA
Organism: Mycena galericulata; assembly: GCA_029289565.1. Classification (NCBI taxonomy): domain Eukaryota; kingdom Fungi; phylum Basidiomycota; class Agaricomycetes; order Agaricales; family Mycenaceae; genus Mycena; species Mycena galericulata. The sequence goes on from JARKIA010000194.1 coordinate 49,921, forward strand.
AGGTAAATATTCATTTCCAACTGTTTACTTTGTCTAACGGGTGAGTTCACATTTTACCAGTGTGTGCGAAGCAGCCCTCGATATCTCCGCGCGCGCGAGCACCGTGACGAGAAGCATCGTAGAGCGCGCGGCGATGGATGGTGCAGCTGTCCCTGATCCGGAGGCGCTGGATGCGCTGAAGCTGTAAGTCTCCTGACATCATGATCTGTATTGGTCTTACAACTTTACAGAGCGCTCGAGGACATCCAGTCCTACCTGACCGCTCTGATGAAGCCCCGCCGCCGTCTTTCCTCCTGGATCCTAGCCACTCAAGAGAAGGATCGATTCGCGAAGCTCGATGGTGCGCTCGATAAGGCGGTTGCGCTGTTTTCGGTGGGTCGATTACTACCAAGTATCAGAGTCTTATTTATTCTGGTTTCAGGCCGCGCAGGCTCTCAGAACGGCGCACACGACGGCAGCGCTCGTGGCCACGGTTGGGCGCTTGGATAGCACGATGACCGTGAGTGCCCTCTCTCCTGAATTGTCAAGAAGGCGCTAATTATCGGAACTCGGGCAGGTAATCCAGGCTGATTTCGGGAGGCTGTCTATCGAGACGCCCGTCCATCATAAGAACAACAGCTTTAGCTCCATTTTTACTCCATCAAATGACCGGCTCATTTTTTTTTTATAGAATACCAATATCCCCGACCAGCGACCATTGTCTTTTAATCCCCAATGTGGACGACCATCGAAAGGATTGGGCCATCGCTGTCCCACAGCCACTGATGGCACTTTAATCAGCCGTTCAACGTGATCCATATGGAGGATATACTTATGTAGCGCAGTCGGATTTACTACAGTTCAAACTTTTATCGTAGGATGTTAATTTCAAGCTTGGCTCATAATTCTAAGGGGCTCAGGCTTCCCGCAGAGACTGATCTCGAGTCCAATTGCAATTTACATCATCTCAGTTCTTACATAGTGCACACCTCTTGTTCAATTCAACGATCTTGATGACAATGTCACCCGTCAACTCCATTCTCAGAGCTAGTCTCTGAGCTACAGTATTTCTCCGCGTCAGTCTTACGGCTCACAGCTCACATATAGTAGTTAGCGCGTTTTTTCTGCAATTGCATGTTATTATGAAACAAGTTCAATCCTGCGGGCACGCTGGTTTAGTTGACGTGCGGGGCACTCGGGAGGGGAGGTGAGACCCGTAACATACACCTGTTTCTTACGCATCGTGCTCCTGAATCAAACAGTTAGAAAACGTGTCCGACGCGCCAGGGACGCGTTTTTTTATTTCTATTCTTTTATTTTCTTCTGGCGGGAGTTCACGCGTCGACGTCGAGCACAAGAGGCGATACAGATGATTTCGTGACGCCGGACTGCTCACGGACGCACGCAATCAATGTGAGACGAAAAACTGCCTTTTTCGTACTTGGGCGTAGTGTTGTTTGGTTGGGCTTGGTCAAAAAAACAAAAGTGCAGCGCGATGAAGATCAGAATGAGGACTGGCATTCAACACTACGGGACGTTTCATACATCAGCGACGAAGTAATGTGCGTGTGAAATTTATTTCAGACGGTCCGGGGTGGATGCCCCGTGCAGGCGCGTCCCCGAGTCCGTGTCTGCGTTCTTAGTGGTGCGCAAGTGGGACTCTTTGCTCTCGAGGATGCGGCGCACTTCAAAATTTCCCCGAGCGACGAGAGGGAGCGGAGCTGGGGATCCCACCTGCTCTGGAGGATGCGGCGGACGGCCTCGGGGCTGTTGCGGAAGCGCTCTGCGAGGACGGGGTGGAGAAGGTGTGTAGGTCGACGCGGGTCGACGACGACCCCAATCGCCCGACGACCTTGCACCTAGCTCATTTCCATTGGTTTGACTTTCCCTGGCGCGTCCATGGCCTCGTGGCTTGCCTCGTGGGAGAGCTTGCGCGGGGGGTTCCAGCGGTCGGGGAAGGAGTGCTTGAGGGACTGGCGATGGACGTGCCAAGCGGGGTGAACGGGAGAGCGGGAGAGCGAACACCAGTTGACTGGGTCGTTCACGGAACGGAGAAAACATCGCTTACCTAAACACGCCGTTTCTCTTTCCCCCATGGCTGATGTGAGCGATCCCAACATAGACGAGGGTGTGGCTCTCAACCAGCCCAATAAACACTCATATCCCGCTTTTTCAGGATGTCCGCTCAGACGAATCAGACACAAACTGGCTCCTGGTCGACTACAAGGTTCGCCGGATTATTTCTGCCACAATACCACGGTGTGCATTCCTCGCCTGCGCACGACGACGGCCGCACGACATGACCCCCATTCGCATGGCGCTCCTAGCCGCACACGCTCCACGGCCGCGAGTTCGCGCACCGAGAGCAGCATGTGCGGCTAGCGCGTACCCAGCGACCACTCCGAGGTACGCCCTCGCTCTCTCTCTGCTCCCCCCACACGCAGCACCACCGACTCGATCCCCCGCTCCACTGTGCCCGCCCTCGCTGTGCCCGTCCTTGTTGCTGCACACAAACGCAAACATCGCCGCAACGCCGCCCAGCGCTCGGGAGACATGCGGGGCCGCGATCGCGCTTGCATCACCCGAAGCACCGTGCTTGGGGTAGCACGGCGCATCCGTGGCGCGGAGTTGACGACTGCAACGACGGGGTGCGCGGTGTGTCAAGCGCCGCCAACGCGCCAGGCACACTTGCATGGGCGAGTCGGGCACCGGAGAAGCCGGAGAGTCTAAACGCCGTTCAACAGAGCTCACGCGCTGTCGGCGTCAGTACGAGATGTGGCCGGGCGCCAGGTGCGCGCAAGCGGGCAACCGCGACGCGCTCATGCACCAGAGATAACCGTGCGTACGAAACGATTTGCGCGTGGAGCAGCGCGCGGGAGGGATGCGGGGCGACGACTTGCGCAGGAAGCAGGGCATTGGGCATTCGCGGCGCAGAGTCGAGGCACGCGGAAATCCCTTTCCCGTAATGCTCAATCTGCCGGCGCGTGCGGGGCCGATGCCGTGCCAGGGCGGAGTCTTGAGTCTTGTGGGTGTCTGGGCGCGAACGCGGGTGGGAATCGATAGGATCGCAGTTTCAGACCATTCCCCTCTCGCCGAAAACTGCCCTGGCGCCGACGCCAATGTCGCCGCGGCGTGGGGACCGTTCTCAACCAAGGCTCTGTCGCATGTCGTGTATAGTGCAAAACTGACTTCTTCAGAGCGTTACGTCGAGGATCTGCATTCACGAAATGTTTAGCTTAAACGACCATCTGAGGAGTCTTTGCCCCTGTCTTGATTCCACTCGTGCCCAAGCTCAACCAATGCGTGGAAAAGACTGTATCGAATCCCCTGGCTCACCGCAATAGCTGGGGTTCCAGCTCCTCGGCTGCAAACGTCATTTTACGGCAATTGACATTGCGGCTCGCCTTCCGGTTTCATGTTCTCGATGCCGCCGGTGTCGTGCAATCCCCTAATACGGATAGCACTAGCACGTCTTTTGCTGGTTCGTGGTATTTCAAAATGAACCCTAATGCCACGTCCGGCCCATTTTATAGGACGACGAGGGCATTCGTCATCCGGACTACGAGACCATCCCCTGCGGACATCCTCGTCAGGGACGATCTCGTAGCTCGAGTGCCGAGGACAGCAGGCCGGGCAGCGGGCGAACATACATATCTTCACTGCTCGGCCGGGAGCTGCGCGTACTTGACCGTGCAAGTTGCCCAATTCCCCGGAAGCAAGGCAAGTGATGTGTTTCTAAGGCGGAAAGCCCCGTTTGTTGATCGGTGAGCATCATAATTTCCCCCTGCACCTTGTTGTTCAAGGCATTGCATGGGAATACGTCGACTCCAACTTTCCCAATGCTGAACTTGTCGCGTTCAACATTCTGAATTGATCTAGTACACAGGTGTGTTAGTAACAAGCGGACTTAACCTGAGATACGAATACGACTGCACGGCCGCGCGGTACGTATACGAAGCTTTCTTGAGATTCATTAGAAAATCTCTCACAAATAATCAAGAAGTGATATTTGTGACCTGCCGCACTCTGGAAAGATATTCAGTGAACCACACACGCACCGTTCTTCGGATTCGAAAGTTTGTTTTGATGCGAAGGTCCGGCCCTACAGAATTTACTGTATCTTTGTCGCAACTCGGCGAGCTCCATAAGATTATCTTTACAAAAAATGAAAAGGAAAGAAAAAGAAAAAGCGTCCCTGGCGCGCCGGACGCGTTTTTTCAGTGTTTGCTTCAGGAGCTTGACGCGTAGAAAACAGGTGTATTAAGTATGTAAAGGGTACCACTGGCACCCCCCTGGCGCCGCGCGTCAGCCGAAGCCACCGCAGCGTATCCCGCATAATAACATGCGAGTGCAGGCTAACTACTACGATCTGTGAGACATAAGACTCTGACTCGGAGACTATCGCTGGGAGAATGGATGAAGGCCCAGGGTAAATTACCGTCAATCTCGTTGGATTGAACAGGAGGTGTGTACTGAGAACTGAGATGATTGTAAATTGTACTTGGACTCGAGATTAGTCTCTGTGGGAGATTCCAGGGATACCTTAATAATTATGAGCCAAGCTTGAAATTGACATCCTAAGTACAATAAAATCTTGAACTGTAGTAAATCTGATTGCGCTACATATGTATCTCCTCCATACAGATCACGTCGAACCGCCGATTAAAGTGCCATCAGTGGCTGTACATAGGCGCCAATCCCTATGATGGGGCTATGAAACCGGAGGAGGAGGAGGAGGAGGAGATAGTATTACTGCAGAGGTCCCTATAAGGAACAAGCAGGTACTGTACCTATGTACAACGCGTCCAATTGTACACTACAGTCATCTTCGTCCCAGTCGCTGTGATAGCTAATCTACTCCATGATTGGTCGCAGAAGAACGTCTCACGAAAAGGATGAGAACCGGCGTCTCCGCGACTGCGGGATCTAAAAAAAAAAAGTAAGCCGGGTATTTGATGGCGTAAAAATGGAAAAGCTGTTGTTCTTATGATATACGGGCGTCTCCATAGACAGCCTCCCCAAATCGGCCTGGATTACCTACCCGAGTTCAGATAATTAGCGCCTTCTTCCTATGCAGGTGAGAAGGCACTCATGGTCAAATGGTTATCCAAGCGCCCAACCGTGGCCACGAGCGCTGCCGTCGCGTGCGCGTTGGCTTGCACATCCCCAGACGTTCGGAGAGCTTGCGTTGCCTGGACCCACGATAAATACATGAACAAGATATTTGGGAGGAATGGACCCACCGAAAACAGCGCAACCGCCTTATCAAGCGCACCATCCATCCTCGCGAATCGATCCTTCTCTTGACTGGCTAGGATCCAAGAGGAAAGTCGGCGGCGGGGTTTCTTCAGAGCGGTGAGGTAGGACTGGATGTCCTCGAGCGCCCTGCAAAATGGAAAGGATTAGACCAACGTAGATCAGGTTGGAGATGCCCGGAGAACTGACAGCTTCAACGCATCCAGAGCCTCCGGATCGTGGGTAGCCGCACCATCCATCGCCCCGCGATCTACGATGCTTCTTGTCACAGTCATCGCGCGGGCGGCGAGCTCGAGGGCTGCTTCACGGTTGCTTCGCACACACTGGGAAAATGAACTCATTCATTAGAGAATGAGTAAACAATTGAGAAAATATGTTGACCTTCGCCGTCTCGCATATCAGGCTAGTAACACCGACGACGGGCTTCATGACATTGAGCACGGGGACGTCGCAGATCGCACCAACCGCGCGGGCGCCCACTGAAACGTATTCGACGACATCTTCGCTGCGCAAAGCCCCCTTCCTCGCTTCGGCGGACTTGCCATCGCAGATTGCAACCTGGTCGAAAGCGGGTCGGTATGCAGTGATGGCAAAGAAAAAATGGGCAGAACGCACGATGACACGCAGATGGTTCTTCAGATCCGCTTTCAGGCAGCGAATTTCTCGTTTAAATCTCAGATACGAGATGAATTTCGCTGCTTTCTTGCGAGGAAGAACCGGTGTGTTCTCAAAGTGTCGCCGAATTTCGTCCAATTTCCTAAAAAGTGGGTTAACGGACCATGAAGATCGATGGAGACCAACCCAACACTTACTGCTCGTGCATCTCTAGAACATCGCAGATTTCAGGCGACAGCGATCCCTGGGCGATCTTGTTGATAAGAAACTCGGCCTTGTCCACGACGTAGGTAACGAGCTTGACGGCCCCCAGGCCATCCGATTCGTTTCCGACCTAAGCATTGGCTCGTTCGTCAGCGTCGAATGCGAGCACATTCGGAGAGAGAGTAATAAGTACCAGAGTCGCGGCAGCACTGCATATTTCGACGGTGGATGCAGCAATGGGCTGGAGCGCATTCATTCCGGGCGTCGTCTCGCAGAAGGTGCGCAGGTCTGTGGCGTTGGCCTCAAGTTGAGCTACGGAGAGAGGCATAGTTTCTGGGTAGGGGAGTCGCTAGAGTGGGAAGAGAGAGGCGTTGGCAGTGACCCTCAGGCATCTGAATACAGCTTCAGAGCTGTTGAGAGCAATTGGCGCCGTGGGCGTCTCGTTGCCAGCGTCTAGCCATTCCTAATGTTTCGTACTTCAAATTCTTGACAGGCCAGACACTCCACTCCCAGTTGCTTGCGTCCGAGGACATCGAGGCTTGAACTTGCCAAAAGCGGGTGCAAAGATGAGTGGTATTGGTTCGTGTTTGGAATTTTTTGGTACCGGGCCGAAACTCCGCGTTGTACTTTTTTTTTTTTGTGGTACCTTTGGGATAGTGAGGGACGACAGCATTTCTACTCCCCGTCCGCGCCGTTGGCCCGTAGGCAGCGCGACGGCGTTTCAGGGCCGACACAGTCGTCCATCCGCAACCCGTGAGTGTGCTTGGAACCCGGCCAGAGAATAATCGACACCCGAGGGAATGCGCAACCGCACTTGCGCGATTTTCATCCTGGCACGGCATGTGGAGATTCAGCTTTATTGGCTCCGGGGGTTTGATGTTGTTACGCGCCATGCCTTCCGCTTTTTACTTCATAGGTTGAGGTATCCAAACAGCAACTCGGCGCAGCAGTATCGCGTCGATGAGGCTTAGAGCTGACACCACCACGCGCGAGTACGTTTTTCGGATTCGTTTCGTTTTATGAACGCGCAGGTCACGCGCAGGGGTCCGGTTCCGCCCTTCGCTTAAACAAGTATAATTCGTCGAGCCGGTTTGCTCCAAACCTAGTCCACCTCGTGGACCTTCTTCATGTTGTCTGTCGTTGAATAGATTGGCTCCTCAGTTATGAGGTCAAGTATGAGCCTATGAGGTTTTGTGAGATCAGACACGGGAGGTTTGATTTGGAAAACCCCACTTGCCGAGCCCCGATCAGAGGTGGCCCGTGCCTCGGGTGTAATGTGCAAAAATTCCTCTCTCCGAACCATTGTAAGCCGGAACAGCGCCCTTTCATTTTCATACCTAACGCGGTACGGGGCTCAAGTATAGGCCAAAAGGCGGGTATAATGGCTCCGGCTTAAAGACCTGCGGAGCTTCGGATGAGACAGATAGAATCTTAGACTGAGAGTATCGTTCGACGAAGAATGGGCCAACAGGCAGTGGAGCCCACCAATGAAGACGTTGCTCTGGAGCAGTGGACCCTCTGGCTCCAAGCATACGCTAAAGGGCACGAACGGCCTCCACCTCCCCCGCTCAGACGGTCTACGCCTCTGAATGGACCCCCAGCTATACCAGATTTTTCCATCCCATTGTATCCGCCTGGCCAAGTGGGTCGCCCTCCTCTCTACCAAACCACTAGCTGATTTGGGTGCACAGATATCACCCGCTATTGCCCGAACGATCGCTGAGTTTTACGGCGACTATGGTTTTCTGCCTCCACCGCGCGCCGACGAGGAGACCGTCCGCCTGCAGGCGATCCAGGAGTACAAGTGCGAAATCTGGTGTTCCGTTCCGTTCTAGCACTCATTTGGACTCCAGCTTGTTTCGGCAAGACCAGCTAGAAAACTTTCATCGATGCTCTTCGTTGGTCAATGTCTTTTTCGACTTTGCCCCCATATGCACGATAAGCCTGTTCCACAACGACGTACAAGTCGTCGTGAGCAAAGCCGGAGACTTTCCCGTTCAACTGGGTACGTCTCCGCCAAAAACTCCCCTTCCGCGCTCCTCACCCGGGTTTGAAGGTGAAGGTCTTGTCACGGAAACGAGCATATGTGGACACGTCGTCCTGCAAAAGAAAACCACGGAACTAAACGAGATCGCCGGCGATTGGTGAGTCGCGCTGTCGTTTTTCAACCACGGGTACCTCAAACCGCTCTGCAGGCGATTTGCCGGGAATCCGTGGTGTTCGGCGGACGCTGGTGGTGAGCCGCTTACCGGCATCTCTCCTTCATTCGGCCTTGACACTCTGCAGTCAAAGGATATATCGGGGTTCCCATCACACTTGAGGTGGATCCGTCCAATCCGAACGACTCGGAGAGGGTCACCGTCGGCGTGGTGGCTCTCATGTCAAACAAGCCATTTCCAAAACTGACGGACACACAACGGAAAGTGTTGGACGATCTCTCTGCCATGCTTTCCGTACAGCTGCGCAGCACCTGGGAGGGATGGCGAAGGGGCAAGGAGACACGGCTGAGGAATGCCGTGAGCCTATTCTTGACAAAGGCCCTGGTGGAACCGACCCGGCGGGCGATGCCGGACGCCGCGGCTGCTCTGGCAGAACCACCGGTACAGGGCTCAGGATCGGGTAGAAGCACGCCGAGAAGTGACGATCTGACCATGTCGAGCCCTGCCCCCTTCGATTATGCTGCTCAACAGCTACATGACTTACTCGAGGCTGATTTCGCCATCATCCTCGACCTCGCGTCTTTTCACGCATCAAAGGTGAAACCGCAAAGGTGGCTCGTGGTTGTCTTTTAAGCTGACCTTGCCTTAGCTTCATGTGAACGGTCGTCGGCAAACATCGCATAACTGGCTAGGGGATGAGCAAGAGGTGTATACAAAGATGCGTCCTGCTAGCCGCATCCTGGCGAGCTCCGGCTCTGCAGCGTACAGCGACCACGATAAACGGTTTGTCACGCCAGAAGCGATGTTCGCAATCGGCAGCTTCCTGGACAGGTATGCAGTTGTGCGTGTGTTTATATTCCTTCTTTCTTACTTTCTCACTCACACTGACTCTCAGAATGGACGCTCGCTTTTCAGCGGCTCTGACGGTGTTTCGGGTCTCGAGGCGCTTCTCGCACTCCCTCCCTCTTCGACTCCCGTACCCGTCGCAGCACGAGGGTTGAAACCTGCAGAGACCCATCGACCTGCGCCCCATCTCGCCATACCATTCTATAGTGCTGATCGGCCTAGTCTGCTCATCATTGTCGCATCCTCTGCCCTGTTCTCCCCTTTCAAACCGGTCGACCTGACGTTTGCGAGCAATCTGGGAGTCGTTCTAGTCGCTCACCGCGCACAGGCCTCGATTGTCGAGGCGGATGCGGCGAAGACAGGTGAGAATCCATTCTTGTTGCTCGTCACAACTGATCGCTGATCCTGTACTCTTATTAAGCTTTCGTCTCCCAAATAAGATATGTCGTCCTTCTTTGGCTGGCGCTTCGAGGCTCATCTTTATTTTCCCTTTACTCATGAACTCAGGACTCCGTTACACGGTCTTCTCGGTGTAAGCTCTCTTCAGTGCTTCCATGTGAAGGCAAATACTGATTATTCGTTCAGCAACTCGACCTCGTGCGCGATAGCGTCTCATCCGGAGAAACCTCCACGCTGCTCAATTTGCTCGAGTGAGCAGCTTTACCGGAGCTGTCTGGACGCTTTAGAGCTGATGATTTCGTAGCTCTGCAGAATTCTGTGGAGCGGCTTTGCGGGATATAGTCGATGATGTGTAAGCGCGGCCGCCGGAGGACTTTTGCTTTCTTATGGACTATGTACTAACTATTCCGTGACACAGCCTCGATTTTGGGAAGATGACCCTGTCCACCGGGGATTCCACGGAAGCTTGTCAACCTCGACCTCCCCAGCCTCCAGTGGATCTCGCTCAGATAACGTTGGAAGCAACAAGGTCTTGCTGGACCAGGCAGCTGCAGCGGCTTCGGCATTCAGTTTCTGGACTTGGCGCGAAGTTGGCACCTCCCTTGGAACTGGTACTGGATTGTGAGGATCGCTCGGGCTTGGTGCGGAACTGGTGGCTTAGTTTCGATACGACTGGATTTATCCGGCAAGCTCGCTCTTTGATTTTCCTCTCCCCTTTTATTTAATCGCGTCTTCGCAGGATACTAAACAACTTAGTCACGAATAGTCTGAAATACACGCCGGAGGGTTTGATCTATCCTCTTATACATACCGCAGTGCCAAGAAGCTGACACTCGTGTACCTCTAGGTCTGATCAAGGTCACTCTCGCGTCTGGACACGGGCCGGACAAGGACGAGAATGACACTCCTCATATCATTCTACGCGTTGAAGATACCGGCGTCGGCATCGCCCCCGAGTATTTAGATCGGCTATTCGAGCCCTTCACGCAGGCGGATTCGTTTTCTCCCGGCGCTGGGTTAGGTACGCACCTTCTGAATTGTTTCGCCTCGTCCTCGTTGACGCCCCTGAATAGGCCTACATATATGCAGTACCATCGTTGCGCGGATGCGGGGCGAGATCAGTGTCGAATCCCAGCCTGACGGCGGGTCGGTCTTCACAGTTGTTCTACCTGTAAAGGACCTCGAGCTCGTTCCCGCTGGCACATCGCTGCCGATGCGAAGGACCATAATTTCTGGAGAGATGAGGGCCAAGATGGACGCGCTGTGTGCATCGGCTCTGGACCATCCGTTCGGCCAAGCCATATCGCAAGCTAATCCAACCCCACCACCTTCCCCACCTGACGTAACCAAGCCTAGCAATGCTAGTGCAAGTGATATGGTGAAGTTGGGGCAGGAGGAGCAACACTTGCAGATTCTTATTGTGGATGACAGTTAGTGACGCAGGTGTTTCTCTTGCGATCTCCTTGCTGACTCCCGACGTAAAGATGTCATCAGCAGGAAGATCTTGGTTGCGATGCTGAAGCGGATGAATGCTACGGCACATCAAGCGGACGATGGAATGAACGCGTTGGAGGTGTTTCGAGAGGTGCACCCGCACATTGTATGGACGTGCGTCTATTGCAAACTCATCCATTTGTCCGTTTTTCAATCATGATTCGTGTACAGCGATGTTTCTATGCCACGGTTAGCCCTTTTAAGATCCTTTATCCGGAGCATTACTGATCAGCGTACGGCAGGATGGACGGCGTTGTTAGTAGCCCGATTGTAGCGTTCTTGCTGCTTACTGATTTCGTATATCAATTGACAGACTGCGGCCAAAGAAATGAGGAAAATAGAACGGGAACGGGGATGGGCTCCTTCCCACAGTAAGCTCAGATGCCTTGATAGATCTTCTTTCGAAACTGAAGACTCTATCCTATAGTTGTTGCCATCACTGGCCTAGGTTTGTCTGATGTCGGTGTATCTCTCCTTTGAATGTTATCTTCACTGACTCCCTTCAGGAGCACATCCGAAAGGAGGCCTTATTGGGACCCGCGGCTTTAGATGGATGGCTGGTATGACCGTCGTCTTTTGTGGCTCATTTCGTTTCTGACAGCTTTAACGCTGCTCAGATCAAAGGGCAGACCAACCTGAAGAGCTTGAAAGAGAGCTTGGTTGCCGTGAGGCACAAAATCTCATCATACTCTTAACCTTAATCCTTCCTACATTCTCTTTTGGGTTTTATCGTTAACTTATTGGCATATCTAAATTGCTCATGTAGCCAAGCAGACTGTATTACTACCGGATACAGGACACACACACACGAGCTCCTATGTACACTTTTATACGCATGCTCTGATTGACGCCCCAACAACGACTATGCCGATCAACTATACTCGGACGTCGGTCATCTCGGTGTTCGTTTGGCTTCCGCTTTCTTGTGCTTGCGCACCCGCCCTTTCTTTCCTTTGCCACGACCATTTCGTCTCTGAAATGCATCCCATGAAATCTATCCAGTCTTACGGCCCAGCAGAGGTCGCGCTTGGTCCTTTCTTCATCGGCTTCTTCTTCAATGTCTCGCTGTATGGTGCGAGGAAAATCCCAAAGGGTAAACTTGACTTATCGCCGCTGAGGCATCATGGTAACTCCTGCGCTGTCTGACGCGTCGATGTAATGATACGAGCTCGTTCCTCGCTAGGTGTACCAGACTTACATCTACTTCACCAAGTACAGAAGGTATTTTCTCGCCATTCTAACGCGTGGGCCTGCCAACACTTACATATGTGTAGTGACAAGACCTGGACAAAGACCTTCGTCCTCTCGTCTCCGTCCTTATGATCCACACCTGACGGCGGCCCAGGTCGCGTGCATTTTCTTCCTTGATACACTGAACACCATTTTCGATTTCGCGTACCTTTACGATTCCCTAATTGTTCACTTTGGTCGGTGCTCCTGGCGGCGTCCTTTCCCATTTCTGCCGCGTTCATGACCTGCCATTTTCAGACGACGCGTCTTTCTTGGCCCGCGCGGACTGGCGTGAGCTTCGTTTTTTCTTTCTGGATTTCACTGGTTTCACGCGTTGTTGAGTATAGTGTTTGCAACGGGTGAGTCGTGCCATATATTTTGCCGCCATTCCGATTAATACTACGCGTTTACAGATCCGGCAATGACAGTACGTTCGTGTACCCTCGATTTTTTCCTGGATCTTACGAGTTGCCAGGCAATCATCGCTTCTCTTGTACAACTTTTCTTCGCTTGGCGGGTCAAGGTTTTGACGGGGAAATCTTGGCTCATGGCGCCTGTCGGTGTCTGCGCATTAACGGGACTAGGTGATCTTCTTAGGCATCATGCACATGAGAATACAGTCGAAGCGTTTTCGCAGCTGGGGGACTTGGTACGTGTCCGATTTACGCTCAGTGTGTCTCGCGCGCTCACATCCTCGTTCAAAGGGACAAGCATCGAGGCCCTTCGGATACCCCTCTTCATGAATTTCATGCGCTTCAAGGTACTGTGAACTTTACCAATATCGGACGTCTCTCACTCCAAGTTCGCAGACCGTGGTCATCGTCTGGCTCGTGGCAGAGTGTATCGCCGATATCCTCATCACCACTATCCTTGTAAGTCAAGTTCTTCGAGATGAATCCAGGCTATTTCTCAAGCATTAGTTCTTCAAAAGGGTCAGCTCGTGGACCATTTGTGACTGAAGTACTTGCTCAGTAGCCATAGGAATCCCACAAGAACGGCCTCAAAGGCTCCGACGTCTTCATCGACCGAATTATCAGCAGTACGCTGTGTTTTGGTTTTCATCGATACTTGGCTGACGCGTCAGTGACCGTGCAAACTGGGCTCGCCACTACTATCTGCGCTACGACGGACTTGGTCCTTTACCTGACCAATGTGCGCTCTCCCCCTTTGAATGCTGCTGTGTGGCCCTAATGCGCTCGTTTTTGCGTCGCTCTAAACCAGGTTTCCCATTCAACAGGTTGCTGTTCTAGGCACCTTATTTTCAACGTCTTTTTGGCGAAATTGTACACAAACTCGCTCCTCAGCAGCCTGAATGTGCGCGCCGTGCCCGGGGCGGGGTCGGCGGATAGCGGGAAGGCGCTGATGACGTCCAAAAGAGCTTCGATGCCGGTATGCACGATTGGGCATCCTGGCGTTACATAGGTTGTGCTCACGGCGTTCAATAGGCGCCGCCGCCGCGGTTCCAGCGTTCGTCTGTGTTTATCGACGTCGACTCCATCCGTACATCGGACATGGAATCGGGAGTCCGTCAAGAGGTTGTGTGAGGTCGCCGGGAGGCATTAGCTTAACGTGTATTATTTGGATTTGACGGAAAATTGTATCGTTTTGTACCACACCAGGACTGTGTCTTTTAACTTGTAAAATTACCGATGGTGTCCTACATATCATGATTGGCCACGCGTTACAGTATGAGGAGTCCATGATTCCGGTTCGTCCGACTTGGTGCTCGAGGGCATCTTAGAGAGCGGTTTTGGGATGGATTTGGCAGGCTCAACGGTAACAGGTTCCAGTGGCGGAGGTGTATCCACAGGTGGCGACATCGTAGCTGTCGATCGGGACGCAAGCTGCAGCCGATCTTCCTCTCGATCCCGCGCGTCGAGCAACGCGACATTCCTCCGGACACGCTCCTGCCGTATCAAGTCCGCCTGGAGCTCCTGTCGAGCAGAACGGACCATGAGCAGCGGGTGGTGCCGTAATTAAGGAGTATCCCAACGCACCTCGAGTGTCGGAGGGTCCGGACGCGTGTGGGTCAGCCAAGCGGACCATTGGACTGCAAGAATAATGTCAGCGCACAGCGCGGCCGAAGCAGCCCTGCATCGCACCTGCCAGCCGCCTGTTGCCGCCGATGTACTTCCACACGTCGTCAGAGGCGCTGTACTGGACGCTCCGCTTCGGCCGCGGGTCTGTGGGGGTTTAAAATTAAAATTTACGAGGGGTGCGGAAAGCGAAGACGTACCGTCAAGGAGACTCGGCCGCTCGTAGTAGCGGTTCCCTGCCGAGTGTGGTTAGAATAAACGCGACAAAAAGCGCGTAGCGTCTACCTTCGAGATCGCGGCCGACGAAATAATTCTTGAAATAGGTTAGAGATTTCATTTTTGCGAGTATAAACATGGCTTACTGGCCGACGAAGGCTCTGCATTATTCGACGGAGAAACGACATGGACGCGCGAAGAAGGGTAGATTACGTGTGCTTAAGGCCAATGCTTCGCATGGCAGTACGAGTCCTTGGGGTCCTTGTCTTCGGACTTTTAAATTCTGATCTCTACTTACAGCCAACTTAAGTTAACTTACGGCTCGACTTTCTTGAGGCCGTCTTGATTTTAAAATCAGATGAGCCTCCGTTCCAGGGGTTAACCTGCAGTACAAGGGCTCATATCTCCGCCAAATTGTCATACTGTATATGAAATTCACAACCCTCTGTACTTCTACGAGGAACAAGCGGGTCATTACAGCGTCTGTCTAGAGAGACTACCAAAAGACTACTGTACTTTGAGCTCCCATAATATAAGGTCTTGCCCGGGCCACTCGTCGCCGACCTTCGGTCGCTCCTCGCGGCCCGGGGGTGGGCATGAGTCGTAAAGAGCAGGTCATCATTACAGTGTCTGTCTAGAGAGACTACTAAGACTTTGAGCTCCCCTAATACAAGGTCTTGCCCGCGCCACTCGTCGCCGACCTTCGGTCGCTCCTCGCGGCCCGGGGGTGGGCATGAGTCGTAAAGCAGTTGACAAGAATACATGTGACGCAAGAGAGACAAAACGCTGAATCCGCAGAAAAGATCAGCACGTGCATCAAATATGACAACAAATAACAACAAAATGAAGCTCAAACTGCTGAATTTTCCAAAAATTCTTGGTGACGACGGGATCAAAGACGAGTCCTAAAAATATTTAGGACTCGTAACACGTGACCTCGTCTGGACGGACGCGTCACCCCAAGTTCTTCAATTGCGTTTCACCATGCCCGACATAGAGATGAAGCCCGCAGACAAGAAAGACGAGAAAAAGGACGACAAGAAGACGGAGAAAAAGGATGAAAAGAAGAAGGAAGAGCCGCCCAAGCCTCCCCCGACCCCGAACCAAGAAATAAAATACAATGTCGTACTCGTAGAGCGGGCTGTGGCGACTCTGGAGCCCCGCTTCGCACACCGCGCCCTGCGAACCCTCACTTCTTTACGGAAACGGCTCGATGCAGTTGTTCTTAGAAACGCCGTCGAGGAAGTCTACGTCAAAGGTACGCGTCGTCTACTCGTATTTTATTTTTTCGCGATTTAACAAGTAAAAATGTAGAGACACCGACGAAGCAGTCCCTGCTTTCGTGGCTACCCGATGTCCCTCCACCCGCAGAATCGATGGAGGTTGACTCCGCCGCCCCCGCCCCCACTCCGGCCGCGCCAGCGCCCAAACCGCCCGCGGGACCAGAGCCTGTGCCAGAGGTGGACATGTATCTCCGCCTTCTCATCATCCACTACCTCGACACCTCCCCGAGCACGTACGGCAAAGCACTAGATCTCGCACACCAGACCGTCGAGAAAATGCAGGCGCTGAACCGCCGAAGCATGGACCCCATCGCTGCAAAGGTATGGTACGCGCTTGAGCGCGCGTACGAACTTGGCTCCGAGCTCGCGGACGCCCGACCGTGAGGGACTCCTTCTCTCCCCACTTTAACATGTTCTTACGATTTTTCTGCCTACCCATAGACTCTTTCTGGCCGCCCAACGGACAGCCTCGCTGCGACACGACGACGAGACGCAAGCATCCCTCATCAACCGCCTCCTGCGAAGCTACGTCCAATATAACCTGTACGACCAGGCCGACAAGCTCGTGTCGAAAACGGTGTTCCCCGCGTCTGCCGGCAACCCGCAGTGGGCGCGGTACCACTACTACCTGGGCCGCATAAAGGCCGTCCAGCTGAACTACAGTGCCGCGCGCGAGAACCTGCAGCACGCGATCCGCCGCGCGCCGGCCGCGAAGCTCGCGCCGGGGTTCTACCAGGCCGTGCACAAGCTCTTTGTCGTCGTCGAGCTGCTGATGGGCGATATCCCCGACCGCGGGCTGTTCCGCCACCCGGTGCTCGAGAAGGCGCTCCTCGCGTACTTTGACATCGTCAAGGGTAAGCGCGCTTCCTCTCTCCGCGTTTTAATTATTCATTTTCATAAAGCGGTGCGCACGGGCTCGCTCGCGCAGTTCCAGACGACGCTGGCGAAGCACGCGCCGCAGTTCGAGGCGGACCGGACGTACACGCTCATCGTGCGGCTGCGGCAGAACGTGATCAAGACGGGCATCCGGCGGCTGTCGCTCTCGTACTCGCGCATCTCGCTGCGCGACATCTGCGTCAAGCTGCACCTCGACTCGGAGGAGGACGCCGAGTACATCGTCGGCAAGGCGATCCGCGACAAGATCATCGACGGCACGATCGTGCACGAGAAGGGCTGGATGGAGTGCGGCGGGCAGAAGGGCGGGTATGGGCCCGAGATTGGGGACGCCTTCTCCAAGCGCATTGGCTACTGCTTGCAGCTGCATAACGAGAGCGTCAAGGTAGGCTTTGTGTTGTTGACCGCCTTTGCTCGGGTGACTGATTTCTGGGTACAGGCGATGCGATACCCCCTCAATGCGCACCGCAAGGAGCTCGCCGCAGCAGAGGGCGCGCGGGAGCGGGAGAAGGAGCTCGCAAAAGAGATACAGGAGGGAGACCTCGACGACGACGAGATGGGTGGCGGCGGGGAATTCTGATCGTACTACGCAAAATTCATTTTTCATATTCGCGGTCTGAATTCATTCGTAAGTAACTATTAACAATAAGATTAAAATAAGGTATTCCGAGGCGTCTCTGACCCGCCTGCGGGGCGGCGTGCGTGTATCGTCGCGGCGCACGAGGGAGGCTTGGCCTTGGGGAAAATTTACCAAAATCGGATGTATAGTATCGGTATCGGTATCGACAAAGACTGGAGACTGAAGCTATCGAGTAGCGCGGCAGGAGGTCGACGGAAGGGGTGGTCGTCTGCCATGTTCGAAGTACATTATGCCAAAAATCGGGAGGACTGCAATTAGTTTTTTGGCCTCAGGAGGGCGGGCCGTTTGTCGGCGACCGAAGCATAAGCGAAGGGGAAGTGAGCATGACGGAAGGGGAGGAGAGCGTGACTTGGGGCGACGAGAGCGTGACTGGCGGAGAACCGTGTGGATTCGACCGGGAGGTGCTGAGATACGAGGGGCCCAGGATACGGCGTCTGCCCTAAGAAAAAGCGCGTAACATCAGACGCGGTGTCGGTGCGGAAGGTGGCTAAGCCAGCTTACGTTGATCATCCAGTTGGAGACCTGGCTCATGCTGAGCCCCGTCGCGTGGCACATCTGTTTCTTCTCGATCTCGCTGGGGTATGGGTGGGCGGAATGGCTGTGCAGCCAGGCCTTGAGGAAGTCGGTCGTCTCCTTGGGCAGCCGGCCGCGTTTCCGCTGCGGCATGGGCTGTGGCGTGCGCGCGCGCGAGTCGTCTAGGGGGAGGGCTGCGACGATCGGGGGATAGCGCTCGGGCGGGGGCATCGGCGGGCCGGGCACCCAGTCGGCCCTTTCGCTGTACCCCGCCATCCGCGGCATTGGTTGGGGGTTGTATGGCTCTGTGAGCAGGGTGGCGATGGAGGGGAGGCGAACATTGGCGTGCGGTTCGTGCTCTGCGGGAGGATAGTGGTGGTGGGGGTCGTCGGGGTGTTGGTGCCAGGCTTGGGCATGTTCAGGACGGTAAAAAGGTGGCTGGTGGTGGTCGTAGCCATTATTCCGATGAGACCAAGACTGGGACGGCTCTGGTAATATGTGCCTATATTGTGGGGACAAAGGAGGAGGCCGGGAAGAGGAAGCAGCTGAATCTGTATCGCCTGGAGAGCAATTTCGGCGCAAATTGTGGGCCGTGTCAGTGTCTGAGGACTTGATCTTGAGGACACAGTCGGTTGGGCTTTGTACTGGTTTGCTGGTGCCAGTGGCGGATTCTGGCTCAGCGGGTTCGTCGGAATGGGAAGACTCTTGCTCTTCTTTGGGTGCTTCGCCGCGTTCATCAGGACGGTTGTGATAACCTTTCTCCCCCCCGCTAAACTCTGCGGGACTACGCGTACGTTTTTCCATCTGCGTTAAAGTTATATGGATGAGAATGCAGAAGAGCAAAGGAAACGCGACATTACCTAGCCGAGGAGACTTTGGTGAGACAGAAATTCGCGACGAGACAGGACGAGGAAGAAAACGGACTCGTGGGGAAAGAGAGTAGCGGTCAAATTTAAAGCTGTCAAACGGTTGGGTGGCCACGTGCTCGCCTAACGGCACCTTCATCTCACGCCCTGTCAACCACCTGTCGAGCCTCGAATGCTGTCCTTTCCATCGTCTGTTTCCGACAGGTGGAGGGCGCAGACGCGGTCACGTTCAGAGCGGCGTCAAAACACCTCCGACCGTTCTCTACATATATACACTACCAAAGGAAAGGTTTATGTACAAAATCCCGCATACCCACGCCCACGGACCTAAAATGAAGAAGGTGTGGAGCAAAGATCAGCACCCCACTGTCAGCAGGCTGTAGTGAGAATCAAGACGGAGCTCAAAACCAGAAAAACTCGCAGGCTCGGTAAAGATACCTGGTCGGCAAGAAGGGGGTATGGCGGCTCCGAAACGGCCCCGGACCAGGCGGAGCTGGCTGCTGACCGTTGAACCTGAACAAGGAGCAGAGTAAAGGCGGACGGCGTTAAGATCGGGTGCCGTACGTACATTAATGATGTTTGACACCAAGCAGTGTTCTCTGTATTCTGGGGACGACAGGATATACTTGTACAAAGGCACGGCCGCAGAAATGATTCCTACTTTGTATGACGAGGATCTGTGTGGAACTGATGATCTCCTCTAATGACACCTTCTTTATCTTGCAAGCAATTTAGAAGCCGAAAAAAGACTGACATACGACGTTGACATCTGTCAATTGTCGGAAAAATATTTGTTGAAATGCCGGGCGTTTTAGTGAGAGCCAATGTTGGAGGGTGTACGGATAATCGTTAACGCCTCGACTTCGCAGAAGGACTCCTTGAGAATATTCAATGATTGGTGGGCGCGACGAAGTCGAACACAAAAAACACGCGAAGAAAAGAGCCCAGAACGAGTCGAACAGAAATTAAGCCTAACCAGAAAACGGGACTGCGGAAGCGTGAGAACGGAACAAGGGTCCATGCGAAGCGGCGGCCGCGCCCGCCGCCTGTGGGCGAAAATGCCGACATCAACCCGGGTATCGTGGTGATGCTTGCTGCACCAGGCAACGACCCAGTGCAGTCCGGTGCTGATGGAGACCTTTGCTCGAGCTGGTGTAGTAGGGTGTAGTTATCCGCAACAAGAGCAATCCATGTGAGCGATTCAAATAAGTAGCCCGGACCAGAAATCACCGGCAGATAGGTTCCGCTAGGTCCGCTGCCGAATCTTGATGCCCTTCCGCAGGTCGGTCAGTTCTCTGCAGTAACGGATCCAATAGGCCCGCTCGGTCGCGGGACAATTCATTCGCGGGGCCGTTGGTTCGCGGGACCGAGCGCTGTTGTCCAGCACGAGAAACGGAACGGCGATCGAAGGGTCGGTGACGTCACGCGATTGTTGGCTGCGATGCGACGCGTCTGGGGCGGGGTACTTATGCTTTTGAAGAGTTCGCCACATTTAGTTTTGCTTGTCATCCATGTCGGACTCTGTGCCTCAAATGGGGCGAATCGACGACGCGGCACGGCGCGTGGCTGGAGAGAGACGAGCGCAGCAGAGTTCATCGGGCACAACTACCAGGTCCCTCAAAGGATGCGTTATCGGCATCCGTAGAGCAACTTAGATCAGCCGACGGCCCCCTACGCATACCTCGACGCTCATTCCCTTCGAGCCGAGTGCGTTGAGCGATTGCACAACCTCGTCGTCCGGCGCAGGCCCCCCGTCAGCATCCACGCTGAATCGCCTAAAGCCCGACTCGCGACGCAAAATCGATGTGAGCCTCTCTACGAGGCCATCATCCACGATGTCGTCGAGGGCCTTTGCGTGGATGGTCAGGGCAGTCAGCTGCGGTAGGAGCTCCCCGCCAAGAACACATGGAAGCAACACATGGGATGCGACGGTGTCGCACGACCGCAGGTCCATCGACAGCTCGGTGAGCGATGGGGTCAGTGCGAAACAGCGCCGAAGCGCGTCGGTGGTGAGTCCTTCGAGCAGCACTAGACGAAGCGCCCGCAGAGCGCAGGACGACCGGGTTATGAACTCGCGGAACGCGGGCACATCCTCGGAGCCCAGAGCCAGCTCGAGGGTCTCGAGCGCCGGTAGGGCGAAGAAGTCTAGGTAGCGGCCGTGGCGCTCGCCGTGGAGGAGCCTGAACGACCGAAGACGCGGGAACGCGAGCAGCCACAGCCCCGTCTCCCGCTCCGACTCCCGGTCGAGGGAGATGCTGCATTCCTCAAGACCCGGCGCCGCGATCAGAACCGTCCATGCGAAGAGGGAACGCACGCCGTGGAAGCGCCGCAGCTGGGCGAGGGGGAGGTCCTGAGCGCGGAAGAGCATCCAGCCTGGGGTGACGACGGACAGGTTTTGGAGCGCGGGGGCGCTCCGGAAGACGGTGAGCCATTGGAGCTGGCTCCCGCCCTCGATGATGTTGATGCTGAGAGTTTCGAGGAGCTGGAGACGCCCCTCGAGCCGTTCGCAGAGGCGATGGTAGTCGGGGAGCTGCAGCGAGATGTTGAGGGTCCTCCAGCGCGAGGAAAAGCCTCTGAAAAGTTGGAGTAATGGGTCCCGATCGCTAGAGTACGTGTTTTCGGTGTAATTGTAGCGCAAACAAAGAAGGAGGGGAAGGTCGCCGGAGCGCGATAGCCAGCTCTGGCACAGGGCGACGCGGGTGCTTGTGACTTGTGAATCCGGTGGTTGCGCTTCCAAATCGAGGATCAAGGAGGTCCATAGATGGGGTGAAGAGACTGCGATTGCCCTCCATGTTCTGCAGATGCTGCTCAACAGCAGAGGTACTCGATTTTGTTCGGGTGGAAAGGAAGTCCACGACCAGGAGTTTGGAGGAACATCTGGGATGGATAGACAGCGGACAAATATCTCGTCCACGATTTCTACAGGAAGCACAGTGGGAGTTGCCGAAGTAGTACGTAATGTTGGCACAACCTGTTTAGGACATGATGTCATGTCATCACTTCGCGTCGATCCTCGTGTTTCGTACCAATGCCGATAACAAGTGCAAGGCGGCAGTTTATTTACACACAGGCTCCACCAGGATCGGTCATCTACACCGCACTTAAGCCCAACTCCTCAAGCCACGCTGGCGGACCTGCCCAATGAATGAGCAACATGATCTAGTAGACGGAGCACAGTCCCCGACCGAACCGCAGGGATGGGATCCGAACACTCATGTGAGCTGTCCTTCGTTCAAGGGCGTTTGACACTCTTTTCTCCAGGATCTGAAAACCACATACGATGGCGCCTTTCCGGAGCACCCCGCAGGCGGCAGCAACACCGGCCGCATGGCATCCGCCACCGCTTTCATAAAGAAGCTTTACAAGTCCGTTTAATATTCCGGGTTTATTTCAGCTTTCTGAACGGTGTTCAGACTCCTCAGCGATGAGAGTGTAGAGAATGTCATTGCATGGGCCCCACAGCGCGACCGTTTCGTCGTGAAGGTGGTACGAAAGACACCATTCCTTCCCTGCTGACCGACCCTAGGACATTGATGAATTCAGGATCTCGATCTTACCTCGGTTGTTCAAGCACTCCAACTTTGCGAGCTTTATCCGCCAGCTGAACAAGTACGGCTTTCGCAAAGTTAAGAACATTGAAGACGAAGACGATGCACGTATACTTTTGCCTTTGCAAACAATATGACACTGACCTTGCATAGAACTGGACGTTCCAGCATCCAGATTTCCATGCGAACCGCCGCCATGCGCTGGATAATATCAGGCGTAGGGTCTCAGTCCCGCGCAAATCCTCGTCCGAACCCATGGCTTCCGGATCCTCTGAATCCTCCCAAAACGCCGTGGTTGAGTTCCTGCAGACAGAGGTGGCATCCATGCAGACGCAACTCGCATCGCTCGGCAACATGGTTAGCGAGACTGTCTCCCACGCCCAAATACTCCAGCACAGCCACCAGAAGATCCTCGTCGAGATAGTCGCCCTTCAGCAAGGGATAGCGCAACAGAACAGGCTCTTGGCTAGCCTCGTGAATCAGGACTTACGAACGATTCACGGAGACAACGCTGGTGAGTGAGAAATTGGATTTGCTCAGGCGCTACGCGCGACTGATTTTTTTTTAAGGTCGTGACAGTCTCGACCCGCATGCTCTGTTGGGGAAGACCCAGGACTTCCCTCAGGTTGCGACCAGTGCCTCGCGCCTGGACAGGAGCGTCGGGGGCGGGGGGAGCAACGCCGCCGTCAGCCAAAGGCACGTACTCGCCCGCACCGCGGAGTTGCAGGCGCAGCACCGTGCACTCTACGGTGCGATGAACCCGGAGCGGGAGCAGATGGTCGCTCGGCAGCGGGTGGTCCAGGAGATGCCGGACTGGGGGAAATACGACGAGCCTATGGTGTGCTTGGATATGTCGCCCGCATCGAGTCCGGGCGGGTGGAGTGCGGGGAGCGAGTCGAGCTCGAGGCGCTCCTTCGACGGTAGCATGTTTAGGGGCGAGATGGTCGGGGAGGAGAGCGTGTTCACGAGTAGTGCGAGCAACTTTCGCGGGGGGAGCGGTGGTGCGCCGCCGCAAGTGCAGCGAATGATGTTCATTCCGAAGTGGACGGTGCCCCCGCACGTCCTCGTGGTCGAAGACGACGATGTGAGCCGGAAACTGAGCGCCAAGTTCCTGCAGGTGTTCGGGTGCACGACTGATCTCGCTACGGACGGCGTCGAGGCGGTCAACAAAATGACTGAGGCAAAGTACGACCTGGTGTTTATGGTGACTACTTCCATTTGTTTCCCTCTCTTTTTTTTTACTGGGCCAACTCATCAGGACATCATTTTGCCTAAATTGGACGGCGTCTCTGCAACATCGATGATCCGCACATTCGACCAACAAACCCCAATTATATCCATGACAAGTCACGTTGCACCGACGGAGCTCTTGAGTTATTCTTCGTCTGGTTCGTCCACGTCCTACCCTTCTCGTCCATACCTTCATTTGAACATGCAACAGGGATGAACGGCACCTGGCCGAAGCCGTTCGAGAAAGAAGTGCTCCTCGACATACTAGAAGTACAGCCTGCCCTTGCACCACCGTTGCACCAAGGCCGATTAACCGCTCCGCAGAGACATCTCACGCACCTGACGCCGACGCACAACACGTCCTCCTCCTCCTCCTCCTCCAAGTCCTCAATGAGCCTCAGCCCGTCGACCACGGGGTCGGCGTTCAGCGACGTGGAATTTAGTGAGAGCGCGTTGCAAGTCGGAGTTGGAGGGGTAGCCTCGCCTGCCCGGGCTGGTGTGCTGGATTCTGGGTTTGGCTTGAACCCCGACGCGGGCGGGTGGAGCGTCCGAGGCAACCCGCTCGCCGGCTTGGGCCTCGCCGCAGGTGATCAGTACATCGAAACGCCCTCGAGCCCCTCGAATACAACTTTAAGCATGGACGGTATCTGAATGAAGAAGATGGCTCTGGGGGACGTTAACGCAAGCGGCCGATTCCGCAATTGCATAATTCGTATCCGCTCATGAATACAGTAACATAGGCTATGTGAGTTTCCAAGTCATGTATTGTACGATATGGTGTGTGTGCGCAGATGAACTCGGGAGAGTAGCGGACAAAGTACATACATGTAATACTAGCTGGGCTGAGGATAATACGATATCAAATTTGTATTTTGTGCTCCAATTCTTTGCAGTTTGAGTCAGAGGCGGACAAGTGAAGTCAGAGGCGCGAAGGAGAGCGTCTGGGCTCGATGGGCCGATGGAGGCGATTTTCTCTCTATTTCTTTCCGCACGACTATTGGTGCTCGACGTTGAACGGGCTACTGGACGCGGGCAGCTACTCGGCCCCGGCTACTGGGGGGCTCCTGGACGGAATGTCGAACAGGTGGGGTGCCCGTTGAGGCAACACCGAACCTTCTCCATCACACCAACCTCGTCCGAGTCGGCCGTAACACCCTGCGTAGCTTCCACAGAGGTAATGGGACCCGCTAGAGCGCCTGGACATACAATCGTCGCTGCATACCCAGGCGGAGCGTTGACAGCCGCCTGTCGTTGGGCATCATAGAAATCAGAGAAGAATTTAAAGAACATGGGCGGGTTCCTCCCGAAAAGAGGTATCGCGGCGATGAAAATAGTGGTCTCGGAGGTGACTGCTGGTTGCAGTGATGAGCCCGAATCTGAATGAGACCTGTTAGGTCCGCCAAGGATCCGCATTGCGAGTCGCCAGAAAGCCTTGAATCACCTCGAGGCGCCTGCCGTCGCGGGGAACACCCTCAGCATCCGGATTCGAGGCAAACCCACTTGTCCCAAAACATGGTTGACGGTCATATTCGGGTTCTTGAGATCACGACGCCCAGCTCCGGGCCTCCGGCGCCAGACTGTCCACAGAGTTTAGCTATGGCGACCGCTGGCGACCGACTCGGACCAACAGACGAAAGGCAGACAGACGAAAGGCAGGCATTGCGATGGTGAGCAGCAAGATGAGCGGCAGGAAGGCAGCGAGGTGTTGCACGACATGTATTTGCCTACTCCATCACCTCAAGTCTTTATGTAGGGGCTTTTCGCTGCCAAGAGGGGGGTCTTGAACATGTTAGTCAAGCTTGAACATCATCGGCGGTGATTGCCGTGTCTTTTTGATCTCTTACCATCACCTGCTCTTGGTGTTTTCGAGTCAAATATTGTCGAGTGGACTTCAAACGACTAGCGCTGCTCTCGGGCAGTATATGAAGGCTCCCCTACGCCAATTGACAAAGAATCTTCGTGCCATGGCAGCCTCATACGAATCCTGGTCGAAAGAGGACCTCATCGCAAGATTAATACAACTTGAAGGGGAGAAGGAGCCCGCACCGCGAGTCGCGATTACTCCGCCTCCACCCGATCCACGCCGCTTATGGAAAACGTTCGACTTTTCGTCCTACCCACGTCGCAAAATTGCCTTGAAATTCTGCTATTCCGGATGGGCGTACAACGGACTCGCGATCCAGGCAGACCCCACGCCGCTCCCCACTGTCGAGGGTGTGCTGTTCGAGGCCCTGACGAAGGCCCGCCTTATTGACCCTGATGCGGGTTTGGAGGGGTGTGGATGGGAGCGGTGTGGGCGCACAGATCGCGGCGTCAGCGCTGGCGGCCAAGTGATCTCGCTGTGGGTGCGCAGTGCCCTGGATAACGCATCTCTCAACGCCCCAAATACATCTATTCCGAGCTCAAAAGATCCCCCTGAAGATGTTGAAGAAGCTGCCGACACCGAGGATGAATTTCCTGGGCTAGACTGGGATTTTGGCTCGCTAGACGACATGAGCTTTCCCCCACCCGCCAAGGTTCCCAAAAAATGTGAGCACAGCTATGCGCTAATATTAAACCGCATTCTACCTCCCACAATTCGTATCCTGGCGTGGTCCCCCGTCGCTCCCGAGTTCTCCTCTCGCTTTGCCTGCAAGTCGCGACATTATAAATACTTCTTTTCCCCGGACGGCCTCGATATTCCCCTTATGGCGGAAGCTGCGGCGCTCCTCGTCGGTGGGCACGACTTTCGCAATTTCTGCAAGCTCGATCCCGCCAAACAACTCACGACGTACCGGCGGCGGATCCTGAGCGCAGATATAAACCCCGTGGCGGGCAGCGCGACGGGGATGCACGTCCTGGATCTCAAGGGTTCCGCCTTCCTGTACCACCAAGTCCGCCACATCATGGCTGTCCTCTTCCTCGTCGGCACGGGGCTCGAGCCGCCCTCGGTCGTCACCGCGCTCCTCAACGTGGAGCCCGGCGCTGAAGGCGATCCCGCCCTCTCTGTCGTTGACACGCGGCCCGAGTACCAGATGGCCGACGCGCTGCCGCTGATGCTATATGAGTGCCATTATGCGCCGGGCGACGTGGAGTGGCGGGTCGACGAGGCGGTGGACGCGGACGCGCTGGCGCCGACCGGGCCCGGGCTCTACCACCAGTTGCACGCGCTCCACGCGCGGTCGGACATGTACGCGACGCTCAACCGCGAGTTCCTTCACGCGGCTGCGGTGCACCACGCCGCACCGCCGCTGCACTTGCCTCTCACTAAGACGGGGTTTGTCCCCGATGGCAAGATCCCGCTGAATTTGCCGCTTGGCGGAGGCGAGTTTCGGCGGACTGCAAAGTATGTGCCATTGCTGGAACGGACTCGGGGCGACCATTTTGAAGTCGTGAACGAGCGGTGGAGGCTTGGCAAGGGTGCTAGACGGGACGAGCGAAGGAAGGTAGCGGAAGATGATGGTGATGAATAGATCAAAATGTACGTTTTGGAGCTCCTTGCGACGCGCCTCGCTTCTCCGAGTCAGACTAAGAGTGTCTGGACACTTTATGCTCCAGGGTGACAGGGTCTTATTGACACTGGATTCGCCTTTAATGTTAATTTGATGGCCTACAGCATTTCGCCCAATTGGTGAATGCACAGGTGGACAGCACAGCGCACACAACCCTTGGATCCTACCTTCATGTCCACGAAAACAGAAATCCCGGTAAACCGAGCCCCAAATGCTGGTACCCATAACCGATCTCTGGCCAGTGCGGCTGGTGGCGCGCCTTTGCCTGACACCAAATCCCTTTGGCGCCACTTGGCTTTCATCTTACTACTCTTGCTACTTATAACACTTCTACTTGCAACGCACCCCGACGGAGTCAATGGCGTCGTATCGTTAATTTCTACCGGCAACAATTACCAAATCGCGGGCATGCTATACATTTCTGGCATCGTCTCGTTCGCCATCTTCCTATTTTCGAGAAAAGTCATCTCCACACCTGAGGTGGGGGTTCGTTATGCTTGCCAAGGGATCCATGTTATTTTTTTGAAATGGCGGAGGCTGGACAAGAAATATGGCCCATTCAATGAAGACATAGCGAAGACTGGGCGGAAAATTGGATTGTACGTGGTGGAATCTTCTTTATGGGGGGTTGCTCATGATGTGGGTAATCGAAGGGTCTCATCCAAGCTGGAGAAACAGTTGAAGGAGCTGAAGAAGGCAGGTCGGTGGGAAAAGATGGCGATGCTACACTGGGGGATTTGTGCCTTCATTGCATACCATGCACAGTACCGGTCCCTGGCGGCGCGCGTCCGGGTGCGTGTTGCTTTTTTTTTTTGGTGTCCATCTTGACGAGTGCTGTCCTCCAGGACATTGAGAGGACGGCTGAGCGTGGCGGATCCGAACTCGTCGCGTTGCTTCCCGTCAGTGACCTCACCCAAGTGATCGGGAGAATTGTCACGTCTCCGCTCGAACAAGCAGAATGTATGAAAGTGTGCATCTATACGAACTACGTCTGATCCTACGCCCGACTCGGTTGCATGAGGCCCCGTTGTTCACATTCAACACTTTTTGCGAAGATGCTCATTTACATGTCTGCAAATTAGCTATAAATACCCAGCTCCTCCCCAAGCTTTCTATCTGTGGTGTCAACCGCCCAAGAAACTTCTCAAAGTCGTCAAAAACTCAGTCACTCCGAGTCCAGCGTTAGATGCCAGTGGTGCAAAATGAGGTGATCCTGAAGCTAGGAGTTACACGATGCTGCGTAAAGTAAATTCTGGCGCGCATTTGGAGTACGGGGTCGAGGGCCGAGAGAGGTGTCCAGGCTCCGCCCGGCGCAGGGCAATTACAACGGAATTTCTCAATTTTCTTTTTGGGAAGTGCCAGACGGTCACATTCACGTGCTATTACGGCACGCGAAAAGTCACAGTTCGCTTTGGCTTTCTTCCTCTGACGCGTCCACACAATGCCAGGACCCCGCAATTCCAAAAAGACGCAGAAAAACGGAAAGAAGCGGACAAAACCGCGTCTTTCCATCGAAAGTACCTCCTCTTCCGGGTCGTACGCGTCCGAGTACAGCACCGCGTCGTCCGAGTCCCAGGACATTCGCACACCACCCCCGATATCGCCTGCACATGCACACGCCCCGAAGCTCGCCGATGAGCGGCCGGATGCCCTCTTCCTGGAGGGGGAGGAGGGTCCCTCATATGTAGAGGAAGGGGACTGGCTGCCCCAGAAGCCTTTCATCCACGACCCGGGGAACGGAAAGCGCGTACGGGACGCGCGCGCGTTTATGGCGTCGTTCTTTGCGCAGCCGCCGGCGATGGAGGACCCCCTCTGTGCGGAGTTCTCGCAAGACGAGGTACTGCAGATGCTCTGCACCGTGCTGCCGGAAGAGACCGCGCTGGTGCGTGCATATATGCTCCTTTGTTGCCTGAAGGAACGACAGATGGGCTGACCTTGTCCTCCTTCCTACAAAGATTCTCTGGTACAATAAAAGCCGGTGGGTAATCTCAGGCGCTGGGGAAGCGTATGCTCACGTTCGTACAGGGCCACGAGCCGGATTTGCCCCGCTTGCCAGCGATTGTACCATCTAGGGGACGTCTTGCCGGATCTAATGGACGAAGGGTACGATGCGCGCGCTGAGCAGCCGCCCCCGCCGCCGCTCGAACGCGAGCAGGAGATAAGCGGGCTTTGTGCGTCCTCCCTCCGCATCTGTAGCTCGTATCTAACGAACAGCGCTCTCCAGGCTCCACAGTGTGCTTCATCATGGCGTCGTACAACTACCCCGCGGCGATCAAATCCGCGTGGGGTCACACGGCGGACGAGATGGACGACGAGGCGTGGGCGCTGCTAAACAGCCCTGGGGAGGGCAACGCGAGCTCGGGCGTCAGCGTCGGCCTGGGGATGCTCGTCCGCATGACGCGCCTCCACGATCTCGGGCTCGCGCAGTTGTGTTTGCCCGACGTCGACTTTGAAGGGGAGGAGGAGGAGGAGGTTTACTCGGACTGCGAGGACGCGGATGTTACCGTGTTGAGAGGGCGCAGCTCGGTGAGGGCTTGAACGGCCTCGATGGACCGTGTAAATAAATATATGCTATCTATGATAAACTTTATGTTTTCGCATTGCTTTCGACGTACTTGTACATACCCACTTGCCAAAGAGACGAATTCGTATTAGAAATATACCGTTTCTGTCTAATGCCAACTGGTGAACTACAAGCACCAGATCGAATTTCAGAAGTCTGAGTAAGGTCGGTAGCGACACGGAGTTCACCAAGAAAGCGGGGGAGAAAAAAGCCTGTTCGCAAACCGGATCTTGCGCATTCTCCGAGCTGTGGAGTGCCCTCAAGTAGGCCTCCTTTCCTGGCTATTCACGCATTGGAGGGCAGAACCTTGCAGACCCCGAACAAACCGAATTCGGCGGCCTGTCGTGTGCAGGGAAGTACTTTGGTGGTCGGTTCGATATGCAAGAGTACGAAAATGGTCTCTCTTCACTCTTGCCCCGTCGATCCATAGTCCGAGTCCGAGTCCGAGTCCGTTAGTGCTTAGCGCGAGGACACAGCCCAGAACGCCGATAAGGGTGAAATTGAAACGAGTATTCGGTCAGAAACGTTTCCCTAACCGTCGGTTATCCCGAATCAAGTACGTGGACAGGTATACTTGCGCGTCGTACGCGTCAGCACATCGTGGCAGGAGTTGAAAGCGGTTGAAGGCGTCGGACTCATTTCGGGTCACAGGGGGTGACGCGGACATCCGGATTCGTCCTCTCTCACTCTCCATGTCCTTTGCGAATTACGCCTCCCAATTCATCACCCGGCCCCAGGCATCGTCCTCGACCGCAGATCCGTCCTCCTCAAGATCTGGGTCCCAGCCGCTTTTCTTCTCCTTCACCACCGACGAGGCTTCGGTGCACATCGACGACGAAGCAGACCCGCATTTCCAGAAGTACGACTCTGCAGAACTCCAAAGAGAGGGAGAGGATGAGGAGGACCCTTATCTGCGGCTAGACGATGAGGACAACCAAGGGGAGTATTCCAGGAATCAGAATCAGTATCCGGATATGGAGGAGGAGGCGGGCGAGGGCGTTGGTTGGCTTGCACACCAACGTTCTCCGTCTCCCGCATATACATTATCACCCCCACAGGTCCACAAGGCCATGCCATCTAACCCGTGGAGCCATTCAAGCCCTTCGAATCATTCCAGTCCAGTCCCTCCACCTCCCCAGCCGCAGTCTCTCTCCCTTGCCCTCTCACAGTCCCTGCTACCAAGGACGGGTCCCGATGCACATGCCTTCCATCTCCCGGCGCCGCATTCTCAGTCATCCCGCGGCCGGACTGGCAGAAGGAAACCGCAACCAAACGCACGCGCCGCGGCCGCTTTCCTGTTCATGTACACTATTCTCTGTGTACTGTCTCTCCTCTCCCTCGTGCTACCCAGTGCGACAGAGCGCCCTCCGCCGGCCATACTACACACTATTCCGCTCGTCACTTTCCTCACCATCCTCTCCGCACTCCTGTCCTATATACATCTAGCCCTCCTCCGTGCTTTCCTTCGTCCCGTACTCCTGCTCTCCGCGCTTGCACCCCCACTAGCGCTGTTTCTCTCCGCAGTCCTGGCCTTTGCAGGCTCATTCAGCTCTGGTGCTGGTTGGGGCCTGCGGCTATTCGCCCTCGTCCCTTTAGCGCTCGCAGCCCTTAGCGTCCGCCGACTACCCGCAGAACTACACCGTGCCGCTCGTTCGCCGGCGCTACTCTCACTCTCAACCCGCATCCTCTTCTTCCGCACTCCCCTGCTTCTCCTCCTCTCGCCCTTGATCCTGCTCTCTGGCCTGATTCTCAGCCTCCCCCTGCTTACGTTGCTCGTGCGACTGCCGCTTTCGCACTCGTGGTACATGCAAGTCGGGAGTGCCGTGGTTGCAGCCTTTACCCTCCACGTGTACTTTGTTGCACGGGCGGTCCAGCGCAGCGTCGTCGCGGGCGGGGTTGGCGCGTGGTATTTCGAGTACACGATAGCGGCCCCACCGCCCGGCGCCGCGGCTCTTGCCGCCGGCCTGAACACAGGATACACCGAACTCGACGCACAGCTGCGCATCCTGCACGCAACGCTCCACCGCCCCCTCGGCCCCCTCGTCCTCTCCGCGCTCTTCTCCCTCATCCTATCCGCGCTGTCCCTCGTCCGGCTCGTCCTGGTGTACCTCCCGCTCGCGCTCCCGTACCGCTTCATCGCGCTGTTCGCGGACCTGGCGCTGACGAGGATCCACGCCTTGGGCGAGCGGATCGGCGGGGGCCGGTACACGGGCGTGTATTGCGGGCTGACGGGCGCGGGGTTCTGGGAGGGCGTGCGCGGCGTGCGGGAGGTGCGTGAGGCGGCGGCGGAACGCACGCTCCCGGCGCTCCCGCTCCCCCGCGCGTACACACTGGCGCTACCGTTTGCGCTCGTCGCGTATCTGCGCGCGGCGGGCGATCGTGAAGGTGAAGGTATGGACTCGATTATGTTTACAACAGACGGCGGCTAATGTTGGATTTGCGTTCACAGAGGGGATCAGCTACGCTGAGCAGCAACGTGCGGCGATTGCCGTGGCTTTGCTCGCGGGCGCGGTGTGCGCGGCCGTTGGCGTATTCTGTGCGGGGGTCGTCAGGGATTGGTATGTTTGTTCTTCTTTTGGGGGCTTTCGCAACTGACCGGTGCCCACAGCTCTGATACGCTCTATATGTCTCACCTGATTGACCGCGCGGCGGGCAAGCAGCCCGGGACAGAGGGGAGAGAAGGGGAGAGGCAGGAGGTCTGGGGTGCCGTGAGTCTTCCCTCATCCCCACCATACATCCCTAACTTGATCCCAGTTCGATCCTTCACCTGCGGACCTCTCCCCGCCGCACGACCTCGAAACCGGGTTTGGGCTCCCATTCGCCGGGTTCAATTTTGGAGGGTTCGGGCTAGGCGGCGGTGCGGGTGGGGAGCGGGAACGCGGGGGGCAAGGGGAGGAACCGGCATACGCGCGCTTGCGGCGGACGAGCGAGGAGGCGAACCGGAAGGCGCCGCCGCCGCCGCCGCCTGTTCAGCCACGCGGGTTCCGGGCGCCGTCCGGGGAGTTTTCGGCGGCGCTGAGGGATTTGTCGCCGTCGCCGCCGCGCCGTGTGTCCAGGGACGGCCCGGGGATAATAATGCATGCCTCGACGAGGACGGAGCCGTCGGTGCAGGCCAACCCGCGCGCCGCGCGGGTCGACCCGGAGTCGGACTCGGAGGATGTGGACTCGTTAGATTCGAGATCGGGGGGCGGGGGGGAGAGCTCGGGGGCGTTCCCCGGGAGCGGGTTCTTCTGAGTTCGCCTCGCCATCGATTTGTTTATGGATCTCTGACTTTGAACGATATAGAGGCGTATATCACACTACTAATTGAATATGGGGATGAGCTCATGACTATGGACGGGCGTACATGTATCTTTTAGCGGTGTTTGGAACATATATAGGAATGTACCGTCGAAGTTCCGATAGCGTTGGTGGGTGGTGGTGGTTTCGGCGGTGCTGATAAGCGACGTTGAGATGTTTCTGACTTGCCATAGCTAGAATGGATCCGTGTTCCAAAGCCTACGGCGGCTAAAAAACCCGTAGATTAGGGCCTTCTGGTAAATTTAATTATTCAAGTTGGGGTTCAGAATGAGGTTGGATTGAGGAGAATGAGGGCTTTCAAAATTCGCTAGTCGGCCTTCGATGCCATAAAACCCGAAACTCCGGGCTACCAACTGAACCAGGCGGTTGGATTTCATTTCCCGATTTGGTCCGCCGGTCAAAGCGAGAAAAACCGTGCTTACTCGAATTTGGCTGATCGCATCAGTGGGATCACTGCCCTTCGTCTTCATTTACCAGCAGGTTGCCTTGCTCGGAGGATTTCGATGCCTACTGGAGCACCACTCCCCCTGACTTCTGTTGGAATATGGGTCTGACTCGGAGTTGAAAGGTGCACTGGTGGCACAATCCAGCCACCGTGAGTCACGGTCTAGGGCCACCTCGATATCAAGGAACGCACAGATGATACGGACCTAGGGCTGGGCACAGTTACTCAACACAGTTACTCAAGAGGTACATGCATGTCGTTACTTCCTAGTACTCATCGCCTTTCGGCCTCATTGCAGCCTCACCCAAACCACGTTTTTTCGGTTGCATTTATGACCAAGTATAACCAAGACCAAACCCTTTCTGTGAATCTCCCTGGACCATTTTTTTGGCTGTCCGTCCTCACTGTTCAGAATCAATGCGGAATTTTTGTGCGGCCGAGACATCCTTCCAGCCCTCTAATTCCCCGGTTCTTTCATCAAATCCAGTCAAATCCCCAGACCCCGCATGTACCTCAGATACACCCTTTGCTCTTGCTGAATAATACCACGATATCCTCTGAACTAGTTCGGAGAAGCCACAAGTCGCTCAAACGAAGAATATAAGTCCGTTATTTCCCATTTCGGCATCGCCGTCTTGTCCCCACCCATCAAAACATCATGAAAATTCCGCCACTGAACGTCGACTCGCTACCGCGATGTGGGCCCGTTCTGAGGCCCAAGGCATCATGCTAAACCGACTCTACATAATTCTCTGGGGCGAAAAGTCTTACGGTGGTCGACTCGCCGGTAATGGAAATTGCTCGGCAAAGTGCGCAAAACAGAATGGAAGGATGCTGATAGTAGTCTCCCTGAGGCAGAGTAGTTCCATTCTTTCGAACATTCATGCCTCAGGATATCCTTGATCTGACGTATCTCGAAGTTGCGAAGCTTCGACGGTTCCACGCTGCCTAGATGCTGATCCTTGGGACGATGTTGCCTCTGTGGGAGTTGCCGTCACACCACCGGTGCGGCTTTCTCTACAGCAGTTTCACAGCAGTTCTACAGCATTTCGATGGACCAATATAGTCGCCAGAGCGCTCTTTGCTGCCCCCACTTGCGATGTCTGCCATTCTGTGGCTGTTAGCTGTTCTGCGCAAACTTGGCGCCAGTCTCACCCGGCTCCTGATTAAAGCGCTGCTCCCCTTACTTTCTGTCGCGTCGCGGGCCATCAAAGGTTTCCCGTCGGACCCGACCGGAAATGGATTCAAAAGAACTCATCAAGCGTCGGACACAAGCGATGGTTTTTTTGGGACGAATCTCTTCCCCAGAGGCTTCAGCACCGCCGATGGACCACCGATCTCCTTCAGTCAAATCTCTCCAAGCCTTGTCCCCCCTTCTCTATATCCATACCAACTCTCTGGACCGAGTGCCTCCCGCTCATCGCAGGACATCGGCACATTACCCATACAAGACTCGTACCCCTTGCGCAATCTGTCGCCTCAGGACTCTCGCCTACGCTCTCGGAGTCCTTCACCCATGGAGTCTCCTCGGGGCAGCGTTGTAGATATTTCCTTCTCCAGTGCAGGGTCGACGCACTCGTCTGAAGGACTACAGGCAGCAATATTTCCCCAATCCCTAGGCGAGGTCGACTCGGACATTAAAATATCCATTGGCACACCGGAGGCCGTTATGGATGGCCGATATAGTAAGGGCGTCTTCATGTAGGAGCCTTTTTCTTTACTCGGAAAGTATGAAACTCACTGGCTTACTCCAGCCCAAAAGAACCGACGCAGTACACTATCGCCGCCTTGACATTCTCCCCGTTGCCGTGCGCCCCCTTCATGTACCTTGTGTATCATATTGATTTCCTGTAGACTTGAACTTCCCAAAGGCTGGGAACTCCCAGAAGGCTGGACACCTTTTATTCACTCAGAAGGAGCCCGATATTTCTGCCACAAAGAAAAGGTGTTTCATATGCATGAAACTGTTTATTTACTAGTTCTCTGAACCGTGCGCCAAGCAATTATTCACAGACTCAAATATTTTGAACCCTGAAATATTTGGTGTCATTACACAGGCCCTGCGCACCATTGAGGACTTTGTGCAGGCCCGCGGTATCATTCTCGATGCCGATGTCCATCTAGTGCTGGATGTCTCAAGTCCGCCGGAACGGGAATGCAAGTACTACTTCGTCAACATCCAAACGCGTTGGATATTCTGGATGGATGATGTCGATTCGAATATGTTCTCCATCACTGATGAGTTAAAAGGGATAACGTCGGCGTCGTCTATGCATACACGTGTGTCTGCTGTTGCGCTTTTTTTTTTCATGCCGGAAATTGAAACATCATTCCTAGGGCACGAGATTGTGTCGCAATATTGGTATGCTGTCTAAGATATAACATATATGTCGTGTTTTGACTTCAGCTAGGCTACACTGCTCTCTGTTTCCCAAGCGTGAACCATCGGACCTCACTGATGAAAAAGTAGACGAGTTTCGGGATGTTGTTCTCGCTTCCCTGGAAGGTATCTGGTACTACAGACCTCTTATTCCTTATTACTCATCAAGAATCCAGACCGTATCATATCGCCCACCTCCACCGTACCCTGGACAGTAGAGCAGCTTACCCATATGCTCCATCTTGCAGATGGTTTCAGCAGTAAGAGATACACGGTTTGTTTGGCCTCAGTGTTGATGGGATTCAGAACTTGTTGGCTCTAAATCCACTCATTCAAGTGCCTCGTTGTGTACGTGCAACGCTCATTGGCAAAAGTCGTTTGATTCAACTAAATGTGGTACTATTCCAGGTCGACTCATGCATCTATTCGGTTCCTATTACCTTCCCCATCTACATATCGTCCGTTCTTACTTTTCCGTCAGCTCGAGAACGCGTTTACAATTTCCACGGTGAACAATGCGCACGCCTGTATTCGACTCAGTCCGTCTATGAGTGCTCCACAACCCAAAAGCCAACATTGCTCGTTGGATATTTCAACCCTTTGCTCTTCTACAGACCTGATGCACATCTCATCGGTTTAAAAGCAGTATGCACGGACGGGTTGATCAGAATGAAGAGCTGGCCGGAATTCGTCCTACGGCTTAGCATTGAGTGGCAGGAGCTCACTAATTATGTAACGTTAAATTCTGATGTTTGTGTACGAGCGTGATTCTGACGTCTCCGTTAGGGTGTCTTCGTTCTGAACGCCAATGTATCCTTCCTGTCGATCCAAAGCGTCGACCAAGGTGGAAACCTCGTTGTGAATCGCTCACCTGCACAAATTGCGAGCTACCTCTCAATTTTGATCAGTATGGGAGGAATAATCGTCGCTCTGCTCCTCATGCAACATAATCGTCATCGCGACCGTGAGAGTCCTGCAGAGGCTGTTGGTTTTCACACGTTTTGCAAAGCCTCCAAGTCACTTACCGTCTGTACAGGCAAACTTCATTGCTAAGCAGACACATCCGACCCTAGGGCTCGAAAAGCTTGCCATTCTTTACTCCTTACCCTACGCGATGTTCATGTGGTCGTGAGCCATTTTTTGGTTATTTGTCCAGGATTTGGGCTGAGGTTGCATTTTCAGCCTGATTTTATTTCTCGCGGCCTTCTCCTTCAACTGCTTTCATCATTCTAGTCTCGTTACGCACATCTTCGTTGCATTACTGTGGATTGCAGTTGCGGCGCTTATTCTTTGGTGCATCTACAATGGTTGTGAGGCTCCCGCCTGGGTACAGTGGCTGAAACGGCTAGATTCGACCAGTGATGCAGAGGAGTCCGAACCCACTCTCGCGGAACAAGAACCCCCAAAGCCTGCGAAGCGACGCTGGTGGCTATCGAAGAAAGAATCTGACCAGGTCGATGTTTAGAACATAACGAAAAAGCAGTCCCCCCCTCGTGTATCCCGCCCTTTTCTATATCCTTATCACTGTAAATCCTAGTTGCAATTTGTACCTTTCTTTGGCTTTCGTCCTCCGTCATACGCCTGGCCGTGTCCGTGTTCGTGGCTCAGTCCAGCTGAATTAATGTCGCTGGGTCTAAACGTGCCACCCATGGATCCATCGTGGCAGCGTGAATGTAGTCTCCCGGAGGCAGACGTGTAACCGTCGAACCTTCGCAACCTCAGGATACGGTCAGATCAAGGATATCCTGAGGCACGAAGGTTCGAAGGAATTGAGCTACTCTGCCTCAGGGAGACTACGTGAATGTTCAATTAAACCAGTTCAATTTTATTATAGAAGCTCTGTTAATGCAACTCTTCATATATGGTTTCCTGCTCCCGTCGCCGATCTGACGGTGGATGATAGAGGCATCCTTCGTGGGTGCTGCCAGTCAGTGGGTGTGCCCAGGCTCGTCGGCCCGGTCTCGAGCAGGAAACTCTGCGTCCGCTGCTCGTACCTCGCCCACGGACTCGTCCCAGTCGTTCTATTCGACTGGGAATGACTTACATTACAGGGACGGTGGTGGCAGGACAGGGAACCAAGCCGTGGCGCACTATCGAAGATACAAGATCAATAAAAAAGCCAACTGTCGCCCAGAGCTTGCCCAGAGCTCACAGATGTGGTTCTGAGTCTGGCTGGGAGATGGGGGTGACATCAGCAGGGACTTGCCAGGGAGGGGAATCGGAGCGGGAATAACATCCGAGAAATCTACGAGATCGTGGCCAATAAAGCCAACTTGAGGAATGCCGCAAACTATTGACGAGCCTGAGGTACGAGTTCAAGAGACACGGTTGTTTGGCATTGTCTTGCGAGAGCTTCCCAAAACATGGACGAGACGACACCACCACCGCCCCCGGATGAGCAGTCCCCACCCCCACCGCCCCCGCAGACCCACACGGGCTCCCCGACAGATTTCCTCAAGGGCGTCGTCGGAAAACGCGTAATCGTGCGCCTCACGTCCGGTGTTGACTATTGCGGTACATAACTCATCGCTTGCTGTCGCCGCCGCCCCTGTAACCAGTCCAAAATAGGTGTCCTGTCGTGTCTCGACGGCTATATGAACATTGCTCTCGAGCAGACGGAAGAGCATGTAAACGGCATCGTAACAAACCGCTACGGGGACGCGTTCATCCGCGGGAACAATGGTACGTGCCGGATTCACGATCTAGCAGGGTGCTGAGGATGCAAAATATCCAGTTCTATACATCTCTGCTGCCGAGGCCATATAACCTACCACCTCTTGTCACTGCTTTGCTGTATCATCAGTCTGTTTTTTCGGCGAGTGTTGGGTGTCGAGACTTGGGATAACCTGGACTGCATTGCTTCGGGGAAATAAAGCCCTTCTTGCGTTCCGGACACTCGATGGGCTTCTTGCGGCGAGATCAAGTCGTGCACGGGAGCAGGCTCACATCCTGGACACTCGCATGCGGGCGAGACGTGGGATGTACACTCAGATTCGGGTCGAAGGCCTCACAACTGCTGCAAGTTTCCAGGAACGTCCAGCTGAAGGGTTTCGAAAAGTCATTGCCGGGCTGCTGATTTTAAGAACGCGGGTCAGTCCAGACGCAACAATCGAGCAGCTCATCGCCTACGCAGATTCAATGTGGTTTCGCCTACTATCTGAACGTATTCAATAAGAAAATGCAGACCAACACTGGGACACGAGCAACTCGTGGAGGCACATTACATATCCCTTCAACGGACTACTCCAGAATCATCTCGCAAACGTCGCAGTATTGTTCCCGGATGCACGGACTATCATTCCCAGAGCAACAAAATCCCCTCGTCAGTACAAATCTTCAATCTCCATCTCATACAATGCCGAGTAGGCCCGAGCGGGTGATGGATCGAACCTGGAACGAGCTTCGAGATGCATCGTTCCACATCGGCGTCTCGAATCAGAACTTGAACCACTTTCATGAATGCGCGAATCGAAGTTGTCCGCATGGCCTACTATGCGGCAGCGGATTGGAAAGAGTGTCTCGTTGCGCGAATCTTCACCAGTAGGGATGTTGAGTTCTGTCAGACCATCTTTGTACTGGATATGAGAGAAAGTGAAGCCTCGAGGAAGTACATCTCCCCTGTGACTCATCCGTCACTGTCAGCGTTCACGCAGAAAAAAAAAGCCAAGTGGCTATGTAGACACCGGGTAAAGACGCGAAGTTTGCCGGGATCACGAGGACGCGAGTCAAAAATTTTGACCTTTTCTTCCCGCGTCTCTCTTTTGCTGGTCCTTCAGTTGGACTCTTCTCTCTCTGAAATATTTATCTGCGACTGGTGCTTGCGCTCCTTGTACGACTCTTGAGACCAAACCACATTATATCCTGCAAGATACCCCGGGATTAAAACTAACGCGACAATATGGACCTCAACGGTGTATTCGACGGAGAGGAGCTTATTTCTATGGAGGACGACGAGATTTCGGTGGAGGAAGACGGAAGCTCCGGTCAGAGTTGATCGTGTCCTTTTTGATGCACGAGTTTAACAGTCTCTCCAGGTGCCGACTCTTCCCCCGAGCAGCCCAGCGACTCCGAAGAACAATCTGAAAGCGGAGACGAGAAGGGTCCCCTGCCTCAGGAATTGAATGCAGAAACGCAAATCGAGGACGATTTCGAGCACGTACTTCCGTTTCCCTTGCAAATAGTAAAACTCACTCCAACTAGTCGCCTCATCAACAATATCAAACTAACCGAGGGCACATCTGGTGGCTTACTTGCCAAGGATTGGGATTTTAGCGCACAGGACCAAGATGCTCAGTTCAAAGACGACCTACGTTTGGCTTCGGGCATAGGAAAGCGGCGGCGAAAGAAGGTACGGAAACTGAGCCACAAATGCTTTCTGCTTCTCAATTGAGTAGGGATCACGCACAGTTGGCCCTACACTATCTTTTGAGGTGAGGTCGCTGCTTGGGGACGGAAACCAAGCGTACGTCGATGGAAACTTGCCAGAGGCCATCCGAATCATGCTCGAGGTCATTCGGATCGAGCCGCGCGCAGCGTCAGCTTGGTCTGTTCTTGCTCAGTGCCATGAAGATATGAAGCAAGATCAGCAAGCACTTCAGTTGCGTATAATGGCTGCTCATCTGAGGCATGATGCGGATGAGTGGGACCGTCTTGCACGACAGTCAAAGTCTGTATTCTGTCTTGGCATACTTGTATGGGACTTAACGTGCTTCCCAGGGGACTCGGGTACAACCACCAGGCTCTCTACTGCTGGGGCAAGTTGTCGAAGCTGGATCCCTCCAATGTCAATGCCCAATGGGATCGTGCTTTACTTGCTCGGGATATGGGAGATCTTAAAACAGTGCGCACATCCTTTCTCTTTCCCTATTACCGTCCTTAATTCGCATGGAACAGACCCGCAGCGCCCTCCTTCTCATTCTGAAACGCTTTCCACACGATCTCGCCGTTTTGTCTGAGCTGCGCACCATTCTGGTCGAGATCTCCGATCTCACTACCTGCACGACCCTGTTCCAAGCAGCGTTCGAGCACTATCAAAAG
Organism: Mycena galericulata; assembly: GCA_029289565.1. Lineage (NCBI taxonomy): Eukaryota > Fungi > Basidiomycota > Agaricomycetes > Agaricales > Mycenaceae > Mycena > Mycena galericulata. Next base: position 90,545 of record JARKIA010000194.1, read on the forward strand.
ACCTTCCCGTCCGGCCGTGGCCACGACCCGGCAACAAACCAGGATGTACCAGGAGGAGGATTCGGGCACCTCGAGATCCTGATGCTCGCGGACCTGTACAATACGGCCGGAGACTACGATCGTGCCGTGGACGTTATCCGGCAAGGCTGCCGATGGCTCCAGGGCCGCGCAGAGCATAGATATTGGGACATGTGTGACGACGATCGTGAATATGACCTAGCCGAATTCAACAGGAACGTCGAGAGCGAACCCCAGCCCGGGATGTTTCCATTGGATGTCAACGCCCGACATCGTCTCGCTGTTGCTAGGATTAAGATGGGGGAGATCGAGGAAGCCAAGGTGGGTCGTTGCTCTGTTTCTACCTTCCTCCCTCTTACATGATCATTCAGCTACATGTCAGTGCCATACTTTCAGAGGACGCCTTAGATTATGCGCCATTATTTGTTGAAACTGCGGATGCTTATTTTGAGCGCGAGATGTATGCTGAAGCGCGGCCTATTTATGAACTACTTGGCGCCGAGGCGAGCGTACGTGACTTGTCATCCTATCTCGTACGACCGCTTATCCATTTTGTCTTCCAGACAAGTAGTCTTTATATCCTATTGCAAACCGCGACATGCATGCGCATGCTGAACGAGCTCCGTGAGGCTGTAGATGTTTACGAGTATAGTCCGTCGTTTCGTCTCTTTTGCGGCATCTTTTTTAACTGTATACCTTTTACAGTACGATTAGTGGAACCTACCCACAACGAGGCAAAAATGAAGCTCGCTGAGATATACGAGATATTGAATGAGCCACGTAAGGCTCTTGACTTGGTCTACGAAGGTAGCAAATTGTGTTCCTCCGACCCTGTCAAAACCTAATCACTGGTCTAGTTATCGACTCTCGTAAGAAAGGCAACAAGACCTCCGATGCCACTACGGACCAGGTCGGCCAGGCGTCACAGCCGTCTGGTTCAGCCTCGTTGTTCGCCGAAGAGAAAGACAAAACGAGCAAGTCGAAACGCTCAGGCCCGCGGATGACTGTAGAAGCTCTTAAAGAGATGGAGGCAACAATGGAGCGGGACGCAATCAAAAGCTATCGAAGGATCACAGAACTTTGGCCAAACATTTCCCGAGAACAAGTTAATGAATCGGAGCGGGAATGGTTGCTCCAGGCGGAGAAGATGGTCGAATCTTTCCGTGAGACAAGGCAATTGTTCACGACATCTAATGTTTCTTTCCCGTTTCTTTCCACTGCGTTCCCTGTTGCTCAATGTCGTCATGGTCTAGCAAGCGTTTCGTGGAATGTTTCCTACCATCAACAGAAGCAGGAAGCAGGGCAGAGATGCGGAGGCGGATGAGGACCGCATGGCCTCTCGACTTCATCTTGCACTGGGTATGCATATTCAAGTCCCTTGAGCACCGCAGCGATTGATCGATGCTCAGAAAGCAGCGCAGCAAAGAAACACTCGGAACCGTCAGGCCCGACCAATGTTTTTCGCGGACTGCACTTCGACGATTGGCTCAAGATATTCTTTCAGGTTTGTCGTCATCGGAACTGTACTCCTTGGTCTCATGTATATCTCAGTATGCGTTCCTTCTCACGATACGCGGGCAACACGAGAAGGGGTACGAAGTGCTCAAGCATATCTCACTCTCCAACCCATTCCGCGCCCCCAAGTATCAAAACCCGATCCGTTTAGCTATTATCAGTGAGTTAATCACAGAAGCATCATTTATACCTGTTCACCAGCTGACTTTCAAACAGCCTGTGCTGTCTTCGCCCAAGATTTCCCAGTTATTGTTGATAACTGCCGAAAAGTCATGTCTGCTCACCAATTCAACAACGAACCGTTGCGCCTTCTTCTAGCAGCCATATCCAGCGGATTGCGGGCTACAGATGCGTTCATTACCAGTACGCTACAAAAAGTCATCTCGAGAGAGATGAGAGTCTGGCACTTCATCGCCAAGATGCCGGACCAGGTCAGATGGGTTCAACAGGCGAAACGCTTTTCGTTGCCGCATTTGAAGCCAGAGGATGTGAACGACGACGGCGACGGCGACGGCGACGCGGGTGGGCAGCAAGAGACAGTGGCCATCGACGATGCCCATCCCCTGCCAGATGCAGCGCGCAAGGCCAGCCCAGTGGTCACCGCGCTTTATGGGCAGATGTCTGTCGCCGCCAAAGGCTACCAAACCGCGATATGTAAGCGACCCATTCCCTGTTCATCTCCTGACTATATATATCTGGCCACAGTCTACCTTTTGCAGGCGTACGAACAGTGCCCTCAGGACCCGATGATTTCTTTGTCTCTCGCAATCGCCTCTGCGGGGCGCACGATGCAGCGGCAGGCCGATAATCGCCACCATCTCGCCACCCAGGTACGCGTCTGTTTATCGGAACAGCACGCCGATTCGTAATCGCCCGTAGACATTTGGGTTCCTCTCGCGCTATCGGGAGTTCCGCCAGGAACAGCCGGACAGCGTCGGCGAAATCGACTTCAATTTCGGGCGGGCATTCCAGCAGTTAGGTGAGCCTGTCTTCTGTCCATTCTGTCACTGAAACTCGACCTCACGATAATATCTAAGGATTATACTCACACGCTGTCACCCACTACGAAAAGGTCTTAGCATTGGCAGAGGCGCAGGACTCCAAGGTGGGCCTTTTGGTGCCAGCTATGAAAATCGTATTTTGATTGTTTACCTCCGTTTTTCAGAATAGCACCGTTGCGCAAGAGGCGGCGTATAACCTGTCCAGCATATACGCAATGTCCGGAGCCATTCCGCTGGCCAAAGCGCTTTACCGGCGGTGGCTCTCATTCTGATGCAAGTCAAGGAACGTCGACCGTTATTGTGTAGTTGTATCCTGTGCATGTGTAGCCACCCCCCGCTGTATTGTACTCTTGGCTGTATTTGTACCTAGTCTTTAGATAGTAGATTGCCATTCCTCTGCAGCTGCCAACAGTCTTTGGAGCAGATCCACCCACTCTTCGGCGCCGCCCTCTCCAACGCCCTTCACCCAATCGTCCGCTTCACCGCGGCGCTCGAGATCGACCCAGAAGCTCCTCAACAGCGCCTTCGCGCTGTACATGTCCTTCCTCCACTGCGGTACACGATTATCAGCGCCAGCAAACTCGTACAGCTGGTCTTGGTAGATGAACTGTTCTTCGTCCTGGAAGACGCTCCAGCGGCGTGCGATGGCGGCGGGATCGGGCCCGAGCTCGGCGTAGCGCATGAGCACGGCGCGGGTCTCCTGCGCGGGATCGAGGGAGGCGGGGTGCGCGAAGGCGTACAGGATCGCGGCGGCCTGTGCCTCCATGATGGGGAGAGGCGCGACGCGGACGGGGAGCCCCATGAACGCCAGGCTCGTTGGTGTCTGGAGGGGGAAGACGTGGCGGGAGAGGGGGAAGATGTGGTACATGGAGTTGTAGAGGGTGTCGGGGAGGGGTGGGCACGGAGGGGGGAGGCCGGCTCGGACGGAGAGGAAGGGAACGGAGACCTGGTAGCCAGTGGCTAGGATACAGTAGTCTACGGTCTCGACCGAGCCGTCTTCGAAGGACACCTGGCCGTTGTCGCCGAACCTTGTTGTCCGGCCGCGGATCTTGAAATGCTCGTTGGGGTCTTCGGGCGGGGCGCCGGTGATGGATCGTATCAAGACGCTGCACGCATAGCGCATCTCGGCGGCGATGTCGCTCCCGCTAGGACCGCCGCCTACAACCAAGACCCTGTCGCCGAGATGTTCGGGGTGGCGATACCAAACGGAATGCGAAGCCTTCTTCGCGGCGATCCAGGCGTCGATGCCGGGGACATTGGGATACCGCGGTATTTTGTGGTGTCCGTTCGCGACGATGACGAAATCAGAGTCCACGATCTCTCCGGAATTCAAGCGGATAATCCACCTAGATGATTCCCTACGCACATCGCTGACAAGGGTAGCAAGCCGGATGAAAGGCCCGAGATTGAAGTGGCTGGCGTAAGATTCCAGATAACGCTGAACGTGAGCTGCAGCGGGGAAGACGGGTGTCGACGGAGGAAAGGGAAAGCTCGGAAAACACATAATCGGGTGGGGGAGATTCGTCGTCAAAGATTCGTACAACGGTGTCTGGGGCAGTACGGAATGCGGCGGGGCGGCATCCGGGAGCCTGGAACGTTCATTTGTGAGACCAGTGCACTCAACGAGATGCGTAGCTTGTACCATATGCCGCCAATGTTGTCTCTCGCTTCAAAAGCAATGGGTCTCCAGAGGCCTGCTTTGTACTGAGGTGTATCTAGGATAGCCCTGAGGGCAGCTAGACCTGCGAGACAGTTGGTTACATTTGCAGGGATGTAGAGACTAAGCTAGACCAGCGGCCCCGGCGCCGATAATGCAGATCGTCTTGGCCTGCTCTTGACTTTCAGACATGGGATTGCTTCTTATTGAAGCTTCGGATTTGCAGCTTGAGTGAATATTCCGGGTTGAAAGACGCCTTGATCAATATCGTGGGATTATCTTGTTTGAGCATGTGTACGCGTTTTACCGCTTAACACCTCTCTCCTTTCACTGTCGCGACAAGTTGGCCACAAGATCCAAAATGTCTCGAAATCGCGTCCCTGCGAATCTGGAACCCGGTTTCGTTCACTATCGGCCCCATGTTGTCGCTGGGCAGCCCCAGGCCCCATCCGGGGGGTACCATTATCCGCCACCACCGACTGGTCATGACCCATTCCATTCCTCACCGGACGGCATCGACATACTTGCTCAAAAGATCACAAACTCAATGACGCAAATTATTGCTGCCTCCCAAGCGCAGAGTGAGGCGAGAATGAATCGTTTCGAGAACAACATCCAACGTATCTCGAACGAGATTTCAAGCGGGCGTCAGGAAGGCCGGACCTACGTCGCACAGATTGCCGAGGTCCTTCAGAAGTCCCACGCAATTCAACTTGCCCGCCTACAGAGACTGGAAAGTATCTTGGGGATGGGCGCGGACATGGCGGACGAAAAGACCCTGCTGCATAGATTTGATTTGCTGTCATTCGCCGTCGAAGATCTTCTGGAGCGCGTCAAAGATCCCGAGGCGAACCGTCAGTTCAATTGCTCGAGATTGATTGAACCTAACGAGACCTAGTCCCCGATGGCCCTCTCCATCACGACATGGCGACGAGTCCTGTGAAACGGGGCTACGCTGATGCAGTCATCCCACCCAAAACACTGAGTCCAAGGCCCCGAACATCCCCCACGGCTGGTAAGTCGCGTTGTGCGTCTCCGTCAGCTTCTCAATATCCCAGCTCACAGTGGGCACATCTCCGGGAACCGACATTCTATCGGACAATTTTCCCTCGTTCTCCACTTTAGGTCCGCCACTTTTTGATTTGGTTTGATGTTTATTAGTCTCATCGAAAGTGCAGTTGCCGATGAGAGCGCCCCTAACAAACAAGTCGACGACGACCCTTTTGTCGAAAGAGACATCCCCAAGACCAATTTTGCGGGCGCTTCGCCCGTAACCCGCCCGCTCGTTCCGGTAGACTGGCAGGATCAAAGTGGCTATGTTTTCCCCCTCGTCTTACCCTCCCTGACCGTCCCATCCAGGTCCCTCTCCGTCGCCGCCGATGACCTTCAGCCCGGACCAATCGCCAGGAGGAATGGAGCCTTACTCGGCCCTCCCGAACCAGCCGCCTCCCCCGGACGGGACCGTTGCCTCCCTTCGATATGCAAGTCTCGGCGACCGTTTTGCGGGCCCCTTGAGTTCCACTCCTCGCCGCGCCACGTCTGTGCATCCTGTTTCGCCTGCGCTCTCAGTGTCTCCTCCCCAGTCACCGCAACAGAATGTCCCGTTTCCCCTCGACTCGTCAGACAATCGTGATACCCTGACCCCCGATTGCAGCGATATCCCCCCTCCTGCACGAAAATCTTCTGTGGGAGCCAATGTTTTCTCTCCTGCGAGCCCCAGTCCGTCAAGGTCCCCTACAGTCGAGTTTAAACCGCCGCAATCCCCCTCGGCTGAAAGCGTCAGGGAAGAACTCTCCGTACAGGATATGATGGCGAGAACGCAATCCGATACACATTCGAATATCGCTTCGCCCCCGTCTTTGGCTTCGCAAGTCGTAGTGCCATCTTCTGTAACGCCCTCTCCACTGCTTGGGGCTAAGATGCAGAGGACGTCGCCGCCCCGTCTGACTCTCTCGATCCCACATTACCCAGCCACCCCGTCGCGCCCAGAGACATCTCCCGTGCGTCCTTCGACCCTGCAAAACCCTACCGACCTTTTCGACGGTTTCATGTCGCCTCTGTCGCCTAGCACTGCATCCCCGGTGTCGGCCGGCCCTTCTGCAGCGCAGCGGGTCCCGTCACCGCCTCCGGTGGCGCGGGTGCCTAAGAGCGAGGGAACGGAATTGGGGGCCGCTCCTCACCGCCCAAGGACGTCTGGGCTGAGGCTTTTGTCTGGGGGACAAACGAGCGTCCCAGCCCCCACCCTCGGAGGCGTCAAGAAGCGTAAAGCGAAATTGCAGGAACCCGAGTCTGAGATGCAGGAGCGTCCACTGAAGCGCGGGCGTCCGAAGAAGGATCCGCTGGCCGTGACTGTGAAGCAAGAGAAGGGGAGGAAGAGGAAGAAGGCGGATGCGTTGGTTATATGGCCTGCGATGACGCCCGAAGGAGAGACGGACGTAGAGGTTTGGGTCGCTTGTTTTCCCTCTGTGACCCGCACACTGACACTCCCCCCAGTTCGTGGGCAAGTTCATCGGGTGTGATACGTAGGCTTATTTCGTCTTTCGTTTTCCTGCCATTTGTGTGCTGACACTTACTTCAGCTGCAACCGATGGTTTCATTACTCCTGCCTAGGGATCGTTCCTGGAGATCCGAGGATCGACGGCGATTACATCTGCCCTTTTTGTACCGCGTAAGTTCCAGGTCGTTCGTACTGTGCCTTCTCCAGCGCTGACATGTATTGTCATGCTATTAGCGGACGTAAGTCCCATCAACTGTGGTTTTGATTAAATCTCATTCGTCATAGACCCTCCCCCGCCGAAGCAGGGTCAACTCGCCGAAGACGATCAGTCACAATGCAGCCGACCCGACTGCCCGGTGCACGATCAATTCTTCGAGGCCAAGGGGGTGTTCGGTCGCCATACGAAGCTACATAGCACGTATGGGCGGGTCACGCAGTGGCTTGTCTTTTGGAAAGGGTGCGTTCAGCGCGATACTGAATACCATAAAAACTAATATGGAGTAGGTATGGGTGGAGCGACGCCACCTGGGAGCCGACCCCGCCGACAAAGGAAGCCGTCAAGGAGTTCACCGCTCGCGCGACCGCGGAAGGCTTCGACCTCGACGGCGAGGATTGTATCATCCTAGCCGAGGCGGCGGAGAGCGGCGCCAAAAACCCTGATGCCTAAACTCGACGCCAATGCACACCCAACGTGTCTTCAATTAGTTCGATGACATGTTTCACGCGCCCTCTAGTTATGCTATGCTCTGCTGTGACTCGGTATGCTCTGATTAAGTTAATTATTGTAGGAAAGCTACATACTGCAACTGTACATACATAATGTGTATTGGGTGGGAGGCCAGGCAGGACGGAGGTGGTTTTTCTTGAAATTCATGTGTGTTTGTGTGTTGTACGATACTTTCTTTTCTGAGTACAGGAGTGAGAAATTTCTTTGATCCGATCTTTCGGACTTGAGGTCCAAAACACAGCCACAACTTGAACCCAACTGCTGTCCCAAAGAAAGTGCCTTGGAACAGTCACGCGACGGTGGAACCTTGGCCGCGGCGGAACCATTGACTTTGGAAAACAATAGTCTCTGGACATGCCGCACGCTGCAGGGAAACCACCTCGCCCATATCATGGCATTACACGATTCGTCAAGACATTCGGCCCCGATTCAATGCTATCATTTACCTCCGGGCCGCAGAGACATCTTCGAGTTCCGAATCCCGGCCCATGAAAGAAGTCACGGAGAAACTACGGCTTGTCGACAGTCCTCTATATCCATTCGACGTCATACAATTCAGCCTCTAGCTAATATCCATGGAATCTAGATTTTTACCCCATCTCAACCTCAACTGACTGTCTCTGCGAGGCTTCTGAAGTGGAGGTCATGGAGCCTGTTTCTCTTGCGTACAGCCGACCTCTGTGATCTTCTTTTTGGGTCTCGGGATGTCTTGAAATCGTTAGAGATGAGGTAAAATGAACCCCATGATCGACATCCTACGTCGTTCGGCGGTCCGCGTTAGCGTGAGAAGCAACCTCTGTAGAAATAAAATGGCGCACTGGAGTCTACATTCAATGATATTTTCTTCCTTGACATTCATGGTATCTATCTAATCTCTCCCCATGCCTACCTCGACGCTCACTCTCTGATGATTTGCAGCGATTCAAAGTAATCCTCAGCTACATCAGTTTGGTTGGTTCTGTTTCAGCGGCGTCCTGTAAAACTTTCCCGTTTCTGAAGCGCCTCCATTTACTCGCAAAACCTAGTGCAGGCTCCGCTATACCAAAAAGTTCCAACTGGAGCCGTCAAGCCTCTTGGATGGGCTCTTAATCAAGCCCAGATTCAGGCTGACGGGCTTGCTGGTCACCTCAGGGATTTCGATTCTTAGTTTGTAGAGACATGCTCCCACTTTCGATACCTGATTATTATTATTTTTTGGCAGTGTGAAGGGATCCATCTGGGTCGAAGGAGGTTCAATCGAATATTCGGAGATGCACGAATCGGCGCCGTATTGGTTGTAAGTGCCTCTGAACGAATAGAAGGACTGGCGGTCTGATGCAACTCGCCGACCTAAATAGCAACGGCATGGTAGCTCTGGCATTCCAGCTTCAGGATCAAAGGATCATGGGGCAAGTGAGCAATTTTTTGGACTGGACCCTCGACCATCAAGGAGATGATGGATGGATCGGTCCCGAGCCGTTCGTAGCCAACGCCACCCTTCCGCGTCTCGTGTGGCCCCGTTACCTCGTCCTTATGGGACTCATAGTACGTCGGTCGAATATTCGGTCAACACGTTTTTGACACAGAACAGCAATACGCGGAGGCGGACCCAACTCAGGCCCCCAGAATTCTGGACGCGATGCATAGATTTTTGGCCCTGGCGAACACGATTTGGTGCTAATCTATCTTAACTTTTAGTCAGAGGGTACACCTTTAAACGAACTACGTAGGAAAACCAACCAGCAAGGCGACCCTTCTCTTGGATTTCAGTATAACTATCAATACGTCAGGTGAGGACTTCTTGCAATGATGGCAACATTTTTTTAAAATTGCCTGTTGTTTTCTAGATGGGAAGAGGTAGGTTCAACGCATCTTAAACGAAGAAATTCCTCACTTCTGGTATAGCTAGTGTATTCCTTGCAATGGCTCGTAGACACAGATCCACGCGGTCAGTGGGCGTCACTCACATATCCTTGGATTATCTTCAACTCGTCGTCTTATTCTCAGACGCCGAAGACCAGTTGATTGAGACCATGCAACTAGCTCGCAACAGTGGTTTCTCCTGGGTATCCATTCCAACATTTCTCCAAAGTAAACCGCTTTCTGAAGCATTCGTCGTAGAAAAATGATTGGTTTACTCCCGAAAATTTCCCTCAAGAGGCAGATACCACGTTCTCCATGCAAACGTAGGCTGCATATAGACTGAAGTAGGATTCTGAATCCCTAATTTGACATAGCCACGGTGTTAACACCGGAGAGGCTTTAAAATCCGAGGCTCTAGCCTACCGCTTTACCAATGATCCAACCGACAAGCAGAATACCATTGACCGCCTCGATATGCTCTACACATACCATGGCAGAGCTTCTGGTATATAATTCTCCTCCGCCTTATCTCCTCCGCTGACCAGCGTATAGGAACCTTCTCTGCCGATGAACATTATGCAGGCCTCAATCCATCTCGGGGGTGCGTATGAGGTTCAATCCCGTGATTATACGCTGACAATAATTAGGACGGAACTCTGTGCTGTAGTGTGGGTGCTCGCAAGATGTATACGACATGGGAACATAACTGACGCTGCTCTTCCTAATCAAGCGAACAGATATTTTCTTTGGTGTTGATCTACCAAATGTTCGGCAACAACACTGTTGGTAGGTTGTCACGTTGGGTCTATGGCCATTATATTGACTTTCGCCATTCCGCATAGCTGACCGAGCTGAGAAAATAGGTGAAAGCAGAATGATCAAAGAGCGAGACATCTGCTGAAATTACCGAAAGCATACAATGCATTGCCTGGCGGGATTCTTTATGACTGGAGCGGTAGGTCCAAGTTCACTGCCCTTCATATCGAAGCAAATGACCAAGTCTCTCGAAGCGCATCAATACGACCAGCAAGGTTCGCCGTATATGTTAATCCGTGTGCCTGACATTCCTGACTTCATTCAATCATAGTCAATCAGATTTGGGCCCAGGTTTGAAAACTTTGAACTGAAATTTCGGCTGTGAGTTATAATTCCCAGGTTATGGACCCACCCCCTTGGGGAGATAACGGCCCGAACTCAAATGTTTATGGATTTGAACCGTGAGTACTAACGCGAGCTAGATTTATTCAGGCTGAGTCAATTTTTTTCTAGAAACTATCCCTGCTGCACTGTCAACCACCCGCAGGGATATCCCAAGTTCTGGTCCCACGCCTTCTTCACAGACCCGTCGGCCAACGCTGTAATACACGCATTCCTCGGCCCCTTCTCATTCACTGGCACTTTGGCGAACTCGAACGATGTCTCTATCACTGTTGACACCCTCTACCCCTTCGGCACCTCTTTGACCTACACGATATCTGCTGCCAAGGCATTCTCCCTCAAGATTCGAGTTCCCACTTTCGCGCAGAACAGCACCGCAAGTACCATTGCTGTGAACAGCGCCAAGGCGACGACGCTTTCGCCTGACGCATTCTCCCTCCACACTGTTAATGTAGTTTATCGGCACGCTTTCAGCGCGCTTCTGGTCCAACTGACGCGCCCCTTCAGGTTAAAGCGGGCAAAACTGTTCTCAAGGTGAACCTCAACGCACCGCTCGAGGTTGAAGTCCGAAGCAGTGGCGCGGTGGCGATCACCCGCGGAGCTCTCAACTATGTTGTCGAGATCACGAATAATGATACAGTTACTCCCGGTCTTCGGTATGCTTCATAACTTCGTATCGATGTAATTGTTGACCGTATAATCACTTGCAGGAGCGCGCAAGCTATTCCGGACGTTGAAAGACTTTTCCCCGATGCTCCTCCGCAGTATCTCACTCCCGTACGTCCTGCACCTACCATAACCACACGTCTTATTGTGCCTACACAGTACGACAATCACACACACGATAATACGCTCTTGCCCACCTCGGAATGGAGCCTCGCCATCGATCCATCGACCCTCGTTATCGATGACAAATCCGCCACCACCGAGAGCATTCCGTACTATGCCTGGGCACCGGGCTCTTCGCCCGTCACGATGACTGCGACAGCATGCAAGATTGAGTGGGGACTTACATTGGGAACGGCATCCGCTCCACCAACGAGCCCAAACACGTGTATTGGGGAGCATTTTACGGTGAAGTTGGTGCCATTTGGTGCAGCGAAATTGCGCCTTGGTGAGATCCCTGTGATGTCTGTTAATTAATCGGATACATACTGTGTGTAGCATTATTGACACCTTATGAATATTTCGCTTTTTGACTCCTTTCATTTTTTCAACCAGTGCCAAACATGAACATACGCGCCATGTTGAACCCCTATTGGTTCATTATGTAAAATCAGGATCTCGATCACTTGTACCCAATTGTCACTTGTGAAGCATACCGGCCGGGCGGCCGATGGCACTCGTCTCCGCCGACTACCATCCAGATATTTACTACTCGAGTAAAAATCTAGGGTTTCCCCGCCAACTCCGGGCCCGGACCGTCGGAGGCAGAACTTCGTTCGTTTGTGGCGACTGCGATGAACGTATCAGGCCGTTTCACCCAAATTTGACGGCGCAGCTCGCTGAAACCTGTGAGATGCCCGCCACTTGCCCACCCAGTTTCGGCCGTCCAAGTTCAACTCGGCATCCTCCTTGGCTACCGGCGATCACTACTCGTCAACTGTTATCTCGTTCGTAAAGGTTCGTAAGTTCGGAAAATTTTTGGGCCCAATACGGACCTTATCCGTGCAGGTGACATGTGGGGATCTTCAATTGGACGATACAGAGTTCCTTGCTGAGGCGGCTCTTCCTCCGGCAACTTTCGGAGGTGTCATTAGAGCCTCTGATTTCAATCCCTGATTTCGCGGATTTCTCACTCAAAAATCGAAATCCAGATGGAAATCAGGCTCGAATCGGCTACTGCCAGTGTGAACCCCATTCTTGTTATCCATCCGTGTCGCACTTGGGTTTATACAAGATGCCGCACTCATACTGCATAACTCGCCCTCTCTCAGATGTTTTCTTGGATATTTCCTACATGGAGTCAGTTCCCTAATAACGACCTCCATTCTACTGCTGGCGCTTCCACCAAAATTCTCGGGGACCCCCTGAAACATCGGGCTCTAGATTGTCTGCGCGACCTTGTCAAACTCGGGGGCGGTGGAACTTGGCCTCCCACAGTTACTTACAGCGAATCTTGGCCCGTGCCCCTTAGGGCATACGATGCAGTTTTCCGGGCCGTAGAATCCTTTCTACCGGTCGAAGAGTCATCTCTCGACGAAGTTCGCAACCACCAGATCATTGATTCGTTTCGAGCTAATCTCCGCTTCGAACTTACCCGTTGTATTGAGATGAAGGAGGTCGAGCCAACGTTGGAAAGGTGGCGGTCCGACGAAAGCGACTGTCCCACCCAGTCAGCTTGGCTCGGATTCTTTGCTTGTATATCCTTCTTGCGTCATTCTTATCGGTGCGCTCACTTCTTCCTCGTTCCTTACTTCACTTATTCGAGAAAATAGGTGGGGTGTTACCCCCATCGTCAAGGAAGCCCAAACTGAAATCTTCGTTGAACTTCCGAGGGAATTGGACATTGCTTGGACTGCACTTCAACAAAAATTCGGAATAACATCACCAAGTGGCTGCATAACATCAATTTGCTATAGCAATCTAGTCGCGGATTCCCACCTGGAGTATAGCGTAACCGTCGGCCTGCCTCAACTCCACAGGTCCACCGAATTTTGGAACACAAAGCTTGTTGTCGACATGGAGGCAAAAGTACGTGAGTTCCAAATTAATTCATCGTCCCTTGCCAATCTTTTTAGATTCTGCCCGCCTATCAGAACTTTGCCCAAGCGATCGCATTTGTGGATCTGGGAGATCCAGCTGGTGCACGAGATGCTTTGATATCTGCCAATGACATCTTGAAGGCGGGGTTGAAATATTTCTTCAGTACCATGGTAGATTCAAACATATCTCACACCGTCTGGATGGTGAGTCGTTCACACGATTAAACATAATTGTGCTCAAATACCATTTGAAGGCGTACGTCCAAGGGTTTCAGGGTTGGGCTCTAGAGGGAATCGATGGAATTTCCGGAGGTAAAATCGGACCTTTCAATCCTCCTGAAGTCTTATCTTTCGAACTCAGGCCAAAGTTTGATTTTTCGCACTCTCGATTCTTTCCTGGGAATCAGACCGTGGCCCACACCCGAGAAGGAGCAGCTTCACATACCTGAAGTTCAAAGAAACTGGCTCAATTGTCTGCGTGACTACGACATTCGAGCTGTAGCCAAAGAAAGGGGGTATGAGGAAGTAACCTCTGAGTTGGATTCGCTGGTTAAACAACTCAGGGTACGTGAGCAGTCGTCTTTATGGACTTGCACAGATGGCTTTTTTAGGTGTGGAGGATGGGACATATGCGCCGAATGCAGCCATACGAATCTGTATACCGGCCTGAACGGCAGCACATGACGGCTGGAATATCGGTGGTCGATGCACAGGACGAGAACCATATGATAGAGCACTTGAAGAAGGAGCTTGGCCGTCGTCTTGCACAGACGTTCTAGTGGGTGAGCCCACTTTTCGGCACATTTAGATGACCTGTACCTCTTGCCTTGTAATTATCACCAAATTTGGCATTCGGAGGTGTAATGTCAAGAAAGGAAGTGGGCAAACATGTGGCAACATCAGCCGCTTCCGCAATCCGCGTGACTTTCAGTATTTTTCAAAACTTTTAGCTGCCCACTCCAAGCTTTATGGCGACCTTACTTCCACCACCCAAGCGTGTCAAAGTGTATCATGGCATTCAACCGCCGGAACCTGAAGCGCCGAAAGCATCTGACTCGTCGAACATTGTAGTTCAATTCGTTTCGGAAGACGATGGGCAGCCTTTGGCACCAGCGGTCACCCTGCCTGCCAACTTGTCGAGGGAGGCATTGGAAGGGCTGTTGAATAAGCTTAGTCCTCAAGTCCATTCATCTCTCCAATCCATCTTCCATCTCTCATCCTCGTATGCTAGGAAGATCCCGTACCATTTTCTTTCCATGTCGCCGTCCCGGAGGACGAAGCAAAGATCCCCGGTGCACCGACACGGATAGTCATCTCGAAATCAATCGAGTCCGATATATTAAATCATCCAATAAACTCGCGATCGTTCACCGAGGAGGATGTGTTTGTCGTTCACTGCTCCCCACAGAGTGTGTTTCGAGTTCGCCCTCCGACGCGGTGCTCTTCGACGTTATCTGGTGTGGTCAAATCTGATCAAATACTCCATGCTACTCTCTAATCCACGTCATATGAAGGCCACTCATCCCCAATATTATGCGCGTCGTTTTCGCCCACGGGAAATTTTCTCGCTACTGGGTCCGGAGATACTACTGCGCGTCTATGGAATTTAGACACGGAGACACCTTCGCATACTCTCGCTGGGCACAAGGGATGGGTCCTTTGCGTGGAATGGGAAGCTATGGAGCGGAGATTGGCGACGGGCGGGCATGATGGCCATGTTCGTGCTCCTCTCCCTATCCTTTCTCCTTGGTCTTTTATATATCTTATAGGTCAGAATATGGGATCCCAAAACAGGCAAGCCGTTCGGGGATGCCCTTAAGGGCCACTCTAAGTGGATAACGTCCCTTAGCTGGGAACCGATTCACCTGTTCGTCTACGTCTATGCACCCTTTTCCTGCACATCCTTAGCCCCTTACAGAAATCCCTCCGCCCCCCGTATAGCGTCCTCATCAAAGGACGGTACCGTACGTGTGTGGTCGCTGCTCACACGCAGAGTCGAATACACGCTTGGAGGACATACCGCAAGCGTCAATGTCGTCAAGTGGGGTGGAGTCGGCAAGGGTGTTTTATATACAGCTAGCAGCGACAGGACTGTTCGTGTTTGGGATGCGGAAGTCGTGCGTCTGTTTTTACTTAATACCAGCAGTGTGCTCATGGGTAGCCAGGGCCGGCAACTCCATATCTTAAAGGACCATGCGCACTGGGTGACCACCCTTGCGCTCAACACGGACTTTGTCCTCCGGACCGGTCCCTTCGACCACACGGGTAAGGAACCTGTCTCGGACGAAGAAGGTTTTCTTTCTTCTTCATTGGAAGATCATTGCCTGATATCTATTTCAGCTCAGAAGCTCGCGCTCGAGCGCTACACGGCCGTCCTCAACACGACGCCCGAACTGCTCATCTCTGGTTCTGACGACCACACCCTCTTTTTGTGGTCGCCCTTTCCGACCGGTAACACCGCCGTCACCTCGGCGGGCCCGACCACCAAGACGAAGCCGCTCGGCCGGCTGGTTGGGCATTCCCTGCAGGTCTCGCACGTCTCGTTCTCCCCTGACGGCCGCTGGGCCGCGTCGGCGTCGTGGGACTCGTCCGTGCGGATATGGGAGGGACGGACGGGTAAGTACGTCGCAACGCTGCGTGGGCATGTTGGTGGCGTCTACCGTGTCGCTTGGAGTGCCGACGGCAGGGGTGTCGTAAGCTGCGGAAAGGATAGCACTGTGAAAGTTCGTCGCGCGCAAAATGTATTTCGCAGGTCGTTGACAGCGCATAGACGTGGGACCTGAAGACCTACAAGCTTAAAAACGATCTAACGGGACACACGGATGAAGTGTATTGTGTCGACTTTGTTGCCGACAAGGTCGTTAGCGGAGGACGGGATCGCGTTGTAAAAATGTACGCGCTGTCCACTTTTGGTTTCGACGATACTGAATAGCCCGGACAGATGGAAAAACTGAGTGCTCAACCAGTTCTAATACTATATACATCATGTATGTGTCGGCCTCATCCTTAAGATACCTGGTCGGCTTCCGTTGATTTGGGGGAATCCTTTTGACCAGCGGTATCCTTCTCCT
Source organism: Mycena galericulata (assembly GCA_029289565.1). NCBI lineage: Eukaryota > Fungi > Basidiomycota > Agaricomycetes > Agaricales > Mycenaceae > Mycena > Mycena galericulata. The sequence continues at coordinate 106,736 of JARKIA010000194.1, forward strand.
TCAGCTTCTTAAGTTTTACGCCAATCAAGCTCGCCCCACCACCTTTACGCATTGAGGGACCTGAATTCTTCGTGCTCCCGCTTAATGCCTTCAAGCTTGTCGGTGCCGTCGAGGTTGGTCTGAGTGGCAGAGAGGGTAATAGTTGAGGCGGCTTGCGCTGCCGATGCGACTCGTTCTGGGCTATTCCGAGCTGCGAGGGTCCCTGGATTAGTGGGGCACTTGGAGGTAGGGGTTTGGCAGGCAGCGAGGCATGGTACGGCAGGGTAGAAGGCGAATCCGCGCTCTGAGGCGCGTTGAGGTTCTGCGTAGGCTTCGACCTCTCCATTTGCCGCAGCTTTGCCTCCATCATTGCGATCCTGTCTCTCGTTCTATGCAAAACGATTAGCGGACTGTGTAGAATAAGAGGAAAGACTCTGACCCTTCGTTTCTGTTGCCCATTCCGCTCTTTATCATGCTCAACGTCGTGGGCCGCCCAGATTCGGTCATGGTCTTTCGGTGTTTAGAGCCGAGGGTGCCGTACGACGAGGCGCCAGGGTCGACTGGGGCCTGCTGGGCGAACGTCACGACGAGTTTGCGGCCGCGGAGCAGCTTGTCATGTGCGGTGCTCAGCGCCCTCAGCGCATCCTATACAAGGTCAAGCCGTAGAGAGTTAGCATCAGGGAACTTGTCGGCAACCGTATTCCCTCCCCGGGTCACTCTATATTTTATTTTTATTTGTAGTTCGATATTCGATAAGAATAAAAAGAGGCCCGGGTGATGAGAGAGTGTTCGGATTGCGGAGGGAGAAGAGAGAACGTACATCTTTGTTCCCATATTCCACGAACGCGTACCCACGGGGCTTCCCTTTGAGAAGCCCAGTTTTGTGGAACAGAAAATCGAGCTTGGTGACTTTGCCAAACTTGGAGAATATTTGGAGGAGAGAGTATCTATCGTTCCGGTATTGGTTGGAGTTTCCTTGGGACGAAGAAAGAGCATACTCGTCGACGGAGGGGTGCAAGTTGCCGATGTAGAGTCGATCCTGGAGAACTTGCCGTGGTTGCGGTGGGGCTTTGCTGGTGGACGCCTCGGGTACAGCCTCGGCAGAGAACGAAGGATACGATAGATGATCCTCCAGGGAGAGAGACGTGGTAGGAGTAGGGGTATCGGGAGACTGCATTGATTCAAGTTGTGGTTGTAGTTTTGCGATAAACAACTTGCCAAATGCCACCACTGCCAAACACGTTTGACGAAGAAACGTTGGAACTTGTCGCTGCAGCTCAGCGGCGTGAAAAAGACCTAACAGAGTTCCAAGTAGCGCGACTGCGCGCGTGTCAAGGCCCGCTTTCTGTGCAGCAGAACTTGGCGGCAGAACTGCGTGAAGACATCGACACGTTTGCGCGTCAAATCGAGGTATGTTCCCCGGTGGCTACAAGCAACTCTCTCCTCAAGATCTCACAAGGCACTAGGTGTCCTCGTCGATGACCAGAAGGGAGCGAAGAATCGAAGAGAGTTGAAAGGAATCGTGGACGCCTTCAACGAGGATCTCGCGAGGTGCGTGCATGCTACTAAATTCGAGAAAGTCATCTAACGTTTCCCCAGGTTACGCAGAGATGCCCGGTCAGCATTACTAGCCTCCAAACGCACCATCGATTCGCTCGGCAACTCGCATCGAGAGGAGCTGCTGAATCCCTCTTCCGTCTCCGAAAAACGAGACCTGAACGAGAAAGTGACAGACGACGCCCTCATGGCGGCCAGTGATGATGTTACCCATGCCATGCAGCGTACATTGGCGCTTCTGCAGGGCGAGCTCGAGCGCTCGGTGCTCTCAGCACAGATGTTAGGTACACCCATCACAAAATTTTATCTGTCGTGATGCTAAGCGTCTTGTCTAGCTGATTCTACTGCGACTTTGCGGTCCACGTCAAGCACCCAAGACGCGCTCACAAGCGTCATGGACACCTCTAAGACCCTCATCACAGCGCTGGAAAAGTCGGACTGGTTGGACCGTGTCCTCATCTTCGCGGCGCTTGCGTTCTTCATCCTCGTCGTGTTGTTCATCCTCAAGCAACGAATATTTGACCGCGGGATTCGCATCGCTTTCTGGTGGACTCGCTTCGTTCCAGACTTTAGCGGTGACGCGCAGTTGCTCAGCATGGAGAAGGGCTCAGCGACGGCACTGTCCACGCTCGTCACCTCCAGCGCTGCATCTGCCGTCTCTGTTCTGGCGAGCTCTGCAGAATCATTTCCCACCGTATTAGAGTCGAGTCAACCGCCAGAACAGACGCCACCGATCTTCCTCGAGGTGGTACAAGAGGATGCGGCAGATCTCGAGAGAGGGACGACAGAGACGACCCCTATAATGGATACGCCTTCTGATGTACCGGAACAGACTGTGCACATCGAGTTATAGTAGCTGAATCATTCGTTTATGCTCAAAGCAGATAAACCGACAGAGACAACTCCGAATATTCAGTATTCAGTAAACTCGATCTCGAGCTACAGCTGGTGACTGTGCCAAACTCTTCGGATACATTGTCTGGGGAGATTTATTATACTCGCGTGGTCCACAGGCTCAACAACGTCCGACCGCTTGCCTCCTTGACCGATTCTGGCCAGTGTCAAGCTATTTTGCACGCGCGACTCGGCGCATGCAGGATTGATGACCGTCCGATGTAAGTAGCTTGGATTAGATTCAAGAACCCGCCCGCAATATTGTGCAAACTGTTTTGCACGCGCGGCTCGGTACAGGGAAGAGTACCTGCGTCGCGACGGTTCAATAGGGGAAGTCAAAGCGGTCAGAGCGATCCGATTCTGGACCGATTCTGAAGTCGATTCTGATGCCGATTCTGGGATCGATTCTTGCCCCAGAATCGATCAGAATCGGTTGCGAACGAGAATCGGCCAGAATCGGTGTTCCTCCTCCGGAGGAGGAACTGCTCAGAATCGCCTCGAGAATCGCCTCGAGAATCGTTGCCCCCATATCCTTCTAGTCACACTCACAGATTACATAATTTATTTTATTATTCTATTTTGTGCCGCTACCGTTGCTACCTCCTACTACGCAGCCATGTCCACCAACCCAGCTTCCAAACCTGGCGGCCAGAGGACCCAGACCAGCAAAGCAAAGGCCCAGTCTGCCAAGAAGCTGTCGAAGCAAAAGAAGAAGAAAAAACTGTGCTTGGACTTGCTCTTCCGGCGCAAAGCATTCTTGAGACGTGTACCGAGGAAGGTTTTAAGCACGTCGCGAGCGCGACGCTGATGCGGCGTGAGCCGAGGCATTACAAGAGGTGGTAAAAGAGAAGAAGTGATGTCACGATGGTTTGTTAAAACATATTTTAATTGAATTTGTGCGCTACAACAAGAGACTGGTCGTGCAAGAATCGAGACCAGAATCGAGCTCAGAAGCGGGGGGGTCAAACCTGATTCCGATTCTTGATGGATTCTGTCGCGTGAATCGATCAAGAATCGACTTCAGAATCGGTCCAGAATCGGATCGCTCTGACCGCTTTGACTTCCCCTAATGGAGGTTGAATTAGATGCCAGATGAAACGTACTCCCCGTAGTTGAAAGCCATAATGCCAAGCACTTTTACGAGTAGCGGACCGCCGCCGTACATGGTGCGCCGCCTTGAGAACCTCGTTCGATGGTGCGTCGTCCGACAGGGCGATGTTCTCCATGCCCACAAACATGAGCAGAAGGTAGATACGGAATTTCCTGATGATGCATGTACCATTCTGTTCAGTACACATACAGAAAGACAGAAGGATATCACCACTCCATGTAATTGAAAGATTCTGACATTCTGAAGTGCCAGTGTACGACTTTCCTGGCGGCATCAAAAAAAAAGAATTTATTCAGTAGACATTTCTGACAACAGCGCGTCGCAAATTTTCTGACCACGCCCACCTACTGAAAGCGCCAGCGGCCGATGACAAGATTTTATAGAGTAAATCAGCTAGAAAATTTGGAAAAAGCGGACAGGGCTCAAAGGTAGTGTCAGGGCCTAGACAGGGCAGCCCCACCGCGGAATGAATGCTTGTTGGGGATGGGTATAGTCAGAACGGCATCCGCTAAATCCTGCCCACCAGCAACGCAGTCGGCGGTGAAACGGTCCATGGTGACGAAGACCCTAGCATCGGGATTGTCGGGCTGTGTCCTGCGGAGATCAACTGCTGCCCGCAAGGCTGCCCGTGCGTACTAGTAGGTACGGTAGACAGCGCGTGAGCCAACGCTTGTGAAGAAAAGTCCGTTGTGTGAGGCAGGATGGGACGTTTCATCAGTGGTGCGGGCGCTGGTCTTGCGGGCACCACGGCTGGTGATAAAGCGAGTGCTGCTGGCCGAGCCTGGGTCACGACGGGGCTTGTCGTCGTCGTCATCGTCGTCATTGGTAGATAAGGCGGGATCGGGAGGATGATTGTGCTCGCCTGCGCGGACGCACCGACTGATGTGGAGGGCGGGACCTTTGAAGCCGGCATTCTGGTTGGCGGCGTCGCTCGCCATGCAATCTTTTTTGTTTATTGAGCGAGGAATGAGCTAGGTACAATAAAGCGTCTGTCAAGAGAGAGACAATTTTTTTCGAGTTTTTGGCAATCAAGTCAACTGAAGTCAAGTCAAGCCGGGCCGTGCTGACAAAGACCTGTTGCCACTCCTTTCTTTGAGCAACAATGACCCAGCCCACGAAAGACAAGGATGCTGCCTCTCGTCTGCCTCGTCGGAATGGCGAGAAAACTCACCGTCGACCTCACAAGAGAAGTCGAAAATCCAAACACGTTTCGGAACCCGTTCTCCCCGCCTCGGTCTACATCCTCAGCCTTCCTTTCGAACTGATCGCTGAGATCCTCATATGCACCGCGTCCCCCAAGGACGTCCTCTCCGTGGCCCGTTGCAACAAGTATCTATGCACTACTCTCCTTCGAGAAAACTCGGCTTTCATTTGGCGCTCCGTCCGCAAGAATTGCGCCCCGGCGCCCCTGCCAGATCCACAGGCGATTCATCTTACTGAATCTGCATTTGCTGCCTTGGTATTTGATCCTGGGCACTGCATGGTGAGTACAGTATCTTGCCTCTCCTCCCAGGCGAAAAGGAAACCGATCTTCAGGAATGCGGAAAACTGACCCTCAATATGTTTTCATCGTGGTCGTTGAGAGTCCGGTTCTGCAGTCGACCAGAATGCCAAACCATGTGGGCGAGCAAGCACGTCACACGGGTGTACGATACGGATATACTTAGTCGGTTCACTCGCAAGGCTTTGAATTGGATTCCTCTCGCAGAATCCCCGGCTTGTTTCTGGCCAATGGATAATCCTCTTAACACCTGGCCAGGAGCAAACAAGGTTTATGTAAACTCGGCGATGAAAGCGGCACTCGACGAATATAGTTTGGACAATTCCAACGTCGTCGACGAGCGGCATAACATTGATATTACCCGTTCCCCTCTCAAAATGTCCTTCTACGTAACCTTATACAACTGGAGGCATAAGAGGCAACTACTGGAGCGGCAGGTGAAGCAGGATAATGACCTTTTGTGAGCTTCTTTGTTCGCTACTCTCAAACCCGTCACCAATCCCCACACAGCGGTAAAGCGCTTGCTGCGAAGGAAGGCATGTCGACGATGTTCTGTACTGCGGTGCATCAGCTGAACAACAAACAGGTTATGTATACTATGATCTGTTGAACAGATCCTCGACATACCAAACCTTATCCACCCACCGGACCAAGAATCTGGAGCTCATTACTCGCCAGGGTATGTTTCAATTTTTCACCTTTCACCTTTCACCTCACAGAGTACATACAGATTATGACGTGGCCGCCGCTCAAATCGAGGCGGAGATGATTTCCTATCATGAAAAGGAAGAACGACGCACAGACGAGGCCACGATCCGAACAAATCGCGCGCAAGTAGAGCAGCATTACCAGCGCCTTTTATCGGCACCCCGTATCAAATGGGCTCCTTTACCGTCCCTGGCCGTTTTCCGCGCCATGCCTATTCTCGATCTCCTTCAGTCTGCTTCTGCGTCCATGCCATCCGAGCCACATGCCAAGTCAAAGAAGAAGACACCGGGTGTTGCTCACGAGCTCCAAAAGGACACCCTCATCAGACAATTGCTCACCTCGGAATTGGCGCGATGGCGCAAAAGTGCGGAGGCGGGGTTGGGAGCGGCCCTGGGAGTCCCGCAGTGGAAGACTGCTCGGTCGAACAAGCTGCATCCTTGTGCGCGTTTGACTGCCAGGTGGAACTGTGGGACGTGCAGCAAGGTCGCCCGGCCGTACAAGTGGGACGAATGTCTCGACTACGAAGGTGTCTGCAAACACGAGTGCCAGAAGGGCAAGAAAAGCACTTGGAAGGTGGAACAGTTTGTCAAGGACGAGAAGGTGGATATTCTTCCTTGGTTTATGAATCGCTGTCGATTGAGCGACCATTACTACTAGGCCTGCACAGCCATGACAAAGGTGGTCAAGCTTTGCGGTATCAATGCCGAAGACCCGGACTCCTTCAAGGCCTTGGACGATATTGGGCCTCGAATTTTGTGTCTATCTTGTTCTGCCGCTATCGTGATGCGGCCCTCCAGCGTCGTAAGCTCCCCTACACCACAGTCAAGTGCTCGGTCATTTTACATCTGCCCTACAGGCAGGACATTCTCACCGACACGATGAGATGGAAATGTCTTTACTGTCGCAGGCGGACGCTGTCGCTGTTCTTCTCGCTCCCGTCGAGAAAGGCCTAGCCATGAAACTACTCGGACACGACGACTACGGGAATAAGCGGGTGCAGAAGACGTGGGTGTATGGGTGTCGGCATTGCCACCAACATGCGCTACCGCCGCCTGTCGAGGAGAAGGCACCCGAGCCCGAGGCAGCCACCGATCAGATGGTCGGCAGTGATGCGCAGGCAGAAGGAGAACCCAAGGCTGCTGAACCTGAAAAGAAAGAAAAGACACAGAAGAAACAACCGAAGCGCTTCGAGTTCAATGGACTACGCTCGCATCTCAAGGAGAAGTAGGTCTTCTATTTTGCTTATGTAGTGGCGTTGACGAATCGTCCTTTAGGCATTCGATCCAGCTCCCGCATGACGAGGACTTCTATCACATATTGGGTGGTGATACGACGCTCTCCAAGGCGGATGCAGCCAAAGCACGCAAGCCTTAGGTTACCAATTGGACCACTTGATATAATTTTGTACCACGACATCTTGATTCTTCCAATATCAGATCATATATACTGTACCTGAGCGCTATCCCATCAAGTGTGGCTTCCCCTCAAGAGTACTAGTGAATGCTTTCCGCCGTTTATCGTTTCTCGGATGAGTTCGATTTGGCTCGGATCACCAGCGGCCCGATCGCGAGCTTACGACACTTCACTAGTAGTGTCTTTTGGACTGCCTTTCGCGCCACTTGGCTCCCTTCCAGTCTTGTCCTTTGGGGATATCCAACCGGACTTGTTCAAGGTCTTCCTATCTGTTGGTCTCTTTCTAGAAATTCTTTATACAAGTTTTGCCCTCATAATTGTCGCAAGATTCTGTCGAACGATCCCGCGTCCCCTTGCTTTCTGAGTCTTGCGGGCAATCGACTTTCCCAGTCAAGATGATTCTCCGTCCGAGTGCACTAGCACTTTTCTCACCTCACGAGTACCTCGTCTGCCAACTCGCACTCTTCGTAGTGCTGCTTTTGCCGTTGACAGAATCGAGCTACTCGGGCGGACCCAAGGCGGAATCCAATCAGAGCTTCTTCTTCGATCAACGTGTAGGGGGGTATAAGAGCGCGTACGCAACTCTGCCATAGGGTCCTCAGACTAAGGAAAATGCATCCCTCAAGTATCGTTCTTCTTATTGCGCTTTCCTTGTCCGCATGGGCTGGAGTCACGGTTCAAAAACCTGGCTTGGTTGTCCCCCCAGCCTATGCAAGCAACCTCGATGATGCAAAACAGCTTTTTGTAACGAGTTACGATGCATACAGGTGAGTCAAGCTCGAGAAAATGCAATGATGTTGACGTCGCCAACAGAGAGTTCGCTTGGGGTCATGACGATTTATCCCCGGTTAGCGAGTCTTTCTCAGACGGCCGCAGTACGTTGAGCACCCTTCAATATTATTTACTTAACCAGTCGATAGATGGATGGGGTGCGTCCATTGTGGACGCGATGGTGCGTCTTTTCGTGTCTCAGGCTCTCCTGGTTCAATGTCTCGCTAGCCTACCATGGTCTGCCGATACATTCTGTACATATTGTTTTTCGCTCACCTCAAAGACAGTTTATAATGGGGTTGGAGGTAACTTTGGAATCCGGATTGGAGTGAAGTTTTGACTGAACGTCAACTCTTCCAGGATATCTTCGAAGAAGCGGTCAATTTCTCCAGCCAGATCGATTTTAGCAAGTCTCAAACAACGGACACCGTCAGGTATTTAATGTTTTCCTTCCGAATTCCCGAGTCTCAATGATCACAGCCTGTTCGAAACGACGATTCGTTATGTCGCAGGTCTCCTGTCATCATATGAACTCAGCGGAGGCAAGTACCCCGCTCTTGTCGCGAAAGCAAAGCAAGTTGCCGATAAGATGGCTTTTGCCTGGGTTGGAGTACGTATTGCTTGGTGGACTTCTCGGAGGTAACCCGACTTTTTCACCCAGGACAACGTCATTCCCTTCGGCTACATGGAGTTTAGCACCAACACACCAATCCGTGCTACGGCAAGTAATATCATCCTGCGGTTTCTCGATGTTCTGATTAATTACTTAGTCCAACATTGCTGAAGCTGGTACACTTAGCTTGGAATGGTATACCTTGAGCAAATACACCGGCAACGCCACTTACGCAAATCTGGCCACTAACTCTGTCGCACATATCGCAAACCTCGTACGAAACCTCGTTATCTTTCTGGTTTAATCCCCACAGATTAACGAATCCAGGCCGCTCCCTTACCAGGTTACTTATTGCGACCAGCACACTTCAGTTCGCTAACAAATTCCAGGTCTTGCTGCGCAAGGTATCGATCCTGCATCCGGCGATTCTGTGGGTGGTTATGTCACGGTATAGTGTGCTTCAAACGACCTCGAACCACCCTTGCTGACGCTCTTCAGTGGGGCGGAGGTAGCGACAGTTACTTTGAGTATCTCTTAAAATTCTCGCGTTTGACCAACACGAACGACCCCATCTACATCGATACATGGAAGACGGCGGTCGACTCCTCCATCAAGACATTGCTGAAGACGTCCACTGTGGGGAATCACCTCTACCTTGCTGACTACGATGATTTCGGCCTGATTCGCCACGTCGGATCGCATTTGGCATGCTTCCTAGCCGGAAATTGGCTCCTCGGTGGAAAACTCTTGAATAACCAGACAATTATCAATATTGCATTGGAACTCAATGAAGGTTGCTGGAACACATATGCCAGCACTGTGACGGGTGTCGGCCCAGAGGCCTTCGCGTATATCAGCTCCGATGGCAATTATACAGGCGGGGACGACATTTCTGCCCTCCAGCTGGCGTTCTACACAAACAACGGGTTCTACATCACTTCATCTGACTATATTATGCGGCCTGAAGGTGCGGGGTTTCCTGTCATTGTGCTCGGCACTGAACCGCACTTTTCCAGTGTTGGAATCTAACTTTCAGGCTTGGCGCATAACCGGTAATACGACCTACCTGGACCGTGCCGCTGTTGCCATTGCCTCTTTCAAGAAATTCCTACCTGCCACCGTGGCATTCGCAGGATTAAATGATGTGAACAGTGCCGACGGAGGGCTAATTGACGACATGCAGTCCTTCTGGTTTGCTGAAGTCCTCAAATATTTGTGCGTATTCTTGCTCTTGTTTTTGATTTCACGCTTACCGCCCTAGGTACCTCACCTTCGACGACCCAGAGCACATCAGTTTGGATAACTGTATGTCGCACTCCTAATGATACCCAACTATCCTCACACACAAGTCGCAGATGTGCTGAACACAGAGTGTCAACCTTTCAAAGCCCCGCCCGCCCTAGACTCCTACACCAGGGACGAAAAGTGAGCCAAAATGTCGAGGGCAGATGGCTTCCACTGATCCCCTGTTCCTCAAAGAGGTCGCAGTGAGTGGTTACATCCGGGAGCAGGCGAACAGACATTGGTGTAACACTTGTCGGGTTGTTCGCCATGAGATATCGAGGGTCCTCCAACATGGAAAGCAATAAGTATTAGAGAAAAAAACTACATAATTATTATGAGGAGCAGAAGGACGGCCAAGATAATAATCAGGATAATGATACACCACCCACTTCCCTTTTCCTCTGATTGTCTCATGAATTTGCGCAAGCGACGCATGGCGTCGCTAAGTTTCGTATCCGTCTGGTCAACACCGCGTTCCAAGTCGTCGAGCAGTCTGCGTGGAAAGAAACTCAGCGGAGTCCAAACGCATGTGACGGAACCTACTCGTTGTGTTCCACAATTTCCTGCCCCATCAAGCCGGCTTGTTGCGCCAACGTACTCAGTGTTCCCGATATCGAATCCATCGTTCGGTCTTGTTCCCGAATCATCAACTTATGTGAGTGACACAGTTAAGTGGCAGCCACATAATGACTGGAATGCAACGCACCTGCTGCTCTTCCCTCGCCCATGCGCCCTGGTGATCTTCGGTTGCAGGCGCTTGTTCAGGATAGGGTGAGTGTGGTCTTGAAGAAGGAAGTGGCGCGGAGGGAGACACTTCTGCTCTCATGTTCTGGACTTGCATGGAATTAATTACTACAAGCGCGATAATCGAGGAATGAGACGCACATCGATTTCCTTGCGAACATAGCCTACGTATCGTCTCCGCTCCTGGACCTCCATGTCATCCAGACCGAACATTCGTGCATCGGTGGATTCGACGATTCTGGAGACGTAGTTGGCGTCAAAATCGGTCAAGAAGTGTGGAAGGTTGATTCACTTGACGCTTTCTTCAAGGTCCTCAAGGTCAGCCTCCAGTGCCGCTAGGGTAGCTTTCAGCTACATGGTCGACCGTCAGATGATTAGAGGGACACAAAAAGTGACCAACCTCGTTTCTTGCCCACACAAGCTCCTCGTTGTCTTCTCGCACAGCCATATTTCGTATACGGACATATGAGGAGCGGAGCTGAGCAGCAGCTTGGAGAGAGCCCGAAATTTCTCGCTGGACAGCATGGTATGGGTCCACCGACATGACTGCAGGTTTGTTGGGGCTTGTTACAGTTGATATTGTACGTGTTTGATGTGGAACGCGATCACATGTTCTTCTCGTGAAACGCGACAAGCAAATCCTGAAGTGCGAGACAGACACAGACACGCGGTATTACTGTGCCCTATTTCTGAATTGGTGAAAGACTATCTATCAACTCAAAAACAAGTTGCTTCAATTTGCCAAGCACTGTTTCGGTACATTTCAACGCGACCCTGGGTTATCGCCGCGACAGGACGCCACCTGCGGAATGGACCTCCAAAGAAAGAACCGCATAGACTACATCGCAGACCATGCGGTCGGGTTTGAGGTACGCTCGCAGTTCCACAAAATCCAATACTGTATTTAGTTGGCCAGGGATAGGTTCAAGTTGCGAAGTATCGGACTGCCAGTGGTTATGTATGAAAAGGCCTTTGATCTTGGAGACAATGGCTTCATCTTGCCTGATTCTACCCGGTTTGATTTCCCATTCATTTATAATGGTTGCTCCCTTGTGCTGCTCTTCTCTTCTCGTGGTTGTCCCTCTTTTGGTTGCTTCTCCCAACCTTCCTCGTGCACTCGCGTACGACCCGGATACTGCAATAGTTTCGGTATTTGACGAGCGGGGCGTTTTTGTTGGTTTGTTGCGATTCTGCAGTTTCTCTTTCCGTCTCGCGTGAATGCACAGTATAGGAACCACTCGGTTCACAGGTCGTGATGACCTGGATAAGAAGAGGGACACCAGTTCCTGCGTCGCCCTCAGCTCCGACGATGTGAAAGCTCGTGCATTTTAGTTTGTTGTCTCAGCTCACCGATTCAATGATTTTCGGTGTCCTAATTTCCCCTGGTTGGAGTATTTCTCTTGAAGGACAGGCGAAGACCATCTAGGGCTGAAGATCCTATGATTTCAAAACAAACATCGACAACATTTGTCCTGAAATTCGAGTCCAACACATCTTTTAAAGTTAAATCACTGTGCAGGAGGCCAACTGTCCTGAGACCGCCTGCGTCTCGAATTTTCCCTCCGTGGTCAACCTTGCTCAATGGCCGGCTTCGGGCCGATACTTGATCCGATCACTGTTCCAAAAAGGAAGATAAATATGTGTCAGCCACATCGATATTTGATCGCAAATCTTGTCTTCTCCCACCACATCCACTCGTTTACACGCCCAAGCGCACATCGCACAACACTCTTTCTGAACACAACATGCATCCTATCTACCTCCTCTACATCATCCTCCCAGCAGTCTCCACCCTCGCCGCCCCAATCGCCCAGCGAGACGGTCTGAAAAGTATCAACTTGAGCTCGCATACTGGGACTATCGATCAAGCCCGCCCAGAACACCCCCGCGCCAACGCGGATGTCGCTCTTCCCCCGGTCGCCGAAGTATTCGCGATAATGGACTCCGCGTCCTCCATCCAGCCTCCAAGTTCTTCGACGACCACTCTGTCAGCCACCACCGATGTCATTCACTTGGGACCTGGTCTAGTAGATGCCACGCCGACGATAGACCACGTAGGAATATCGCCCACTACGTCCTCATTCGAGAACACCGACGCTCCCCACGATGCCCACCCACTCCTGCACAAGTTCTTATTTTTGTCCGTCGTCGTGCTCTCGATGATCGCCCTCATCCTCGCCATCTACGCTTTCTCCTACCATCGCCACCAATTGCGCACCAAACAGGTCAAGATGGCAGTCGCATGCGGAATTCCCGCAGAGAAAGAGAAAGAGATGGGTCGCAGCTCCGTCGTGCACATCACCCCCAACTTTCCGCGCAGCAAGTTCTCGGTCACGTCGTCTGACTATCCCGTCTCCACGCGATTCTCGGCGAGCACAAGCGACTCTGAATCGAGCGCTGAGGGCACTGACTCGGACAGTGACACCGAAGGCTCCGATCGCGGTCTGATGAACCCGGCACACTTTTTTGCCCTACGCGCCTCGTCGATGGCATCTCGGCGCCATTCAAGAGGCGGAAGCTCCCCTGTTTTCGGTATCCCTCGGTACGATGGACGGAGGGAGTACAGCAGGCGATCGCGCTCGATGTCGGGGCCGACGGAGGGGTGGTGATTCGGCGTCTGGTTAAACTCAAATGTATTTGTATCACGTGTGTATTGAACTTTTATCTTGGTCGTTCTTCAAGCTTCAGGCTTCAAGGCTCCTGGGCATCTCATGGCCATTGCTTCTATCCCTGAACGCCAAAGAACTCAATAACGAAGCATAAGCACTGGCCGAAACTCTCAGGTCACCTCTTCGAGTTTTGGAATATCTCACGTCGGATACTGCGTGTCATCTGTTCGCGTCGACCCACTCCCGTGCTTGCCCAAGTGGCTTCATGCTGGGTCTTGTTCGGCGGGCCTGTCCGGAGAAGATTCATCTCGCAGTACGAGATGGCCAAGAACGGGGATTTTTCATGTCCCGATCCTTTGGTGACTGTCCGTGGACTAACAACCGTACATGTGCATTTCACGGCAAATTTATTCTCGATTTTCGAGCACTGATTCCCCACTAGTATGAGGTTACATTGCCTTCTCGCTCCCATGCTTTGCGCACAGCACAACGTAATAGGCCTTCTGGATCAGCCTCGCGCTCTTGCTACTGCTTCTTTCCTTCCGACTCCCGACTCGGTCTGAAGGTTTTTCTGTGCTCTTCCATGTCCACTGAAGCCGCACCTCCGCCGACATACTCTTACGACGGCGGCACCTCACCTCGAAGCTCTCCCTCTCCGTCGGAGGATCTCGTCTCTGCACAAAGCCATTCTTCCTCTCTCCCTGCCGATGCCGAGGGCAATGATGGGGAACAACAACTACCCGACGTTGTCAATGAAGCTCCAGACGCCGGCCCATCTTCTCCCAACCAATGTTACCCGTATGCACTGCCGTTTCCACAATTGCGCCCCGCATCGTCCACTCCACTGGCCGTCTCGTCGCAAGCGCGCATGTCCGCGTTCCCCGACCACAAATTCCCCCCGGCCGCACCGCGCCTCCGCCTCACAACCGGCGCTGCATCTTCCAGCGACCCACCCGCGCAGCCAAAGTTGAACCCGACAAACTACGTCGCGGTATTCCGCAAAACACACAGGCGCGCGTTCTCGCTGGCCCGTTTCAGCGCCTCGATCAAAGGCACGTTCGCGGTGGACCCGTTCCTCGACATCCCCGCACCGCTCCTGGCGCCGCTCGCTGCGGGCGAGACGGCGCGCAAGAATCTCCTCCTCAAGGTTGAGAACGGCGGGATCGACGTCGATGTACACCTCATTGGAGAGCCGACACCAACCGCAGCCGTCTCCCGCACGGAGCTTCATCTCGAGCTCTGTGGTGCTCCCGACAACACGTTCCCCCTCATCGCGAAAATTGTACGTGCCTTTTCACCTCCATTATCTTGTGTACAGACTCAGACTGAGCGTGCCGGCAGCACACGCCGACCCTCCGCCGCCCGCCATTCCGGGCGGTGCTCGTCTCCGCGAACGGGTTCGTCTCGCTGCACCTCCCGCCGTCGTTCCACGGGCTGCTGACGGTGCGCGTCGGCGCGGGAGACCTCAACACCCGCATCACGCTCTCTGCGGCCGTTGATGCGCATGCGACGATCCTGAGCGAGGACAGCACTACGCGAGCGTACTTCATTGGCGCGCTAGGGAGTGCGCGGTGGGAGGGAGACCGCGCAGAGGTATGCGTCGAGCGCGGAAGAGTTCGGGTGCAGTTCAGCGGCGGCGGGGAGCGGGACTTGGACGGCCTGCGCAGGGTTGGATGGGAGTTGATGGGGATTTGAGCGGGGGGAGCTAGTGCGCGTCAAACACGATGGGTCTATCTATTCGAAACACGTGACTCATATACCTCGCTTTGACCGAAACTCAGCAATCTCAAAATTTGCTCGTTAACCAACACTGAATCATCCGCGCCTAGTTTCCATTAACCAATGTAATTCATTAACCTAGACTACGTAACTGTACTAGAAAAGAGAGTAGATCCCCTATTTAAATTTTGGGTATAAGTTGTGCGCGCATAGGTACAACACAGAGAAAGAAACCGCTGATCGTAACAACAGCAGATCGTGAGCAGTCCGTCTTCGCCCACTGTCCAAGAATATATGTTACACTGTCCCCACCTACTCGTCGACGAGCACAAGGTCGGGCGGGGGCCCAGATATGTCGACCTTGCCCTTTTCGTTCATCTCCGCGTCCTTGAGGCTGGCGCTGACACCGGCCTCGCGGCACGCGCGCTCCTCCTCCTCCCCAAGACCGAGGCGGTCGCGCGGGAACCACACGATGCGCTGCGGGCGCGACGCCGCGGGGTGCGAAAAGCCATACTCCTCCTCGGATTTGATGCGCGCGGCCCTGTTGCCAACCTTCTGGCTGTCCGTGAGACCCTCGTACTCCTCGTTGTCGCCATTCCTGACGGGAGGTGTCATCTCGTGCGCCTCGGACCCGTTGTGCGTCATGGCCGTCCCCGAGCGCTCGACTGGTGTCGCGCTGAACGTCTTGTCCGCGAGACTCAGCGGCAGCGCATGCTTCAGCGGGCCATACGAGTTGTCTATCAGCAATTGGAACATAATCTGTGCGCGCGAGTCGTCAGCGTCCATATCTTTCTCGCTAACAGCACGAGAAAACTCACAGTAAACCCGATCATCACAATCATCAGCGCGCCCTGGGGCACAGACGACGCCTTGTTGTTCTCGTCGCGGGCGAGGAAGAACAGTCCCGCCATGCACAACTGCGAGCTAGCATCAGTAAACCAGCTCGGCTCAGTAGGAAGCTCGCGTAACCCACCTGCTGGATATACAGCCCGACGAATATATGCGAGATCGCCTTGGGGAAGAAGAGCCCGCCCGTGTCCGACGATGGCGGCTGTTCATACTGCCACAGGAACAGGTACTTGTACAGCTGGTAGAACGCGAAGAATGTAAAGCAAGCGAGGCCGTTGATGATGGGCGAAATGACAGAGTACACGAGCCCTGCCATTATAAACGTCAGTTGCCAATGCACACTGCACGGGAGGGAGACGCACCGATAACGACGAGCAGTGTAACGCCGGGGAACGTCGTCCCCCACGCAACGTTGCGGGCACCGTACTTGATTCCGTAGATCGAACGCGGAGTGCTCCCGAGCAGGAACAGCTTCACGTAATAGATGACTAGCGGCACAATCTGAAGGAACCCGCCTGCCGTCCCCGAAAGCCCCTGAAGGATCATGTACCTTCACCTTCGCGTAAGTAACAAGCAGCGCGCGACGGCGGAACGGGTACGCACGTGAGGAAGAACGTCGACGCTCCAGGGAGCTTCTCCGCAAGCGTTGACGGCACGGAGCTCGGATTCTTCAATAGTATGGGCAGCGCAGTGACAATGCCCGACGAGATGGTCACGATGAGGAAGGAGTGCTAACGTGCCTTCAGCCGCGTTCGGACAAGGAAAAAGGGGGTACGCACCACGACCTGGAACAGGAAGAACCGTGTCATGAGGCTGAGCTCGACGCCAGTATGCTTGGGAATGCCCTCAAAGATGGCGAACCGCCGCAAGATGATCGGGAGGAGCATCATGAGCACAGCGAGCAACACGGGGGGGAGGATGCCGCTAATGATTCCAAGAACCGGTTGTGGGATTTTGTTGATCCATCCCAGCCAAGGAGCCGCCGTGGTGAGAGAGTGTAGGTTCGACACGAGACCGACAAACGCAACGGGGAATGCCCAGAGGATGATCAGCGCGGCGGTGGCGGCATACGACAAGAGCATTCGACCCTGGAAAAGATGCAGGCATTAAGCGCATGAAAACACACATGGAAGCAAGCGGGCATACCTTCTTCTCGTACGGGTTCATTCCGAGGTTCGACCAGATGACGTCCATGGGTGACACCTCCGTATACTTCTCCGCTGCAAAAAGTTAGCTCGCCTCGCAGAACGACAGGTAAGACCACGTACCCATGCGATACGGCTCGTGGTGCAGTAGGAGGTTTTCTATCATGTGGGCCGCGATCTGGCGGTTGAACGTGATGAAGGCGCTGCTGAGCGCGGGGTAGCCCTGCTCCGACATCTTGACCATGTCCTTGTCGAGCTTCTCATTGCCGCCCTTGGACTTGACAACCTTGCCGTCACCGCCCTTGCGCGCCTCCGCATCAACGACGTCCTCCGCGTCCGCGTCATCCTCATCGTGCGTCGCGAACCCGTGCTCGTCCTCCGCCGCGGGCGTCTGGCTCGGGTCGCTCAGCTCCTTGAACATCGCGCGCTGCCCCTCCGCGAGGAGCCTGTTGCACGCCGCAATCTCCGCGCGCGCCCAATTGATCGAGTCGACTTTCTCGCCGAAAAATCCCAGGAAACCGAGCTTGTGCGTCGGGCGGTCCGCCTCCGCCACCTCGGGCACGCCGCCGCGCTGCTCCGCGTCCTTTCCCTCAGCACCGCCCGCCTTGAGGTGTGCCTTCGCCGCAATCGAGAGCAGCTTGGTCTCAGCAGACTCGAGCTTCCCGCACGCGGCGAGGCGGCGGTCGTACACGTCCGGGAGAGTGCGCAGGTTGCGGTTGATCCAGATGCGTTTGACGCCGCCCGGCAAGTCCTTGAACAGCTCGTAGAGCGCGCTGGGCGTGAGGTAACGCGCCGGGATACCCGTCACGAGCACGGTGTTGGCTTGTACTGATTTGGCGTGCACAGGGCTGATGAGGAACTGCTGGCGTGTGGTGATAAAGTGCGTCATCTCAGTGCGAATGTTGTAGAAAACCCAGGCGGTGAACACATAGACGAGAGCAAGGTGGGCCCAATAGCGTACTTGCTTGTCGGGTTCGATGTTACCGATGCTGAGGAGATCGAGTTTGGTGTTGGTGCCAACGCGGGTGTTGACACTGGTAACGGGAAGGAGGATGGCCCAGGAGATGATCCACATTGGAAAGAAGACGCGAGCCATCATACGCAGAAAGCGGACGAAAAAATAGGCGTCGGCGCCGTTTGCATTGAGTACGCCGACGTAATCCGCTTTGTAGACGGCCCATGGCCATGCCAAAAAGGAGCCGGTCCCTGTGAGAGGGCCAATGCGTTTGCTGAGAGAAAACAGGTTAGTGACATCGGACAAGCGAACAGAAGGAAACCAGGGGAAACGTGATGCATCACAAAAGCGAACAAGCGAGAGATGAACCGTGCATCGGGCGCTGTTTTGACGCGACTTTTGCCGAGGGGCGCGAGGCCCCAATCCGATTTTCGCGAGTAACGGATGTCTCAAAGTGTCATGTTGGAGCCCAAAACCCCTCGAAAACGATCGGGGGCCAGTCGGCTCCAGTCGGCTCCAAAAAATTAGACCAGATGACGATGCCGCTGGTGCATCGAAACAGCGTATCGAGCAAGGTCTGTTGACCGAGCGAGCATCCAAAAAGTCCACCGAGAGGCCATTCGTCCGCGCCGAAAACATGCGGTGACGAGATGAAATGAAAACTCACGAAGGAACAGGGACATAAGTTCTGGGCTCGTAGATTGCCTTGAAATAGGGCCGTATGATGGTAAAGATTGCGAGTTCTATGGCGAAAACAGCACCGTTGAAGACAAGGGCTGTGAGGAACGTCGACGTCGACGCCGTCGTCGGCTGGTTGATGGACGACCTGGAAAACGATGAGCAGTCTTGAAATCGGGAAAGGAGAGGACTGACATGGGAGAGTCGGACGATGCGAGAAAAATGAGGGGAGGAACCAGTCCTTATATAAATCCTTATTTTAGATCAATGACGCTAGTTGATCGGCCGCCGCTTTTGGACATCCTATTTGGGACGCTCCACAACGCCTGGGTCCTGTTAGCAGCTTCTTTTACCTCTGTTCCATGGCTTTCTCGTGTCCTTCCCCGCTCGTTGCTCTCAGTCTATCTCCTTGGTCTCACCTTTTCGTCCTTGACACCGAAACCCCCTAGCGAGCCAAAAAAAAAACGCGTCTCACCTCGACCTGGTCTTATCCATGGAATTCACAAGGACTGGCGACACAGAGAAAACAAGAAGAAACACCGTGTCTGATTTAGATCTTGATATGATGCTTCGACATAGCATCCCTTATCTCGACGTTTCTTCTCACCGGCCACCGTGGCTGCTCGCATTTTTAAACCTGTTCTTCCCGCGCGATGACGTTGCACAGAAACTGTCGCTTGTGTTATGTAACGGTTACGCTGTGTGCCCAGACTTGACGCGAGACACGGCGACTGGATCCCTCCGCCTCTTTCATTCCCACTGCTATGACTCGTTCTCACTCTGCGCATTGCCAATCGAAAATTCTAGTCGCGCCGCCGCGGCAGCTGCAACGAAGAAGCATACCATATTCGGAGATCTTCAGGCGTATGACCATAGCCTAACTCCTGGCCGTTTCGCACGTCCTTAAGATATCGGACACGCAGGCAAGGGGTTCGATATCTGTCGGTCAGTGAAATACGAAGAAAACCACGGAAAATCCGACCATTTGTTACAACCAGTCTCGATAACATCCGTCTATCTCCTCGCTCTGTGCCTCTGAAAACTAAACATCGGCGATGCTGCGGAAACTCCTCTTTGTCGTAACACACAAGACCCATTTCTGCTCCCTACGTTCGATCTGCCATCCAGCTTTCAGGCGAGAATGCACATTTCGTGAGTTATGGCGCCTCGATTGGATCCCGACATATGCTGGCATGCTTCAACTTGGAGATAAAAACATGGTCTCAGGGGGCGGCGTTCTACATCGTCCGAGTCGCGGCGCGGTGCTCAGTTTCACTGTGCATTTTTTTCTTCTTGCGTTTCATGTAGGCTGTGGGCTCTTGAGCACGGAAACCAGGTCTCATATTCTCGAAACCTCTTCCCACCTCACGCTTCACGTCGGCAATTTTTGAGCTCCAGTTCGGCGGGTTCCGGATCCCGCTTCTCAGGCACTGTATTCGCTTGACGCCACAGAGCTCTATCACCGCGTCAATATGAGTATCCACCGTAATAATTCAGTCAATAATCGTGCTAGACCTATAGTAGACATAGACTGGAGAGGTACTCCCACTTGCCAGATCATTGTTCAGACTTGACGAGGGCCGTCTTCACCTGCAAAGAACGATCGGCTGCTGTACGCCGCCACTTGCGTCCGCCCGCCCTGAACCATTGAGCCCCCACCTCACCCATCACTAGCAGCCCCAGTCGACAACCCACAATGTTCGACTCGGGGGCCTTCCTAAGTCCGTTCTGAAAGACTTCCGCTAGAATTTCATTCCACCGCTCTTCATCATCGGGCGGAGTCGGGAGTCGAGGGGGGAGAGGCCACACCATTCTCTTCCTCGTCCCCCAGCTCGGGCAAAGGCTCGAAATCTGCGATCTTCATGAGTCCCTTTGCAAGTCATCGAAGAGCGGGGAAATACCATAGCCACCCAAAAGTACATCCATTGCGTCCATGGGCCCAAGGGTCTCAAAAAGCTGGGCAAACGGTCCGGATTCTTCGACATTCCGCGAAGTCGCATTCGACGGGCCCTCCCCGATCTCGACGTCCCCAGTATCCAGACTTTCCACACGAACAGCAGATGGTTCTCGCTGTTTTGGGAAAGTGGGGGTCCACATCACCGCAGCGTAGAGCTTAAGAGAAGCATTGATGACATCGTGGGTGGCACTGGAGAAATTGCTCAAGAGGTTCGGATCCATCCGCTTCAGTCGTCGGAACCGGAGGGCCGCCGCAAAGTTAACCAACAACGGATTGAGTTGCGTCGATGCGCTTCGAGGCGGGAGGGAGAAAGGGGGGAGGGGTACGCCGTCCTTGTCCTTGAGGACGCCCTCGGTGGATGCCCGGTAAGCTTTGGATTTACCATCGGTCCCGAGGACGTTGAGGGACTGTTCCGGATGAGGATGGAAATGTCGCGGATGTAAAACCGTGAGCTGGAACTTGTTCTCCAAATGAACCTGCGTTGTAGGGTGGTGTCAGTGGCATTGAGGTAAGGGTCATGCATGTTAAGGCTACGCGTGTTCGCAGGAGAGGACGTACTTGACTGAAACAAGTTTTCGCGGACTCGCGGCCAGGATCTGACCCCCAAGTATCGACGTTGGCTAAGAGTGGTTGATGAGCTTTTGATGAGCGAGGCGAGATACTGACATTGCCTCCAATCATTGCCATTGGAGAACCACTTCTCCAAGGCTACAAGATCGTTGAGACAAGGTGAGATTGCTATAGTTGCCCAGTTATCGTGATGCTTGTGCAGCACGATGGAGACTTAAGGTGGTCAATGGTGGGGTTGCTCAAAGGTGGAATAAACACACGCCAAGCCATATTGCTGGCATCTTCTAAAGAGAACATACTGTTCGGGGCCGATCTGTTCAAAGGGATGACCTTGAGCTTGATGACGAGAAATTCAAGCTGGATCCCGGGGGTTACAACGAGAGGGGGCACGGACATTAAAGGAGCGTACAATTTGCAACTTTTCATCCTGCCGCCCCTTGACACGAACGGCCGAGACGAAATGAGCGAACTCATTTGAGAGATCGCAGAAGCCAGTGACTAGACAACCCTCGCCACGGTCTTGCGAGTGGGTGCGAATCTCATTCGACGATTTGGAGGACACTTCATCCGAGGCGTCAGCCTGAAGCACGGCGGGGATGGAAGGCCCAAGAGCGGGTAGATTCCAAAATCTCTTTCCCGTGATTCTATCTTTGCTTGTGGATGGGCGCGACATGGAAGGGGAGCGATAGGGGCTCAAGATGACTTAGAAGCCTGAGTTGTGTGGCTGCGCTTGAGCTTGAGCAGCCGCCGTTTCTGAATCATCGGTGGAGTCAAATAGCATCAAGCAAAACAGTCGCCAGCGAGAAGAATTGCAACTGTATGTCTGGACGAGCATCGATGCGCTCGATTTCAAACTAAATGTTCGAATCAAGTTCCTGGATCCGTAGGTATCCAGGTCTCATTTCAGTAATTGTCTGTCCGACTCGATCATGCACTTTTCTCCCACGCTCCTCTCATTGGCTGTCGCACACATCACGTCACCGTTCTCTGAGCCGCCAAGTTCCAACGCACAACTGTATGTACTCTTCACCTCCCACTCGCCCAATGCCCTGTTCTGTACTATCCTCAGAATACGGAGCACTTTTGTGATTTTACTTACCTTGAAAAGGAATTTGGAGATTTTTTAAAAAAATGATTTCGACCCATTTCGACATCGAACGTATAGATACGAAGACACTAAATAGAGGTTAACAACTAAAAGTGGGCCCGGAGGTTATCACGGAGGATTCAGGTCTGCCCGGAGGG
The DNA here is from genome assembly GCA_029289565.1 of Mycena galericulata. Taxonomy (NCBI): domain Eukaryota; kingdom Fungi; phylum Basidiomycota; class Agaricomycetes; order Agaricales; family Mycenaceae; genus Mycena; species Mycena galericulata. The sequence continues at coordinate 129,038 of JARKIA010000194.1, forward strand.
CGTTACTATCGATTATTACTTGGCTTTTGGGGCCATTGCTTCGCATGGCAGTACGAGTCCTTTTTTATTTGTGGCGGTTTGTTCCTGTTCATGATCCTTAAGAGCCCGCTTGAGAATGAGATGCAATTTCAACCGGACCCAAAACTCGCTCGGTCGAAGCGGCCTGCAGCCGCTTCGACCAGCTCGCATTGGGCCCTTTTGAATAAACCTTTTTAGCAAAAATCCAAACGATACACATTTGGATCCTCGCGGCGAGACGGAAAAAGATGAGAGAGAGATACAATTCCTATATATTAAGAGACAACGAACACTGCCACACGAAAAAGTCACCTGATAAAGTCACATGAAAAATCACGGGACTCGGAATCCACCCGTGCACGGCGAACCCCGGGACTCGGAATCCGCCGTGCGTTGGCAAACTGAGAATCCACGGGGGGTTTGGGGCACAGCCCCAACAAGCTGTGGACCCGCCGTAGGTACGGACCGAGCGCAGCGAGCGTCCGTGCCGAAGGCGGGGTCCTAAAGCTTGTAAATAGATAAATAGAGGCAACACGTGAAATGCACGAGCTATTATGACATAATCGTCCATTTGATAGAATTACTCTAAAAGGCACTAAATGATAACGTGAAAATCACGTTTCAAATTTTGATGGTAAAAGAGGTTGCTAAAGAACGATTCCTATTTAAAAATAGGACTCGTAATTTGCGCATGATAGGATCCAAGGCAGTGGTGGACGGTCAATTGACTTTTTGACTGGGTGAAAACCGTTTTTGACTGACCTGGGAAAAAAGTCATTGACTAGTCAAAATGACTTGACCGGCGTGATGAGATCAAAACTTGCCCAATTGGGAAGCTCTGGGTTTATTTTCGCAATCTCTTCGCCAAAATGGCGGACTACATCGTGTTATGACTCTATCTAAGTCCGGAATATCATCTCTCTAGTATCGGCCGTTAGATTACTCGGATAATTGTCAGAAAACATCGGAAATTGAATTTCTATATAAATGAACCACTCTCTCGCTCTTTGGCCAACTAGACATGTCCTGCAAAGAAACCACTCATGCCTGGTACTGGGCCTACCTTATCAAACACCCTGATTGGTATAGCAAAGTGAAAGATGTCAAGGACCGCGGCAAGCATGGGTGACAAGCCAAAGGTATATTGCAAGGCACATTTTGATGCTGGAATTCGAGCGGAACGGGGGAAGGATCATCAGCAGGGTGCTGAGGCACGGACTGACGAGGCCATTGGAAACATTGGGTGAAACACTTCGAAACATCTCGAGGAATGTCGCTGGATCAGGAAATGGAGCTGTATGAATTACTGGATTTTGATGCGGAGAGGGAGAGGACAACACGGCAGATGTACTTAGATGATATTACCAAGTCCATTCTCGTTGCATAGGTCATATCTACATTATTTTGGCTCTGGATCATACCTGGCGTGGATGAATAATATGCATCGTGTCATCATGTCAATCCGCTGTCAGGTCAAGTCAAATTGACCGGTTATCCTTGACTTTTCACCGGGTCAATTGACTTTTTGACCAAGTCAATTGACCGTCCAACACTGATCCAAGGCTCGCTAGGTCGCTGAGGCTTCTACTAAATCTAATTGCTGTAGGATGTATGAGGACTAGTACAGTAGTATATATAGAATTGTGTGCTACATCGTGGGTGTGTTGATTGATACATTGAAGAGGGAGAAAGAGACATAAAATCGGATACAAATCAAATGGCAAACCTTTGCGGGTGCTCCATGAACGGCGTAACAAGCCCTATCGCAGGGCTCAAGCTCGGATACACAGCAGTCGCGCCGCTGCTGTACGTCTCCTTCAGCTTCTTCCAGACATTCCTGAACGTCGATGCGCTCCCCTTTTCGTGTATCAGCACAATCGCGGACAGACATCCGGGAGGGAACGCCGAGCCCGCCGAGGCAGTCCTGTTCATCAACGCGCTTGCTCGGTTCTTGAGCGGAACATCCAGCGGCGCAGCAAGGAGCGCGTTCAGGCTCGGGGATGGAAGGTTACCCGTGTTCGGGTTTGGCGAGAGGGGCGCCGAGTGGTGCTTGTGGCTCGGCGATGGGGGCGCATAGGTCAGAACCTGGGGGCAAGGGGCGGCGGAGAATTCGATCCTGAATCTGACGGGCTTCAAGGGCATCGGCGCTCCGTCTATGCTGGCCTCTTCCACCTTGCATCGTAACGCCATACCAGCCGTGAAGTCATCCTCCGCACCGCCCATTCCTTCCGCGAAGCTAAACCCACTTCCCTCGACGACGAGGCCAAGCCTCTCGAAGAGTAGACCGACCTCCCTACGCGTCTTCTCGAGCCCGTCGGGAGAGTAGATGACGCCTGTGCCCGGCGACGGCTGGTTGGAACCGTGACCCTTCCAATTGAAAAGATTGGAGAACCACCCTTTGAACTCGCCGACCACAGGGGAGGTGAGTCGAGAAGTGGTAACGTTGGGGTCGGCGATGGGCTGATGATGATTGTTACCCGTAGAGAGCGTGATCGGCGACGAGAGAAGAGAAATCGTGGATCGCTTCGGCTTGAGGGGGGGCAAAGTAGTGTCTACGAAACGCGGTCAATTGCGGAATACAAGACAGAAACAATCCGACTCACGTTTTCCCTTGCGCTCCTTATCCTTCTTCCCCTTGGGATTGGCACCGTTTTCCGGGAGAAAGATAACATTTCCCATCTCCCTTCCAATTCTTGCATCCACTCCATCAACGCTGAGACCAAGCCCGCTTTGGTATTCTTCAGCCGCCACATAGCTCCACCCTTCTTCCGTGACACTCTGATTCTCCTTGTCCTCCCGAGCAGGTCGCGAAACCACCCGGTTTGTGACACGCCGATGCCCAAGAGGCGACGGGGGAAGAACGGGGGACGGAATTGCCTGGGCTTTGACCAGCCCGTTGAGTCGCTCCGCAACCGCATCCATAGTCTTCTGCAGTTCGACATTAGCCGTCCGTGGGGCGGTCAAGAGCGGCAGCTCTTCGTGCTCATCCTCCGCGTCAGCGCCGATATCGCGTTCCGCCATACCCATTCCCAGATCTTCGTCTGAACTGAGTTTGAGATTCAGATTAAGGTCCAAGCTAAGATCCAAACCGAGGTCCATATTGACGATGGGCGCAGAGAACAAGGGAGCGATGGCAACCGGAGCGTGAATCGTAGATTCGTCCTCGGGTACAGCGTCGCTTGTTTCGGGGGCGGCACCCGCAGCAAGGGTAAGCTGAGGAGCGAGAACTGATGGGGTGGGAGGAGCATGGGACCTGGAGCGGGGCGCAGAGGGCTGTCTAAGAAACTGTGGTGGGGGAACGGCCGCTGTAGTCCCAACGTCTGCTCCATAGGGAGGTGGTACGGTATCCTGGTGCAGCGATCGCTGCTGCCACCTCGGTGGCACTCGAGTGCTTGATCCATCCCCTCCAGCAGAGTAAGTGTACCCTCTGCGGGGAGGCGGCGGTCGTGGCCCACCGCTCGTGCCAAAGGACGAAACGGGCCGCCCAGTGGAACCACCTCTCGGACGCGGCGCAACACTGCTGTGAGATTTCTCCGGCTGCTGCTGCTGCTTCCAGGAGTGTGCGCGCGGACCCGCGGGAGATGCAGGTCGTTCTCTTGACGACGAGACTGTCGGTGTACGAGACATGAGTGGAGGAGCCAGGCCTGAAATTTGAGGGAAAGGCGCAGCTCCTGCACGAGAATGGGCAGTCGTCGAAGACCGCTGAGAGCTAACATCGTATTGCTTTGCGGCAGTGTTGCCATTTAGATCAAGCTCCCACCCAAGGTCGAATCTCATACTCTCTATCCCGTCAAGCGCGCTGGTGTTGGTTTGGTTACTTGTAGGTAGACTTCCGCCGTCTCGAGCTCGAAGTGAATCCTCACGATAACGACCAAGGAGGAAATAGAAAGCCTTGGCGTGAACGCCCCTTCCTACAGGTGAGCACAAGTCACGCTTGATTGACTCGCCATGTGGATCTGCGTGACGTCCCCAAATGATTCGCAGTGAAGAGAACAGTTCCGGATCGATCAAGGACGGATGCTCGAGTGGGCGAGCGAGGGTGCTCGGAGACGGAGGAAGCGGCGGATTGGGGATGGGACGCCATTTGTCTGTAGGAGACTTGTACGTGGAAAGTAGCCACGGATGGGATAATATTTCGGGAATCTATTGGTACGCTATTATCTCACGAATCTGAAAAGTCGGCGGGGAAGCTTACGGTTATTCGGCGAGAGACGTCAACGACAAGCATTCGCGACAGAAGATCCATTGCGAGTGGGTCGATCCAATTGGGCATCTCGTACTTGCCGCTCTTGACTTTGGACAGAAGGACCTTGACGTTCTTGTCATCAAAAGGGAGTCGACCTGTGAGAAGCGCGTAGAGAATGACACCACAACTCCAGATATCTGTAGCATTGCCTTGGTATCTTTCGCCGTTGACTATTTCTGGGCTCGCGTAATGAGGTGAACCGCAGCTGGTTTCGAGTTGGAGCGAGGGAGGAGCGAACGCAGCCATACCCCAGTCGGCTATTTTAATGAGAGGTGGCGATAGAGAAGCAATGAGAATGTTCTCCGGTTTGAGATCGCGGTGGATAATTGAGAAGGTGTGTGCGTAGTTGAGGCCATAGACAATCTGCTTAAAGTATTCAAGAGCCTCTGCTGGTGGAAGGCGTCCTCGGTTGACCAGGAAGTCAAATAACTCGCCGCCTTCGACGTATTCGAGAATGAGGAACAACTCTTTTGCGCCTTCGTAGACGTCGTAAATGCGCATGATGTTCGGATGATTCATGAGCTTCATCATAGTGATCTCTCTGTCGATTCCGAGGCGCTGTTTGTCGGATTTTGCCTGCTGGGTTGCGAGGGAGGCGCGGGAGTTGACGAGAGGAGCCAAGGGAAGGATCTTGACTGCGGCGAGTTTTCCTGTGACCTTGTGCTTTGCGATCTTGACCCGCCCAGAAGCGCCTTTGCCGACGCATTCGCCGAGAATCCAAGGTCCAATGAGCTTGGGGTCTGTAGGAAGATCGAAGGCACCCACACCACCGGCGGCGGCGGTCTCCTTGGCCCAGCGAGTTCCCATAGGCGCGGTGTACTGAATCGGAGGGGCGCGAGGGGGACTAGACGAAACGTGAGGCATAATGTACGTGGGATAGATGTACTATTGAAAGAAGATGAAGCAGCCCGGGCGGGTTCCTCGACCGGCGGGCACAGGGAACGAGATGGAGGTCAAGAGCAAGAAAGAGTCCGGATTGGGAAGCACAGCCACGTGCCAAACTCACATTTGATCGCTATAGTGGGACTTTAATTTTTTGGGTCCCTTGTATGTGTTTTCCTTCAGTCCCTGAATCCAGCCATGACTCAATTTCTATAGAATGCTGAGGGCCTCATGGGCCTTGATCTCCCTCCCACTCTTTTCGGGAGCAAGATCGAGGTTCGACCGCCCTATCCCTGCCTTTTTTTCTCCAAACCTCTGGCGCCAGGATAGATTTTTCACGTTTAGCCCGAAGAGTTTTATTCTCAAAAATCCCACATCCACGGAAACAGCAACGCCGGAGGTTGCCTTAGGTGAGCATCAACTCGTTTCAGTGTAGCAGGCAGTACTAACATGACCAAGACAATGAGACTGGGGTCCCCGAGGCCGCGACAGGTACGCGTAGCTTTTACTGAAGCGGATGCACTGAAATATGTTTTGTGCAGATGCATTCACCCCGTCGACTGAGATGCCGTCCAGTTTTCGTTTTCCGCCTTTCCCTCTGGCTGTTGTCGAAGAGGCGAACCCCAAAATCTCAGTAGAACCAGAGCCGGAAACGGATGCGGACATCTTCGAGCCTGCATCCGCCGAATACCGCGCGCCCGCGTACGACCGCATTCCACAACCCTCTGCCGACATTCTGACACAAGTAGCGCGGTCTCTCCCCGAATTACTCCCTGAACCAGAGTCCGACCCTGCTTCCATCTTCGAGGATGAATCGCACGTTGACTATGCTGGCATAGCAGTTTCCTCCTCCGTCCCGATCACGTCCACTCAATCCCTGGAGATGCTTGTGGCTGGGGCAAATTATGATCAGGCCTTGCGCGTGCTCGACGAGCTGTTGGAGGTTGGCACAGTGATTCCACTTTCGTTTTCATACGAAGTCGCGGCACTTGCAGTGGTCAAGTCTCCGGTTGAAACAAAGGCCGAGATGGACGACCAAGTTGCGAAGTTTAGGAAGTGGTTTTCCCTCATACCACGAGCGGACCAGTCCCGCCCTCGTACATTTCGTACTATTCGCGATCGAATCACACTGTCCCCGGTCAACTCCCTTCGGCTCCTCGTGGAGTTTGGGCTCATTGCTGCGGAGAAGGGATTCGCCAGGGGCACTCACTACCGCGTCACTAGTGCCGTCTCGATGTACGGCGATCCCGATGTCGTGATCCAGTTCATAAATGAGCTCCGCCGACGCAATCGTATCTATCTGGAAGGGTCGTCCAGGAGCACCGACGTCGATACCCTGGATAGACGTTTCCACGTCGACGTTGTGGGCGTTGCGGTCAGAGCCCTCGCAAGTGCTGGGCGATTCGATCATGCTGTTCAGCTCATCCCGGATCCTACAGAGACCGACTTTCACTTGACGCCCTATACGTACAACTTCCTCGTCAGCAAACTACAGGCAACCGAAGATCCTCGTTACCTCCCGCATATCAACTTTGTGGCGCAGCATAAATCGGAAACACGGTTCAGGTCAATCGGCTTGAAGAAAATGGACAAGGGCATGCTTGCCTTGGCCGTTCGATGCCTTGCGAATGCGAGCCAGTTCGATCTAGCCATGGCTCTTCTCCCTAACTTGGAAGGAGCTGAAGTCGCAGTGATGGGACAGACGCTTGATGTTCTTCTCGCAAGGCTTCAAGATACCCGCGATGCTCGATATTCACCGTACATCGACCATGTCTCCAAACTGCGACCGTCCACGGAGCTGATCCCAGCTTCAACGGTGCTCTCAAATACAACAGAGCCACCAGAGAGCGAGTCTGCAGGATCCGCCACAGACATTACCAGGGACCAACCGGAGCTGATCCCGGCCTCAACGGCGCTCTCCACCACAACAGAGACACCCGCAGGATCTGCCATAGACGTCGAGAAGGACCAATACGGTCCTGCTGTTGAAGCCCTCACAAAGGCTTGGTGCCTTGACGAGGCATTATCTCTGGTGCCTGATTATCATCGTACTAATGATCGCCATACCACGCGAATCTACAATCTCCTCCTCTGGAAGCTCAAAGCATCATGCAATCCCAAGTATCAGTCCGCCATGCAGCGGATCACACAATTGAGCGACTCCACCAAGGAATTAGCTAGACAAGCGAAAGCAAGACGCCAGGTGATGGAAGACGCTAATGAAGCCATACGAGCGCAGCGAGAGGCGGAGGCAAACGGCAGACAAGCAGCGGGAGAGGCGGAGGCAAGCCGTAAACACGCCGCGAGACGGCTTGAAGACTTTGAAGGGGAAGACATCCATCTATCTTCCTCCATTTCTTCGAAACAGCCACAGCATGTCGGAAGCAATCTGGCAGCTGCATTGCGCGCCTTGAAGAAAGGGTTCCGATCGCTGTCCAACTCGCATAAACCGCATCCTTTGACGGTTGTTCGCTTCATGGAGCTTTACCTGGCGTCCGGGCGTACCCGTGCCATTCCCTTGCTAAGGAATTTTGTCCTGAAGCGCACCGTGGGGAGCTGGTCGTACGTTTTTGCGGAGATGCTCTTCCATTCCCGCAATCGGAACCCCGACCTCGTCATCCAGACTTTCGTCACCCATTTTTATATCGTCGGCCTTCCCCGTGACGAGCTCATCATCCGGCTAGGCGTACTGGAGCGCCTTCCACGAGCAGAACCAGATATCTGGAGTACTCGGCCCCACATGAGGCTTTATCCCGAACCAGTGCATACGGCGGTGGTATGGCGCGCGCTGCTGGCCGTCACTACAGATGAGCGTGCGCTGGAGGATCTATACTCCAAGCTCCTCAAGTTCGCCTCACGCTCCATGATGGAGTCTGCGCTGCATCCCGGCGTACCGCTCCTGCAACCACCTCCGTCCTGGAAAACGGGCGTCGATGCTTCTGCTTTCACGCCCTTCATACGTCGCATATGCACTGCGTTTGGGACAGATCGCGGCGCGCGCATCTTGAGCGACATGCTGGGTGTCGGGATCAAGCCCACCATATACCAGCTCACTGAGCTGGCGATGGAATATTCGCGCACCGGCCATGAGGCGAAGGCGCTCATGGTGCTCGATCAGGTGGAGCGCACCCTCGAGAAAGTAGATAGCGTCGATGGGGAGGCGGCAGGTCGACGAACGCACCTCACACCGCGCGTTGACCAAGTGTTCTATACCGCCGTTATCCGCGGGTTCCTCATGAGTAACAAGGTTGCTACGGCCAGAGAAGTCGAACGCCGGATGTTCAACCGCTACGGTTATGTGGCCGGTAAAAACCAGTACTTGGACGAACTGTATAAAGACCTACGCTCTGCGGAGAGCGGGAACCGGGTCCCTGGCCGTCCAGTTCGTTCCTCTACTGACATGTCCCCGTTCCTGGCTAACACAATGTCGTTTCCAGCCCCCGACTTCCGTCGTGCACACGTCTACCTATAAGGCGTTACTTGAAAACGTACCTTGCTCTCTACGCTGTTTGTGGGTGATGTTAACGAAAATTCCGTAGCCCCAAGGACGCCTTATCCTAGACCCACCTTCCGAAACGTCGAACTCCGCCGGTGCATAGTGCCAGACAATCATCGGCCCTGTTTTTATTCTCCGAGTCCAAGCAGGCTCTCCACTGCTCAGGATCGACCAGCGCATTCTGATCCACCTTTCTGGACAACAGAAAAGCCTTTGGCTGATCCACAGGTCGTCTTCAGCGAGTCGTCCTCTTATGCGGTGTTCGAAATTGCCGCGTGGCGTCTCACCGGTATCAAAAGGTCCTCCGCGCCCCGCGCCCCGCGAGCTCCGCCTGCTACCTGCCAAAGGAGCATGACAGTGAAAACTATCCTCTCATGCCGATTATGAAGAGTGTGTAGTTTCTAGCATGTAGAAGGACCGGCGATAGCACCTCCCAACGAGTAGTGGTGCTACGGCATTTTAACCATTCCTCGACATTGTCGAAATTCGAATGTACGGGTGCACGGCGCCATTGGGGCCAAGGGAATGCGGCAAATGTTACAACTAGGCTCGAATTATGATAATTACTACGAGTGAACGGAACGGGTGATTATAAGTCCCTTCGTATTCGAATAGGCGATGAACGTATCGTATCGGACACTGGCAGAAGTGCCGCACGGATGCGAACCGATGGACCTCTCCCACTCTCGATGGGATCGGTTCTTGACCGCCAATAGTGCACTCTCCCCTCGAGAATGACCGCCAAGAGGTCCGGCAGCCACTTGTTCTACCTCTCTACCGTGGCTGACTTGCATCAGGCAAGTAGGGCAAAAGATCCACGGGAGGCTCATGCGTGATAAAGGCCTCGAGCCCATTCTCGATGAATGGCACGAGGTCGGGGTGAATATCGAGCTCCATTTCTCTCAGGAAGTTGATATGGATGTGCCGAAGCGTATGTGCTCTGGCGGTGATAAACCGGAGGAGAGCCGCGTCGGAGATGTCGTTGTCGTACTCTATGCGGAGATCCTGCAGGGCGGGACAAGGGGTCGGAACCCCCGGGGTTGGAGTGATCGACGAGAGGAGATCGTCGTTGATCGAAGAGTGCCATCTTTCCCAGCTGTCGCGGCCGCCATTGAGATAAAGATGCAGAAGGGTAGGTGGAAGGCTGCGAAGGATTTCTTGGAGGGATGAGGATGAGAACTGAAGCGTATGTAGATGCAGACGGTCCAGGAGAGGTGAGTTGGTTAGAAAACGGACGAGGGTTCCCACTTCGTCAGCAACCCTCAGGCTGAGCTCATGTGAGTCCACCGAAAAGGTGAAATCCTTTAATCCGGGTAACGAAAGCCGGCCGAGTAGATGTGCAAAGCTAGAGGCGATACCCGTAAAGTGAAGCGTCTGAAGGAGGCGGTGCTCGACAAGGGGATATGTGTGGTTTTGAATTTGATGGGTGGTGGGGTTATAACCGATGTTAAGTGAGAGCCTCTGGAGTTGGGGGCATCTAGATATTGTCTGCAACGCTGATTCGCTCGAAAGAGCCTTCCGGGGGAACTGGCTCGCATCTAAATTCGATAGTTCGGTCAAATGAGTCCACCGAAGCAGTAATTGGGAAAGGTCGAGATCTTTCCCCGTAACACAAACGCTAACGACGTTGGGACCTCGGAGGATCGCCAAATCAGCCCATGCAAATGTGGACCGCACATATGTGTCCCTTCGATGCAATGTGAGGCTCTCAAGTACGGGCACATCTGACCCAGAAAGATGCACCAATTTTTCGAGAGCGGCAGCGGGGACTGCAAATTGAACGCATTGCCAACGATATGCCAACGGGATGAGGGCCTGTAGGATAGAGGGTGCCAAAGGAGCCTCATGCTGACTATGCAGCGAGATCGACAGTGGACATCCGCCAGACCGACCCAACCAGTTCTCGATAACCTCCAAGAACAGCGCCGGCTTGACTTCCGGCGTTCTAATCAGCGAAAATGTGGAGTCGAAACTTCCAGATCGCTGCCCGGGGTCTTCAATGTGGAGGCTAGCCCAAAGACGGGGAGTTGAGAGCGATATGGTTCGCCATGAGCTGCAGATGCGGCCCAGGAGCACGGGCGCCTCACGCGCGCTCATGTCACAATTCCGGTGCGCGGGGAGGCACGCCACGAATATCTCTTGGATGATGTCCAGTGGCAAGCGTCGGGCCGGTGAGATGAGCGCCGAATGTGCCTGAACATAGGCCCCAAGCGTCTCGCGCTCCTCGATCAACTTGTTGAGAGTATTTTGTAGTTCAGTGATTTCATCGTCAAGGCGCTGCAACCGAAAAGTAGGTTCGGTGAGGAGAGCTTTGATATAGGAAACTTCGTTATCGGTGGGACAGTAGTTCGTTTCTAGCTTGGAGGCAAACTGTGAGTCCATGCCGGTCGGTAGTGAACCTGGAAGTGGCTGTGTCAACGCATGCCGCTACAGGGCGAGTTGCACTCTCGTGAACTCAGTTCACTGCAAAAATACCATGAACTTGTTAATAATCTCGGCTCCAGATGTTAGGACGGTGCAGAGGGGATCAGTGGGCTCCAAAATTTGAGGCAGAAAGTGATACCAAAACAACTGGGAGATCAAGGCCTACTGGACAATTGTAACCCGACCCCGGCCGTTCTGGCAGTAAGAAAAGGTATATCTATTCAATAGATAATGTATACTGTATACCTACTGAAATTGAGGCCGTGGAGCATCAGACAATCCCTCCCAAGGTGAAAAACGCAGGGGAGGCAAATATGTGGTAGAGACCTCGAGGCCATTCTCGATGAACGGCAAGAGGTTGAGGTGGATGTCGAGCTCCATTTCTCTCTGGAAATTGATATGGATGCGCTGGAGCGTGGGTGCTCTGGCAATGATGAACTGAAGGAGAGCCGCATCTGAGATGCCGTTGCCGTCTATGCGGAGATCCTGCAGGGCAGGACAAGGGGTCGGAACGCCGGGAGTCGGAGTGATCAATGCTAGGACGTCGTCATTGACAGGAGAGGGTGGGACCCAATGATCGTAGACGCCATCGAAACGGAGATGCAGAAGGGTAGGCGGGAGGCTGCGAAGGATTTCTTTGAGGGATGATGACGAGAACTGGGGCGTAAGTATACGGAAACTTTCTAGGAGCATCGAGTTGGTTAGGAAACGGACCACGTTGTCAGCGGACCCATCATGTGAGTGCACAAGAAGGGTGAAATCCTTTAATCCGGGTAATGAAAGGCGGCCGAGTAGAGGGGCAAAAGTATAGACGCTACCCGCAAAGTGAAGCGTCTGGAGAAGGTGGTGCTCGACAAGGGGACATATTTCAGCTTGAATTCCAGGGGCAATGTCAAGGGAGAGCTTCCGGAGTTGGGGACACCTAGATATTGTTTGCAGCGCTCCTTCGCTCGAGATCTCCTGCGTAGAGTACTGGCTCGGATCTGAGTTGGTTACATGTAGCTCGGTCATCCGAGTCCACTCAAGCGGTAATCGGAGGAAGTCGAGGTCTTCCCCCGTAACAGAAACACTTGTAAGGTTGGGACCTTGGAGGATTCTCAAACCATCCCAGGCAAACGTGAATCGGTCGCTCTGATGCAGTGCGATGCTTTCAAGCATGGGCACATCCATCGCAGAAAGATGCACCAATTTTCGCAGAGTGGCAGCGGGGGCTGTGAATTGAACGCATTGCCAGCGAGATGCCAGCGAGATGAGGCCTTGTAGGATAGAAGGCGCCGAAGGAACCACATGGTGGCTATATAGTGAGATCGACAGCGGGTATCGGCCAGACCGATCCAACCAGGTCCGGGTAACCTCCAATATCTGCGCTAACTTGTCGTTGATCATTCGGATTCGCGAAGATGTCAAGTTGGGGTTTTGAAATCCCTGCCCAGGGTCAACAATGTGGAGGCTAGTCCAAAGATGGGGAGTGGAGAGCGATATGGTTCGCCATGAGCCGCAGATACGGCCCAGGAGCACGGGCGCCTCACGCGCGCTCATGACACAATTTCGGTGCGTGGGGAGGCACGCCACAAATATCTCTTGGATGATATCCTGTGGCAAGCGTCGGGCGGGTGAGATGAGCGCCGAATGTGCCTGAACATAGGCCCCAAGCGTCTCGCGCTCCTCGATCAATTTGTTGATAGTATTTTGCAGTTCAGTGATTTCGGCGTCAAGACGCTGCAACCGGAGAGTAGGTTCGATGAGGAGAGCTTTGATATGGGAAACCTCATCGTCGTTGGGACAGTAGTTGGTCTCTAGCTTGGAGGCGAACGGTGAGGCCATCATGATGTTTGCTGCTGAGAGAACTCAGAAGTGGCTGTGCCTTCGACTTGATTCTATTCTCTCTCCCGAACTCAAATGCAGTGCAAAAGCAACCATGAATTGAGATTGGACCAAAGGCCCGTGGGCTCCAAGCTCGAACATGTCGAATCAATAAAGGAGTTCAAGAGCTTGGAGACTTGAAGAAACTCGAGTTAAAAGTGCTAGTTGCATGTAGTGGTGCTCCGACGATTACATCTATGATTCGATTCAGAGGTACCTGGCTTTATCGGGGTTGGTGGAACTTGGACTATGGGGCCGAGTTATGGCTCTGAACGACTGTCTTCAGCGAGATCACCAACCTCAGATTGCTATAGGGCTTGGTGCGAGTTCCTCGTCGTATTTCGAGTCAATACGGACACCAGAGGCAATCCATCCCTCGTACGCGTTCCAGAGGGTCGAATCATTGTTGAGGGCCGAGGCCAAGTTCGTAGGACAACTTCGAATCATACAGGTATAACGAGATTTGAGCATTCAGTAATATTTCTAAACGATTCAGTATACGTACCCATTCAACGGGTGGAATAATCGATAGAATGTGTTGCAGCGATCGTTTGCGGCATTCAAGCGGCATTTGTTGAAAACCTACTTCAAAAAATGCACTGTACGCAAGGCTCTCATAACAGCTTCACCAGATTGGCATTTATATGTATTAGTACACAAGTCAAGAATGTACTAGTCGTATGTTGTAATGCAAACCATGTATGAGCGGTCGATGGAGTATATGAAATGCCGGGCATGGTCAAGAATATGCGTCTGGCAAACGAGAGCGAAATTATGCAGGTGTCAGCGAGTCCTGTATGTGGGCCACAGCATGCAGGTATGAATGTAGAGCGGACCGAGACGGTAGAGTAGTACAGCGCCTAACCTAGGAATAAATCGTAAAAAGTAAACCAGGAGATGCGGGAGCAGCGGATGCGAAGTGGGTGGGCCAGATAATGTGAAGGGCCGCGAGGACAACGAGGGGCAAAGGGGAGGAATAAGTAATAAGGAGTGGTCCGTGGCGACGTACGTTTTATCAGAAACGCGCCATAAATACCGTAAACAGTCGAGAAAACAATACATCACATGAAAAGCGTCAAGGGGGGGTCCCATAAGGCAGACTGAGATACACACCAGCGCGGGGTCTTTTACGCGTTCGCCTCCGCAGTCTGCGCCTCCACCGGCGCTTCTTGCGGGGGGTCCTTGCGGATGTTGGTGTACGCAGGCGGGAGCTCGACCGTCTCTGGCTCCTCCTCGGCGCCTTGAGGTGCTGCGCTCGGGCCTGCGTCCGCGTGCTGGATGATGTTGACGGGCCGCATTTGCCGCATTGGCGCGGTCTTGCGCGTGCTGGCCGACATGCTCGACGGGTCGGGCGTCCCGCTCCGACTCTCGCTGTAAAGGGCGCTGATGGGTCGCCCGTCCAGGTCGGTGCCAGTTGCGCTCGTGCGACGGTCATCCGCGGTGAGCCCGCCGACCGAGGAGCGGCCAACCGTAGGGTCTGCCACCATGAAAGGTTCGGGTTGGTAGTACTGCGGCAGCTCGTTGCGCGTCGCGGCGCCATCCTCGCCCTCGTCGGGCAGCAGATCTGGGCGGATCTTTTCCTGGTTGTGCAGCCGGCGGCGGCGCATGAAGAAGAGCGCGACGAGCGCCAGGGCGATAAGCGCGACAATCCCACCAATCACGCCGCCCACGATCGCGCCTACGTTGGTCTTGCTCCCGCTGCTATAATGAATCGATCAGTTGGAAATTTAAACTCAATTTTGCCGCAGGTGTACCTCCCACCACCGCTGGTCCCGCTGCTAGATCCACCGGTACTGCTGCTGCCGACGGTGATGGACGTGCCTGTGCCGGTCTGGTACGTGCCGCCGGCGGGGCTGCCGGCAGTAGAGCTCGGGCTGTCGCTATTCAGACACGAAGAGTCGTTGTCGATACCGGAGTTGACGGTATAGAGGGTGCTCCCTGCGGTGCCGTTTCCTCGATCATCACCGCCAACAAGGAGTAAGGTCGTCATTCCACGCAATGGGGCAGTCCAGTTGAAGCCGGTGCCCTCGTCGGCGACCTGGGTGATGGAGCCCTCTGGGATCTCAAACGACTGGCCGCCGGGTATGACACCTTGGAATTTTGGTGTGCTGTAGAAGCATTAGACACTAGCCGCTATAGTCCAACTCTCGAAAAAAGTGGCCCCAAAACGGATCGACATTTTTTTGGACAGTGAAAACGTCTATTCTCTTCGGCGACGCGGACTCGAAAGCAAATGACGTACCCTTGCACGGTAGAAGGATCCCACCATATTCGCGTTGCCCCGCATTGAGTGATGACGCCGGTGGGCACGATGGAGTAAACAAAGTCGGGCTTGACGTTTTGGGTGGGGTCAAAGCAGCTGGCGTCGCTGGACGTTTCGACTTCTACGCCGGCACTGGTTCCGCCCGACGCAAAGCCAGTGCTATCGCTGAGCTACATCCAAGTATGGGTGATTAAGATTTAAAGATGTGTGTGCTGCGTACCACCGCCACAAACTGGGAGAATTGGGGGTAGTTGAGCTTAAAGCTGATGGATGAGGATGATCCGGGGAAGGGCTCGTCCTGTATTTTGCGGGCTTCTATGTTGTTCGGGAGCGGCGAGATTCCGTAGGGAATTATAAGGACTTGATACGGTGGTGTGCCGCCCGAGACGGATATGCTGACATTGCCACACTGAGTGGGAGCGGATGTGAAGCTCCAGGTGTATGCGGAAACGAGGACAGGGGAGGAGAGGGCGACGAGGGCGACAGCGTAGAGATACGCCATGACGGCGGTGGTGCAAACCAAGCCGGGATCAAAACGCCGCCTATATCATAGCTTTGGGTCACGGGGTCCGACGAAATTCTCAGTCGAGTCCAGACTTGGTGTCTCAAGGTCCCCACATACTGTCTCACGACTATGTAAAACACGACTTCAAAATTTATTTCAGACTACCACGGTTATCTCCTGACACCCATGTCGATGCAACACGAGATGCCCATCCCTCGATGTATGCCGCGTGTAACAGGCCAAGGGCCTTGGGAACCCGGCAAACTTGCTGAGGCGCACCCAACATCTGAAAAGCTCCAGAATAACTGGTCAACGAGCGGTCACCGCCCCTCTACAAATTTTGGAACGCACGCTCTGGCTCACATCGGCCATATTCGGGCAATGTGATGTGAAGGATTCACCTGCATTCGTTGCGTGCGTTTCTCAGTCTTGTCGCGGTTCATACCGATGCTTTTCGAGAATCGCACTGACAGCTGCGGGCGACGTCGGGCAACGAACACGACAGTCTCGGATGCTCCACGAATGCTCCACAGAAACAAGATGCCGCGCCGGGTAGCATTTATATCCGATGCTTTAAGACACTACGTTCTTCGTTCTTAGGGGTCGACCAACGGCCTGCGTTCCGACTCGGATAAGGGTCCGGAGAAATCGTTCCGTGTGTTAACCGTGTCTTGTTCGACTCGGACATTCAACCCTTCCAAAATTTCCAAGGGATTACGAGTCTAGGTTGCTTCTCGAAACTTGCGGTTGCGGTAGAACAACTCGGCTGAAATCCATAAAATACCAGGCACGGCACCGTGTGTGGGGCCTCTCTGATTTGTCCTCGCACCCTCTCATCGAGGCTCGGTTCGATGCGGTGGTCCGACAAGGGTAAATACCATCCTCTCGAACGACAGGTTGAATCCGGTGCACCACACACTTACTGGCAACTTAACTGGCATCTTTATCCTTGTCCGAGAAAAAGCTACTAGTCAGTACCTGGGTTATCGACCACTCCGTGCAAAAATTGTCAGGACATACCACCCACCCACATGTGCATCTTCTCGGGCAACCCGACCTCATCTGAGCTGTGTCTACTCGCCGACTCCGCAATCCGAAATGTCTTGACTTCTAGACCTAATGTGGCAGTAGTTCCCAGTAACCTCGAAAGCACCAATGGAAAGAATTCGGGGTCGACTACGGTCTGCATTCATGGCGAGCTAGGAGGCTTGAGAATAATTTTGCATGCGGCTCACTCCTTTGGTTGAACTAATGAAATCAAAATCAAATGTTTAATTCCTATGTTGTCTTCACCTCGGTGGACTATGATATCTACGCGTCGCACTGCGTCCAAGGATAGAGTAGTGGTTAACAGCTGCAGGACGATGTTCGCAGACAAAAGTCTGCTTCCTACATGGCTGCAACTATTCCATTCCATCCGCCTTAATTACGGAGACAGGTGTTATTCCATTATTGTATCATAACCTTGCCTCCTTACGTCCCAGAGCACCTCGCAAATGTATACATCTGTCCGACGCCCATGTTCGATGCCCATGTTAGAGCGGCCCGTGACAATTATGGCCGTCTGGATCTCTGGATCACAGATGTTAAACTTGCTCAAATGAATTTACTCCAATCTCCACACCCGCTGATTGCAACACAGAGAGCATGCCCGCTTGCCAATGCGTCGAGAGCTCGCATAAAAAGTGTTGCACTCCACGGGCGCGATGTAATTCGCGACAAGGTTGGAATTCAACACACAGAAGTTGGGCTCTTTCTGCCTGCGAGGTTTCAATATGCAAATAGATTTTGGGTGACATCTGGATCTGCTCGTACTTGATTTTGGATGCTATGCGACCCTGGGGACTCTCTTGATGCCTCACGATCCCAACCCAGTATTTTTATTTTTATTACTTGATGTTGGAGGCAAAGGGAGAGTTACTCAGGTCATCAAGTGGCTGAAGAATGATAGTATCCCACTGCGGGCAACTCCCACGGCCGTGGGTTCATGGCGTTTGACCGACACTTGCCATGGCGTTGGCACGGCGTTGCACAAACGATCAGTTTCCCTTTGTTCTTATCTTATCTTGTACCAATGATCAATCAAGATAAAATCTTATCGATCTGGCTATCACGCGGGGTCAACGCAAGTAGGGCTGTTTGCCGTGACCGTGGCCACGGTTCCACAGCACCCGTGCCGTAGGGTATTTTCTCTGGGGGGTCGACCGCACGGCCATGGCACCGGTTTCCGCCTCCACGGCCCGAAACACACCCGTGACGGCCGTGCAATGGCTTACTTGTTTCTGCCATTAATATGGCGTAGTTCCGGAACTTTAATGCTTAAGCCTCCTGGTACCCACTGGAAGCATCCTCGCTGTATTATAACATGTTTACTTTACCGAAATCCCAAAATTGCAGTCAAGTTGCATCGATTCAGGAATACGCGAGAATGATGGCGGAGTTTCATATAAGCCCTCATTGGAGCCTCTTCGATAATTCGTTGCATCGCAGGTAATTCGAACCCTCATGTAGCATTTTGAAAAAAGCAGGTTAGGTCATTAGTCTTCTGGAAATCCTGCTGCATGGAAATTGCTTTATTGATTGGTTACAGACTTCCAACACTGACCTCTAAGAGTAAATTACAGCTAAACAACCACTCTGAGACATTTTTAATAAACAGATAGATCAAATTCAGACGAGAACCAAAGGATAGAATTTTCAACACAGCCGTGTACCGTAATAGCCGTGCCGTCGACCGTGCCGTACCGTCAGACATTTTGTCAACCACTCCACGGGCCGTTTCGAGACGGCCCGTGCCGTATAAAAGCCGTCAATTCCACGGCCGTGCCCGTCACGGGCACGGTTGACAGCCCCAAACGCTGGCATCATTTGCACATCCCTTCCCCTCTCGAGCTGGAAGTAAACTTGAGGCATATTGGATCCTCCGTTGGGCAATGAGATGTCTGATGAATGAGAGTGGATGAGGGAGGCCCCCGGTCACTTACGCCTAGGTCGGTCCGATTTTCGACAAAGATTTTGACTGATTTACTCTATGAAATTTGGCCTTTCGAGGCTGTTTTACTCTATGTCGGACCGATTTTTACCCAAAAAATATTCAATTTTCCACCTCACGGCATTTTTTTAGCCCATTTCCCATCTTTTAGCTCGTGTTTGCGGTCCCAAGCGTTGTGGCTGACGATTTAGATCAATGTGCGAGTTTCAGTAATTTTTTTATGCTACCCATGCTTCTCAAAAATTTCCCGCCTGCGGCGCGATTTACTCTATCGCAGACCGAGTTCGCCCATCTGGATGCTGATTTACTCTATATCACGGACCCAAAAACACCAAATTTCGGGCACTGATTTGCTCTATCTCGGACCGACCTAGGCGTAAGTGACCGGGGGCCTGGAAGGGACGTGCAAATGATGCCAGCACTCTGCGCGATGGCCGGATCGATAAGATTTTATCTTGATTGATCATTGGCTAGGGAAGCTAAACATCAAGATAAGATAAGAACAAAGGGAACTGATCGTTTGTGCAACGCCGTGCCAACGCCATGGCAAGTGTCGGTCAAACGCCATGAACCCACGGCCGTGGGAGTTGCCCGCAGTGTCCGTAGCATACACTTGACGCAATGTATGTAGTACGGGCCCCGGTTGTTTCTTAACGGGACCGCGCCGGAATATACCTACCTACCTACCACGGATCAGATTGTGAGAACGGGGTAAGAGTTTGTAGCAGGGGAAGGATATCCACTTGCCTCTCGCGGCGGAGACTGGCATGGACCCTCGAAAGACGCGTAGCTGGCCCCGCTCGAGCTTGGATGAACTGGAGGAGAGTCTCATCGGACATCTCCACAAATTCCAACAACTCGATGTCTTCAAGGTTGGGGCAGAGGACACCACCGCCGGTTGCCACCTCGTTAAGAGACAATATGAAGAAGGGATCCGTGTGCCAAGCATCGTCGTCGTTCCCAAACACCGGCTCTCCGGAAAGAAGCAGGTGTCGCAGGGTTGGAACGAGGGATAAGGTGTCTAATAAGACTTGCTTATGAACACCGCTCGAATACACGCCTAAACGTTCAAGCGAACGAGACGAGGAGAGCATGGGGGTGAAAGGGCATTCAGAGGTATAGAATTCCCCTGAATATTGCAGGTAGGCCAGCTTAGGGGCAACCAGATTCGCGAATAATTGCATTGAGCCGAATCCCCCGCCCCGGTCCATTATGTAGAGGTCCCGGAGGTGCTCCAAGCGGCACGGGCTCAACGGTGGAAGATCTCCAAGTAAGACCATCAATGAACACATCTCCAGCAAAGGGCACTGCTTCAAGATGGCGAGAGCCACGGGGGCGTTGACAGCGAACGTGCCACGAAAGGATAGTCGACGGAGGCGTTCCCAACGAAGGGGAAATAAAGACAAGTTCGTACTGTTTACCGAGATGCAGGCGCTATGAACGCCCGTGCTTCCGAGGAAGCTCAGATTGTCCCAGTCCGCCACCGGGTCGAGCGGATGGTCATTACTCGTACGAACAAAACCTTTGATAGTCACTGTCGCGGTCCGCAAGCTGGGGACATCTGCTGGAGACAGTGACGCCAAAGGGCTGAAAGTCGTATACGTCGGCATATTGAATCGGATATGTTCCCAACGGAGGGAGAAGCTGATGAGCGTGTCGAATACCATTCCCACGTCCTGATCAAATGTTTCGCTAAAGGGGCGGTCCACGAAGAAAGAAATCGATAGAGGTAGGATGCCGGATCGCGATAGCCATTCTTTGGCCCAGTTGTTCACGAAAGACACTCTGTCGCTGAGTGGCAGGCAGATATGGAGGGAAACCCAAAGACGGGGTGTATTGAGTGCAAGATGCCTCCAGGCGCGAGATACATGACAGAGGAGGAGTGGAGCGTCGTATTCAACCATGACAGAATTCTCGTCAGAGGGAAGGCATGCCACGAATATCTCGCGCAGGATATCGTGGGGAAGCCTTCGGATAGATGAAACCAAGGCAAGGTGCGCTGTCACGAATTCGTCCAAAGTCGCGCGCCTTTTGGTAAGCTCGTCAATTTTGTTCGTGAGATCTGCAATCTCCTGCCGTGGCCCAACCAGGAAGTCGTAAATGATCTGGCACTCTGTATCCGACGGAACTGAACCGGTGTTGATCATATTTGTGAATGGAGAATTCATGTTATCTTCGAGCCTGAAGAGTCTGAAGTTCAGTTGCAGATCAAGATTCTTGCAAGATTCTGAGCTTGTCACGGTTGACAGTGGCGGTGCATCACGTGACTTATATTTGGGTTTCCGCCAACCAAACGTATGGATTCTCCAAAACGCGCTGGCTCGCCCTCCCCTGGCGCTTCCGACGCAAAAAGGATGCGTCTCAGCGAGGACGAGGGTGCCTACCCCGTTGACCCCGATTCCGCTCTCGGAAAACGCAGCGAACTCGAGCCATTAACTTCCACTGACCTTGCCAATCTTCAGTCAGAGGAGTACGCCAGCCGTCCAGAAAACGGTGGCCGTGTTCGACTCCTCAAAACAGATGCAGACGACGATGACGGAGGCGATGTCTCCATGGGCGATGGAGCGGACGATGAGGGCGACTCGGGCGACGAAAACGACGACGAAGACCCCGCCCAGCTCGAGGCAACCCGTCTCCGCCTCGAAGACCAGGCCCGAAAATATCTCGCCGCCCAAACTCACGAAGTCATCATCCCCTCCTACTCTGCTTGGTTCGACATGTCCAAAATCCATCCCGTCGAGCGCCGCGCGCTGCCCGAGTTCTTCAACTCGCGCAATCGCTCCAAAACTCCCGCGATCTACAAAGACTACCGCGACTTTATGATCAACACGTACCGACTCCGGCCCATGGAATATCTGACCGTCACCGCCTGCCGAAGAAATCTTGCCGGAGACGTGTGCGCGATCATGCGCGTCCACGCTTTCCTCGAGCAGTGGGGTCTTGTCAACTACCAGGTATGTCTTCTGGACACCGTCCTCATCCTGAATTCAGACCAAAAACCCCCATAGATTGACCCAGACTCGCGTCCTGCTGCCTTGGCGCCACCATTCACTGGCCACTTCCGCGTCGTTCTCGACACACCGCGAGGGCTGCAGTCGCTGCATCCCGGGACGCGACATCTCAATCCCGGAGCGACTGCCGTCAACGGCGCAAAAAAACCTGCACCCACACCCTCATCCCTCGAGCTTCGCTCAAACATATATCAGACATCCAACAAATCGTCGCGCCCGATAGACGCTGCCGAAGCTGAGACACTCGCCAATGGCACCCGAGACGGCTCTGCGGGAACCAACGGCGCCGGGCGTGGCCCCTCAACCGGCCTCTGCACGTGCGATACCTGTGGCGCCGACTGCACACAGGTCCGCTACCACTCGCTCAAAGATAAGAAGTTCGAGCTCTGCGCCCCGTGCTATCTCGACGGTCGCTTCCCCTCCACTATGTTCAGCGGCGACTTTGTCAAGCTCACAAGTGCGGCCGCGGGCGCGGCGCCGGACGACTGGACGGACCAGGAGGTGCTGCTGCTGCTCGAGGGCGTAGAGATGTTCGACGATGACTGGTCCCGCATCGAGGAGTACGTCGGCACGCGCAGTGCGCAGCAGTGCATCCGCAAGTTCCTCGAGCTGCCGATCGAGGACCCGTACCTGGCGACGGAGGCGTCTATGGGCCCGCTGCGGCACGGACGCATCCCGTTCGAGCAGGCGGACAACCCTGTCATG
Source organism: Mycena galericulata (assembly GCA_029289565.1). NCBI lineage: Eukaryota > Fungi > Basidiomycota > Agaricomycetes > Agaricales > Mycenaceae > Mycena > Mycena galericulata. The sequence continues at coordinate 151,443 of JARKIA010000194.1, forward strand.
AGTGTCGTTGCGTTCCTCGCGGGCGTTGTCGGGCCGGGTGTCGCCGCGGACGCCGCCAAGACTGCGCTGCATCACCTCACGAGCGAGGAGAAGGCGGCGGGCGCGGTGGAAGACGGCGCGGCTGACGGTATCAAGCGCGAGGGTGCGAACGGTGCGTCGTCGAGCAAGCCGCCTACGCCCGCCGCGGACGCCATGTCCGTGGACGGACCTTCGAAAAAGCACACCGTGCCGCATTCGCAGGCCGTGCGTGCCGCCGACCTCGCGCTTAAATCGTCCGCCAAGGCCGCGGCGTCACTTGCGGACGCCGAAGACACGCAGATCCGCTCGACGCTCGCGTCGCTAATCAAGCTCACGCTGACGAAACTCGAGCTCAAGATGGGGCAGTTTGAGGAGCTGGAGGATATTCTCGAAGAGGAGCGCAAGGGGCTCGAGAGCGCGCGAATGGCGCTCGTGAACGAGCGGCTGGGGCTGAAGAAGATGCTCGACAATGTGCGGAGTGAGATTGCGCGCAATGGAGGGTTGGCAGTGGCGCACGCGCTTGCCGCGCCGGGTGCGATGGGGACGAGCGGGCAGGGCACGTTGGTCAACGAGGTGGCCAACGTCCCCGCCGAGGGTGCGGCCGCACCGATAAACGATGGAAGCATGCTGCAGTTGACTTGAATAGATCTTGCTGAACGCTTTCTGTATTTTATGATCTGTAACGCTTGTTGTCCTTTCCATTCGAATTTGGCCGCTGCGCATCGAACCGCCATCCGGAAGTGGGTCACTGGGTGACATGCCGGTGACACCAGTGAGAGAGAGAGAGAATCGGTTGACGGCGCAAGCTACCTACGTAGCGAAGATGCCGGTGCAGTAATAACTACACAATATGTAAGGTATCGAGGGTATATAATGTATACGATCTGGCTGAGTGAGTTTGTCCGTATCGTTCAAAGTATCCAGTCTGCGGCGTGTATCTGCGGAAGAAGCGGGCAAGTAACTCGGGTATTAGGCCGGTGACACCAGTGCCATTGAACGGCTGACTGTCACGGTCTTGAAAGCCTGGGCGAGACTACCTCTGCGCGTCCAAATGCAAGACTCCTCTCCCTTTAGGAATGTCCTCTACACGAATAACGTGCCATCCGACGCAGAGTGCGAGAGCATTCGTACTCTTCTAGTGGGCCCGCGCCAAGAGATAGCACATCTGACAGACAAGATTGTGGCGACTCAGGCAATGCTGGACGACCTTATGCGAAAGCGCGCGGCCTTGAACGAATTCGTAACAGCACATCTTGCATTGCTTTCCCCAATCCGCAGGCTTCCACTGGATATTATGCAGGAGATATTCGTGGCATGCCTTCCCGCTGCGCAGAATTCTATGATGGCGGAAGCCGACGCCCCGCTCCTCCACTGCCATGTATCCCGCGCATGGAGGAAACTCGCGCTCACTACTCCCCGTCTTTGGGCGTCCCTTCACATCTGTATCCCATCCGACAACAGGATTTCTTCAATGAACGACGCAGTCACAGAATGGCTGTCGCGATCCGGCATCCTCCCGCTGTCGATTTCTGTGACTGGACAGGGAATGGAGAGGCCCCCCCCAACCCCAGACATAAAAACGTTGATCAACACGCTTGCTGGATTCTCCCTCCGCTGGGAACATATGCACTTCATCCTGCCGTGGTATAACAACTTGGACCCTTTGGCCTCTTTATCTCCAGCAGATGTCCCTATCTTACGGACTGTGACTGTCAGGGGATTTCTCCGAGATGACGATCCTGCCGACTCGGTCGCAGATTGGAATAATCTCAGCTTCGTTGGAGGCCCAAGCGTTGATAGCGTTTGCATTGCGCCGGGATCCAACATGCTACTGATTCCCCTTCGCTGGGAACGCCTGCGCCGACTGTCTATTCGGAGCGTCGTCCCTATCTTTGCAGGCCAAGCCCTCGTCGTCTTGAAGCAGTGTCCTTTGTTGGAGACATGTTCACTCGTTTTGAGGGCGGCACATATCTCTGGCCATGTGCCCCCGCCCTGTCGCATGGAGCATCTACGGCACCTGTACGTGCAGGACCACCCTTCGGGCGCGGTCGATTTCTTCGAAAACCTCGTCGCCCCAAACCTCACCTGTTTGGAGTACGTCGCGAGTGGCGACGGGGGAGCGGACTTTCCTTTTATATCCATGCTTTCCTCGTCTCGGTCGCTTGAACGTCTCAATCTGTTGGTGAGCATCGTGCTCACTGAAACTCTGCTAGACACCCTATCACTCGTTCCAACAATCCGGCAATTACTGCTTTCCCAGGAGCCAAGATCACCGGCCGACCGTTGGTCAAACAAACCCTTCGGAGATCGAGACCCCCATTTTGTATCGTTGCTCAATAGCGCAAATGCTGGCGGCCCTCTATGCCCCAATCTAGAGAGTATCGAACTGTGGCAGTTTGAGGCGATGTCAGACCAGACGCTGCTCGATTTCATCGAAGAGCGATCACGGCCCGCTCTCGGGTGCACAACGCGCCTATTGAGCGTCCGTGCAATTATTCCCCGCGAGAGGCAAGCCGATATCACCCCTCCGCTTCAACCTCTCATCCAGGACGGGCTCACGTTATCCTTGGACTACAAACCCCGGCCCTTGGTAAAGACATATCACTCCCCGTCAACTAACCTGGAGTTGAGAGACGCAGACTGGGCACCGCCATCGTCACGTCGGCTTCAGGCTGTAGTTAGGGGACACGAACTAGGTCGTGGGATCTGACCCAATGATACATACATACGCTTTCGTTCGCAGAGGTTCGCAGCATTTGATTTTGTTCTCTTTCCTGAATCAAAGCCATCCGTCTCTACTACTTCCTGTCGTCCGACTTTAAAGCTTGAAGGAAGATTAATGTGTTTTTCCACTGAGCTCTAATCGAGCAACTGAGCTTTTCCTGACACCGACACGCCACAGCGAGTCAGCAGCCTGTCTAGCCTGTCCTCGACGTTACTGATGCTGAGTTTACGTCGGCCCCGCGAATCTCGCTTTGCCAGCACCGTCTCAACCTATGGCCAGGTTGCTACACTCCGGAGCGGCCTCTGCTCTTCTCGCAGGTAACTCAGCCGCCTCTCACAGTTTCTGTCCAGTACTAACCGAAACATCCGCGCAGTTCTCATCTATTTCATTGGTTGCAGTAATAACCTACTATCGGCCGGTGTCTGCCACGTCTATAGCAGCCAACGGTTCAGATCGCATTTCGATGCCTGGTTGCCCGTTCAACGCTTCAGCTTCAGCGATTATGCCTCTCCGTCGGACACCGGTGGTAAACGCGAAAGATTCCAACAAGCATTCCTGGTTATACGCCAGGAACTCTTGGACGCGTTTGCATCGCAGGGCGTGCCGGAGGACGCGCAGATCTGGTATACACGGGTTCGTTCTTTCTTCGGAAACCTCTGCAACTGCGTCACCTTCATCGTTGGCAGATCATCGACTATAACGTCCCCGGCGGCAAGCTGAACCGGGGGATGTCCGTTGTCGACTCTGTCGAAATCATGAAGGGCCGCCCGCTTTCCAAGAGCGAGTTTTTGCAGGCTGCCGTCCTGGGCTGGGCCGTCGAGTTCGTACGTACATAGCTCTCTCCGAGGCCCTGACGGTTGATCCATCATTTGGGCGTGGCAGCTTCAGGCGTACTTTCTCGTCCTGGACGACCTCATGGACAAGTCCACGACGCGCCGGGGTCAACCGTGCTATTATCGCCTCCCAGGCGTCGGCACGATCTCGGTGAACGACGCGGGTCTCCTCGAAGCCGCCATATATCAGCTCTTGAAGCTACATTTCCGCAACGAGACGTACTACATCGATATGGTGGAATTGTTCCACGAGGTATTTAATTCATTCTTCTTCGGACTTGGTTGTTAAATGGCTTTTTTTTTTGCCAGACCACGTATCAGACCAGCACAGGCCAACTGTTGGACCTCATTAACGCGCCCGAGGACTCTGTTGACCTTTCCAAGGTCTCGATTGAGAAGTGCGCCGTTATTATGTGCTTATGGACATCAGCAAAGAGCTGAAAATTTAATTGCCAGATTCTATCTCATCGCTCAGTACAAAACCGCCTACTACTCATTCTACCTCCCCGTAGCGCTTGCCATGCTGATGTGCGAAATTCCCCCGCAATACCAATCGTGGTACACCGGGGGCAGCATGATGGATCCATATAGGCTCGCGCGCACGATTCTCCTGCGAATCGGCGAGTACTTTCAAGTGCAAGACGATTTCCTCGACTTTGCGGGGACGCCGGAGGAGATAGGCAAAGTTGGGACGGACATTGTGGATAACAAGTGTTCGTGGTGTATTAACACGGCGTTGGGTCTTGCATCCGCGGAGCAGCGTGCGATCTTGGACGCAAATTACGGGAGGCGGGATCCCACTGGAGTGATGGAGGCCAGTGTCAAGGCCGTTTTCGAGGACGTGGGATTGCGAGACAAGTATCACGCGTACGAGGAGGAGGTGTACAAGGAGATTCTGGCCTTGATCGAGGGTGTCCCGGAGGACGATGGTATATCCTTGAAGAGAGAAGTGTTTACACGTTTCCTAGTAGTCTCGTACACAGCCCCTCATGACATCCCAATTCGGGAACCCTGTCATGAGGGTCTGGGCTGTAACCAGCCAAACAACCGTACATGGAGCTCTTGATTTTGCCATTTTTTGCGGTCTCGTTTGACCAATTATCAACCATTTTGCACAAAACCTTGGAGTAGATTGTTGAGGTATATACCATTAGAACTCCTTTGAATATTTTCAAAATTATCTGTGACCCCATTTCTATCTACTGAAGGCCGCAAAGTTCTGGGGTCCTGGTCGGTGGCTGTGAACGCCGGTCTCTTGAGTGGCGAAAAAGCCGGGGTCCTCGTTTGAGAGCTCCATGTATGGTTGTTTGGCTGGTTACAGCCCAGACCCTCATGACAGGGTTCCCGAATTGGGATGTCATGAGGGGCTGTGTACGAGACTAGTTTCCTAGATAAGATTTACAAAAGACAAAAATAGTACAATTATCCTCCATCCATTCGCATAGTGCCACCGACAATCCAGAACCAAGACTCAAGAACTCACGCACGCTTCCTCCTTACGAGCCTGACCGGGAACTCTGCCACCCCGAGCGTCAACACGATATGTGCATCCAGCACGCGTGCGCCCCACGCCGCTTTCGACTCCCCGTCGAGCAGTACCGGCTCGACTTTCCAGTCGCGGAGCAGGTGCGCTAGGAAGCACGTCGCCTCGACGGTGGCGAATCGTCTGCCGATGCACGCACGGGGCCCTGCGTGACGACGATTCGTTCAGCTACAAATACATAGAAAAGGTACGGAGGCAGATGAATAGTACGCACCAACGCTGAAGGCGGTGAAGAGCTCCGAGTCGGTGGGGAGGCCGTACCACCGCGAGGGCTTGTACGTGTGTGGGTCTTCAAAGTAGCGGGGGTTGTATTCTTCAGAATGCATATGAGCGGACGACATCTTCGGCATTGATAAGGAAAGGAGAGGGAATACGCACGGACACCGATCATGTCGACCATGACCTGTTGTTGGAGACAGCAAGTCAGGGCAAGTGGAGGGTAGGAGGCTCAAGCAAGTGATACATACTTGTGTACCCTTCGGGATCGGGATAGTCTTGCTGCCCTCGTCGCCCACAGGATTCGGGATGGTCAAGACCGTATCTTCCGTCGCTTCGCGGATGAGGGTGTGGCCGGCGGCTTCATGATGGGTGAATCAATGAGTTGGGCTGCCGCGGGACTCGACTCACGGAACATGCGGGCCGCCTCGTAGAAGACGGCGAGAACTTTGTCTAGTTTCGAATAGTCGTCGAATTCCTGACATTAGTGTAAGTATGAATGATCAATGTAGGTGCCGGTCCTAAGAAGGGCAAGTCGTAAGGCTGAGCTTACAGGATCGCGATCCGGGCCGACCACGGAGAGTATCTGCTCCACGACCTCGTCTTGAATCTCGTCGTGGATCGCCATGAACCCGAGTGTCCCCGCAAGACTGTGTGCCGTGGTTTCTATTATAAAACTTTAGTAAAGGCAAGTCCCAATAAGTCCTTCCCGATACCATGTCCGGCGAACATGAACAGGAAAATGTTGCCAATCTGCAATTACGATGTAAAAATCAGTTCGCAGAGAATTCGCCAAATCGAATTGGATGAGATGAACCGACCAGCTCCGAGTCGTCCAGCTGATACTTCCCCGATTCGTCCTGATTCGCTTTGACCAGCATGGTGAATGCATCCGCACGCGTGTCGCCCGCGGCCGCCACTTCCGCCTTGCGTTCGGTCACTTGCTGCTGCATGAACTTGGCCAGTCTCTCTCTTGCGATACGAGTCGTTCTAAGTCTGGGAGGCGGGGTCGATAGGTAACACCGGACGGCCATCAGACTGAGGTTTATTTACCTTGGGATCGGGAGGTACATGAGCCATTTCGGGACGACGAGCTCCACGAGGTGGGTTTCGGCGACTAGCTTTAGTGCTTCTTGTATCGGCATGCCTCCGTCCGCAGCCTTCGGAGGAGTGGCCCTGAAATCGATGGCTATTCTGATTCGGACCGCAAGAGAGTGGAATGTGTACGAACCATGTCGATGGGAACCCGAATCCGCAGGTGCTGATGAGAAGGAAAGCAAGCTGTGCAAACCACGAATAAAGACAGAGATTTCGAGATGCAAAGGCCGACAATGACCTTGAGAGTGATCCGTTGAATGACCGGGATGTCGACAACATCCTTGTTCTTCCATCCTTCTACTTCTACCATTTCCCGGTAGGTCTGGGCCGTCTGTTTCCAAACCAATTTGTATCTGGGCGATCGGAAGAAGTTAATGATAGGGCACGACCAATAATGAGATCGAAACGGACAAATCAATGCCAAAAGCAGGACCGACGATGCGTCTGTGTTTCCGCCACATCTGCCCATCCGAAGCAGCCAAGTTCATGCCCCAAGACCTTTGTTATGTGGTGAGTCAGTGGGCGAACTTCATGTTAAGGCTCGCTTTTTCTTTACAGGAATGCCCGACTGGAAGATTCAGGTTTGACGAAGCTGGATCGGTGTCCCCCAGCCGCGATCTGGCGTCCAATGTCCATGTTGGAGGTCCATAGCCCGGGAATTCCGGATAGTATCGGGACAACGTTGACCGTTTCGTTCTGAGCGTACGCTGATTTGATTGAGACTTCGACTCGGCTGGCAGAAACATGGGCTTACTCTGGAAACGGCGCACCCAATGCCAGTCGAGTCCTGTAGTCCATGGTGTGGTAGGAAAGAGAAGACCTGGCAAGGCGAATGGCTGGAACGCCGTGTAGATTTTTGGGAAGTAACCGGGCCCCTGGACAACCCAGTTCAACAGATGAATGCGTTTTAGCACGGCGGACTTACTTGCAAAGCTTTCAGGACTCTGAAGAGTCGGCGGACGGCAAAGAAGCCCAGGGTAGCCCAGACAACGAAAAGGGGCTTGACCTGTATCCCAAGGAAAGGAATTGTGAACTGAAAGACCATCGTGGTGGAACTGGAAGAAGCGTCGGGGACGTCGGACTCGGACAGCCTTCTGGTGACATGGGTGAGAACAATCCTCGATCAATCTCTCTCCGTCGTGCTAATTTGGTGAAAGACTGAAAATGAACAAGACGAGCCGAAGGAACGAGTACCGCTTGATCCGTCGACACAGCCACTGATGTAAGCTGTGTCGACGGATGCAGATCTCGGCGTCGCTCCGAGCCGCTGACGATTGAATGCCGACACCTGACGCCGCGCAGGAAGTACGTCCCCATCTCCAGCTTTCTCTTCTGTCAAATTCAACCGTCCCAGAATGATCACGTGAATGTTTAACCTTGTGGGTCCATGCCGTACCGCTCAGCCGCAAGTTCTCCACTCACCACTGCCACCAGCCCGATGATGACGCTTCGCCGCTTAACAGGAAGGGCTCCCTCGAAACTTACGGGTTGCGGCACGAGTGTCGGACGTCGGTCGAAGTCTACAATCATGATCACTCGCGCCCCTACTCCCCTCCCGGCAAAGCGTGCCGAGAGCGATTTTCATCCCGTCGAAAAAGGTGAGATATTCTCCGGACACTACGAGGCTCTTAGAATGCTCGGCCGGGGAGCACACTCTACAGTCTGGCTTGCCCGCGACACGAGGTTCGTGTTTCTCAAGTCCCGCCAGAGCAGAGTTGATGCCCATCTGAGTCAGAACACGGCAAGAAGTCGCCATGAAGCTCTTGGTATCTTCTCGCAGTAAGAGGACAGGAAATCCGGACGAGCTGGGTATCATGTCCCTCCTACGTGATGGCGATTCTGGTTCTCCCGGAAAACAACACATCTGCCAACTACTCGATTCCTTCGTGCACGACGGGCCTAATGGAAGGCACGTTTGTATCGTAGTTGAACCGCTAGGAATGAGCGTGTTCGATGTGTATGAGAGCTTCCAGAGTTCCCTCCCCTTAATACTGGTACAACGCGTCGCAAAACACCTTCTTCAAGCTTTGCAATACATTCATGAATGTGGTGTAATCCATACTGGTATATCTCATCTGCTCCTTTTGCCTCAGTCTTCTTGAATAGCTGATACTCTTTAGATATCAAAGGCGACAACATTTTAATGACTGGTATTGGGTTTGAGGAGGGTCATTCTAAAGTTGACCTCGACATCAACCATTTATTCGCTACGACGTACAAGCTCACTGATTTTGGCTCGGGTCCGTCGCCTTCTCATTTTGCAGTGAATAGTGTTTTGAATTCTTCAGCAAATAAACTGGAACGACGGTGGGCAGCCATGATCCAGCCAATAGCACTGCGCTCGCCCGAGGTTCTCATCGGTGCACCATGGGATACTAAAGCGGATATATGGAACTTTGGCTGCTTGGTAACCCGATACCGGACTCTACAACAAATACGAATTTTGTAACCCGTTTCCTAGATGTGCGAGTTTGCGCTCGGCGCACAGCTCTTCGACCCCTCGTGGCAGAATGAAGAAACAGGAATGAACCTCACGCAGACTCACCTTGCTCAGATGGTCGGTCTTATGGGAACTTCGTCATTCCCCCAAAGCTTCCTTGCGAAGGGAGAAAAGACGAAAGAATACTTCGACGAAAGCGGTCAGTTTTCTCAGAACTCATTTATCTGATGCGGTCGACTTCATACTTATAATAGGGCGTCTCCGTCGACCGGGAGCATACGGAATTACGCTCACGGATCTGCTTTCCCGGGGCGGCCATCTGCTAGACGAGCTCCCGCCGGCCGTTGATTTCCTCTCTCGAGCGTTAATAGTCGACCCGGAGGCGAGGTGGTCCGCTGCACAGCTCCTGGAGCACGAATGGATGCAGAACATCACGGGATTGTGAATATTTGAATTCCGGAGAGCAACTAACTACAAATGTATTCGAAAAATGGCGGGATTACATAAGATTTGAACTGTGGGAAAAAATAACCTGATCCGACTTCCACACACAAATGCAACGCACACAAACGCAACTAGTTGGACGCCAAATCAACTCGACGTTCACGCACGATTTCTCCTCTGGAACCTCAGCGGAAAATTCCGCACTCCAAGAGTCAGAACTACAGTATATGCCCATCCAAAACGCGCCTCCCCCCGCTCCTCCCGCGTCTCCCCATCCCGGAGGATGAGGAGCACTTTCCAGTCCCGTAGGAAGTGCGTTAGGAAGCAGACCGCTTCGACGGTGAAAAATCTTCTTCCAATACAGGCGCCCGGGCCTTAGTTTTTATTATTAGTCAGATGCTGTACATCCTGCAGGGTGGGAAGAGTTCACATACCGACGCTGAATGGAGTGAATAGCTCCGAGTCGGTGGGCAGCCCGTACCATCTCAATGGCTTGTATGTCTGAGGGCTCTCAAAATAGCGCGGGTTGTAATCTACGAATTGTTAGAACCCGCCTTGGCGAGTTGGCGAAGAACCTACGGGCACCGACCATGTCCACCATAATCTACAGACATTAGATCTTGCCTGCTGAATTTTGGTGGGAATTATGCACATACCTGGGTGCCTTTCGGGATGGGAACAGTCTGACCACCTTCCTGCCTACAGGATTCGGGACTTTCAAGACGGTATCCTCGGACATGGCCAGCGGCTTTCTGTTTACATCTCAGAAATCATCAGGAGAGCACCCGTCGATAACTCAAGGAACATGCACGCCGTCTCGTAGAAGATGGCGAGGACTTTGTCCAGTTTAGAGTAATCTTCGAATTGCTTTTCAAACTTTGTGAGCTTTTATTGTAAAAAAAGCCGGCAAATGAATGCTGTACAGGTTCACGGTCAGTGCCTACCACGGAGGTGATTTTCTCGAGAACCTCCTCCTAATTGTCATCGACGTGGGCGGCCAAGAAGCCGAGCGTCCCTGTAAGGGCATATGCCGTGGTTTCTGTTGTACATAAATCCAACCAAAATAAGCTCAATGCTTTCGGGACATACATACCGTGACCGGCAAAGAGGTACACAAAGACCTTTCCAATCTGTTTGAATTGGAGTTCGGTTGCAAAGCATCAATCTGGGATTAACACGAAGCAGTTCCTCATCGTCCAGCGGATGTTTGCTCGATTCATCTTGATTTGTCTCGACGAGCATCGCAAACGCGTCAGGGCGGGTCACGGTATGACCGGCGGCGACCTCCTCCTTCCAGCACCGTGTTTGAAAAAGCTGCTTCTGTGCGCTACTTGACGCGCAATCTCAATGTTGGATGTCCACAAGCCCGGTTTCCCTGAAATTATAGGGACAAGGTTGACTGTTTCGTTCCGCGCGTAAGCTGGGTGGGCGAATTGAGAAGACTATTTGGTGTGCCGACTTGTCCTGAGCTTACTATACTTAAAACGCCGCACCCAGTGCCAATCGGCTCCCGTATTCCAGGACGTAGTTGGGAGAAATGCACCAGGTAAGACGAATGGCTCAAAAGCCGTCCGCACAACTGGAAAGAAACTCGGCGTCTGCGTACTCTGGTGTGCAGTCAGCGTGCAGGAACACGGTTCCCACTTACCTGCACCATCTTCAGGACTCGGACGACTAGAAACCCAGAATCGCGAGGAGGGCGGAAATCGGTTCAACTTCCATCGTAAGCTCTCGGCCAAAAAGCGAGATCTGGGGTGCCATGGGTAAGATATTAGACAGCTCAGCGCCAAATGCCAGGGACGGGAAGAACACGTCAACATCACGGGAATGCTTCCTGCGGAGATTCAACCAGGCGTCTGATCTCGCCTGTGAGAAACAAGGATATTTCGGGAAACTTGGGTACAACAGAGATCATGTATGTCTTCCCAATAGTTTCCTGAAAAAAAAACCTATCGCTGCTCACGCGAGCTTTCTCCGTTCAACCCTCAGAGGGAACTCCTTCATACCAAGGGTCAAAAGTACTTGCCCATCCAGAACACGGGCCCCCCATTCCTCGCGCGTCTCCCCATCGCGAAGGATGGGCAGCACTTTCCAGTCCCGCAAGAAGTTTGCCAAGAAGCAGACCGCTTCGACAGTGGCGAATCTTCTTCCAATGCAAGCGCGCGGACCTAGTTTCGTTTTTTAAATTCAGATACTGTGCAACCCAAAGGGAGAGTTCACATACCGACGCTGAATGCAGTGAACAGCTCCGAGTCGGTAGGCAGCCCATACCACCTCGATGGCTTGTATGTCTGCGGATCCTCAAAATAGCGCGGGTTGTATTCTGGAGGAAAAATCTTAGAGTCCAGTTGGATGAATGGGTAAACAACCTACGGGCACCGACCATGTCCACCACAACCTACAGACATTAGATCGTCTCGCCTGCTGCATTTTGGTGGGAACTATGCACGTACCTGGGTGCCCTTCGGGATTGGAACGGGGCGGCTACCTTCCTCACCTACGGGATTCGGGATGTTCAAGACGGTATCCTCGGTTGCTTCGCGGATGAGGACATGTGCAGCAGCTGCCGATTTGTATGCACATAAGAATTTATGGGCATAGCACTCCGTCGACAACTCACGGAACATGCGCGCCGTCTCGTAGAAGGTGGCGAGAACTTTGTCCAGTTGTGGGTAGTCTTCGAATTGCTATCCAAACTTCGTAAGCTTTTTTTGTACAAGTGCCGGAAAAATGATTCATGTACAGGTTCACGGTCAGTGCCCACCACGGAGATGATTTGCTCGAGAACTTCCTGCTGAATGTCATCATGGGCAGCCAAGAAGCCGAGCGTCCCCGCAAGAGTATGTGCCGTAGTTTCTGTTGTACGTAAATTCAACCAAAGTAAGTTTCAGGACTTTTCACGGCATACCGTGCCCGGCAAAGAGAAACACAAAGATGTTCCCAATCTGTGTCATACAGTTTGAGTCCGGAGTATCACTTTCGGATTGAAACGAACCAGCTCGTCATCGTCAAGCCGATGCTTGCTGGATTCATCTTGATTTGCCTTGACAAGCATGGTAAACACGTCGGGGCGGGTATGGCCGGCGGCGACCTCCGCCTTCCGTTCAGCGACTTGCTCTTGCATGAATCTCATCAGTCTGTCGCGTGCCATCCGCACGGTTTTGAAACTGAGAGAATTTGGGGTCAGCTCGAAATGTAGGATGGCGGTGGTGCAGGGTATGAGTCGGGCATGCATGCATGCATTACTCACCGTGGGATAGGGAGGCGTAAAAGCCATTCCGGTGTAAAGACGAGGATCATGTTGTCCTCTCCAACCACCCGCAGCGCCTCCTGCACCGGTATTTCGCCCTCCCGGGACTGCGTAGGGGTGGACCTAGAAGGATATTAAGCAGATATGATGGGAGAAAGGCATTCTGTATTCATACCAGGTAGATGGAAAGCCAAAACCACAAGTGCTGATGACGAGGAACGCCAACTGCGCGAGCATGTCAGAATAATCCCGCCGAAGGGGCTGGTAAACACACCTTGTGGGTTATTGACTGGATGACCGGAACGTCCACAACTTGCTTGGTGTTCCATCCTTCCCCTTCGACCATGTCTTGATAGATCTGGGCGGTGTGTTTCCAGACTAATTTGTATCTATGATACATTCAACGCCGACTCAGGTGAACTGTGCAAAGACTACGAACAGGTCAGTGCCGAACGCTGGACCAACAATACGTCGGTGTTTCCGCCACATCTGTCCGTCTGACGCGATTAAGCTCATGCCCCAGACGCTGCGACGAAAAACCAAAGTGAATTGACGATCTCAAATGAGTAAATGTGCGGCCGATCTCACAGCAGGGCTCCACTGGCCGTTAAGGGTTTGACCCAGCTGCTTCTGTGCGAGCCGGCAGCTATTTGACGCGCAATATCGATGTTGGACGTCCACAGCCCCAGCTTTCCCGAAAGTATCGGGATCAGGTTAACCGTTTCGTTCCGCGCGTAGGCTAGACAATTCAAGAAACCACTTGAGATGTGAATCTGGCCTGGACTTACTACGCTGGAAACGCCGGACCCAGTGCCAATCGAGCCCCGTAGTCCAGAATGTAGTGGGGAACAATGCACCAGGTAAGGCGAATGGCTCGAAAGCCGTCCGTGCCACTGGGAAGAAACTGGGCGCCTATGTACATGCTTTGGTGAGCGGTTGGTATGCAGTGACACGGTTCTCGTTTACGCGCAACATCCTCACGACTGTGACAACTCTCTGCAGAGCATAGAAACCCAGAACCGCGAGGAGGGCGGAGAACAGTTTGACTTCAATCGTGAACTCTCGGCCAAAAAGCGAGATTTGGGGCGCCATGGGGGGTATGTGAGAGATTGGGTTCGAGAGGAGGGGACGGAACAATTGGCGGCTCACGGAGATCTGCGGCCATCACGCCGGCACCGCAATGCCGTGATTACTTTGCAAAAGGTTTGATGGCCTTTCAGCGCTTCAGCAACTGCATAAGGGCTTCGGAGTTGGGATATGGCTTCTTCAGCATAGAGGCCACAGGGAAAGAAAACACAAATTACAGCCGGATTTTGGTGGATCAAATCCAACTAAGTACTTATGTACTGACTGTATGGAAGACAACAAAATTCTTGTCTGTCGATTCCCGCCGGCTTTTAGAAGGAAATCCAAGTTAACATGTGTCGTTATTATTTACGGCACATCCGAAGGGAATCAGGCGAGAAATGAGCTCAAGCGACATTCAAAAAGGGTTTTACTCTATTTTCAACATTTTGGTCATTTTGTCTGAGGAAGCTGTGATCTCGGCTTGCGGACACAGGCCGCAGATTGCCGTGGGGGGGCGCCGATTACAGAAACAATAAGCAACCCACAAGTTTTCCTGCAAAAATCCTGGAAGGCAAACTTTTTATAAAACTAGCGCAGTTCGAGTATCAGTTGGAGTGTCTTAGGTCTATGGGAATTTCTGCGACCTAGCTAAAGTGGTTCAGAGAGGCAACAGCCCGGGTCCGTTACAGACTAGGTGCCATTATATATATTGGTTAAATTACTGCGCCGGCCAAATGCGAGTTGGTCGACGCGGCCGACAGTGATTCCATAGCAATATGATCAACTTTGACCTCCGTTTACATGGACCAGAAATTGGTAGCGCCGTGCCGCCATTTATTTCGGAGTAATTGGGGTAAACAAAAGCCACCGGATCCAACGTTTTTTCAACGGTAGGCTAATGACAGGTACCTCTGCGTATACTTGGTCGATGTCAGAATCTACGCGCTACTCACTTGTTGATTACATCTAATATTGGGAGCTCTAGTATGTGATATTGAATCTAGGCCATCGCCTTCCCGGCGAAGAATGCCCGGGCAGTCGAGTTGTCGTCGTCTACAGCCGCAGGGTCCTCGACCTCCTGTCAAAAAAAAAATCCGAGTCAGTGAGGTTCAGTCCGCAACACAGAAAGCGCAACGGGTACATACATCCTCAAGGGAAGCAAGATGGTCGTCGTTATTCACATGCGTGATTCGCACAGTCAGCGGTGGAAGTTGGTTGACATCTAGAGGGCCGTCTGTACGACCGTCCTGAAGGAGTAAGTTGAAAACCCATCCGAGGAGACATTCAGCCGATTTACTTTCACTGATATGACGGCCCGTGTCCATGCCGTGTTGAGGAGACCAGCGTAGGAGATATCCCGTCGAGAATCCGGGTCTAGACGGAGCAGCGCAGCGACGAGCTCGCTAATGCAGAGGCCATGGCTGGCGATGGCAATATGGACCTCGTCTTCAGCCGCCAGGTGCGGAACGACACACTCGGCTATGCCTTGCTCCGCTCGGCGAGCCAGGTCATCTAGAGACTCTCCCTCGGGGAATTTGGAATCGCGGGTTTTTAGAACGGGGAATATTCCGTTTTTGAACATTTCCTCGAAGCTCAGGTTTGGTGGAGTCTCCAGCACCCAGGGATTGCCTTCGGCGATTCCAAAGTGCTGTTCGCGAAGTTTGGAACTTGAAGTGAACGGCGGTTGAGGAGACGAGTGGGCTTTCAGTACGGCCTGGCCG
This sequence comes from Mycena galericulata, assembly GCA_029289565.1. NCBI lineage: Eukaryota > Fungi > Basidiomycota > Agaricomycetes > Agaricales > Mycenaceae > Mycena > Mycena galericulata. The sequence continues at coordinate 166,799 of JARKIA010000194.1, forward strand.
GTAGCATGCGCGCGCAGAAGATCAGAGGAGTAGATGAAATCGAACTTTGTGTTCGATTTAGAGAAAGCCTGGCCTAGAGCAACTGCTTGCTGTAGGAGCGGATTCAATTTGCTAGTCCGCTGGGATCGATTCAGCTACTAGTACTCGCCTTGACGCCTATCGAGGTAAGCAAAGGCGTGAGTGGGGGGCTAGAAATTTTGCATATTCACCGAGATCCGAGAGTGGAGAGTCCTTCCAGCCAGCCCAGATACTTTTCTAATAGATCGAGATCAAGAACGATCGAGGCCCTTTCGAGGTAGGCGTACCATATTGTCCTGGGACTGACCATGCCTGATCTAAGAATCGTCCGTTAACTGAATTTCGGCCGGGCGACGAGGCGTACGAAGGTAACGGTGAGCATGACGATGTGGAAGGAGGAAGAGAGAGCGAGAGCGTCATACACGTGCTTCGGTCTGATGGCCGATTTGTGGAGTGTTGGTCTAAGCGTTGTGCAACGTGGTCTTGCCCGACAACTATACATGCTCGTTTTCATCTCAAATCGTAGAATTTTGGGGTCGAGTCGATTTCCTTTGACAAGTGGCAAAACTGGGTTTGTCAGTCGAGATTACGCGACGCGACGGATGATTAGCGATGCACGTGACCGTCCCGGCTCTACAAGCGTCTAGCAAGTTCTCTGCTTACTACGACGTCGAGCGCTCTCTTTCTGTCCTGCTCTCAAGTGTGCTGGGTGCTGTCTAGCGGTTATGTCGGGTCTACCTCTTCTTTCCGGCCCCCCACCTGTTCTTGAATCTACACGAGTCGATGCACCTGGTTGCAGGAAATGTGGCAAAGTAACGGATCCTCTAGCTTCTGACCTCCGCCCAGCTCACCATTACACCAAGGAATTCAACTTTTTACTCTCCCGACCCCGGAAGTGCAATCACTGTGGTATGTCCCGACATTCCTGCCACGCGATCAGTTGCTAAACGCCGATTAAGGCTACTCATATTGTAACAGCTGCACCGACTATCAAGGGCTAATGCCAAGGACTGGCTCCGAAACCGGATACGATGTTATGAACGTTTGTGCCTACTGCATTGAATACTTGACCAGTGCGTCCAAGTGTCAAATCATTATTGCTCAGCTAAATTGTGCGAATCAGTCACGGCGGGCGGTCGAGGACATCTCAAATCGCTGCCATTGGCGAAACTGAAAAAGTATATCAATGCCTACAATATCAAGACTGACCGGGCGGTCGAAAAGGACGATCTTATTGACGCCATTTTAGCAGCCAAGGTCATCGCCACCATAATCTGTTTGTTGTCCTGAAACTAAGTATCATCGCAGGGAGGAAACGGATGCTTACCTCCGGCTAACGAGGTGAACACCCTCCTACGTGTATGTACGAGCTCCTCTAACATTGCCCCAGAATTATTACCGCAAGTATTCCGTCCCAGACAGGTCGAATATGCCGCGCTCTCGCGGAATCTTCTCTCGACAGTCCGCGGCCCCAAATGCACCACCGCTTCCGCCTCGCCCGAATTCAACGCCAAGATACGAGTTCCCTCGACCAGATCTTGAGCCCGATGATGTTCCTCCGCCACCCCATCAGTACGCCCCTCCACCAGGCCCACCGCCACCGCCACGGTCCCCAAACGCCGCTCCGAGACGTCCCTCCTCTCAGCCTCAGTATAATCCGCCTCCTCGTCAGCCGTCAGCGTCGCGTCCTTCTCCAGCCCCGTCGGCTCAGTATTATAATCACCAGCAGTATCATTCACAAGCCCACTTCAACTCCCATCTCGGCGGACACTCACCCCATCAAGGCCCACCTCCCGCTGCTCCGCGAGCGACTCGACCACAGCAACCTAACCCAGGCCCATACCAAAATCCCCGGCCCTCTCGGTCGTCCCATAATTTGAATGCCAATAACGACCGGACGCCTCCCCGAGCACGCGCTGCTTCCGTGGCCCCGCCACCGACGGTGCCGACCCCGACTCTCGACCAGCTCCTCGCCATGGGCAGCGACTCCCTGTCCGCCCTGTCCGTCCACGCCCTCAAGGACATCTTGTTCACAAACCATGTAAACCCCGGGCAAGTCCTGGAGAAAAGCGACCTCGTGAAAAAGGTACGCGATCTCGTAGAGGAGGAGCGGAGGCAGCGTGAGCGGCAGCGGCAGGTAGAGGAGCAGGAGGAGCAGGAGCGGATCGCGCAGCAGAAGGCGATGATGGAGCAGTTTGCGCGCACGCAGAAGGAGAAGGAGGAGCGGGAGAAGGCTGAGGGGCAGCCTGCTCCTAGTGGCGAGGATTCAGCTGAGGGGTCGAGTTCCTCTGCGCCGCCACCCCTGCCGCCAAAGGCACAGGCTATGGCGTCTCACCTCGAGCGCACGGGTCTGTGTGTCATTTGTCAGGACGAGGAAGCCAATATCGCCATCGTCGACTGCGGGTATGTTGCCAAGTACTCTGTCTGCCAGCACAAACGGCTAATCCATCCATTCTCACTCTTCAGCCATCTGGCCATGTGCAGGGGATGCTCCGACTTGGTGATGGGGAGCTCGCGCGAATGCCCGCTCTGCCGAACGAGAATCGTCACCGAGGCGCGCCTGCTGCGGATTTTCAAGACTTAGAGGGATTTGGAATGAGATTGTATAACCACTGGCCTAATAACTGTAACACTTTTTCCCCTCTCGTTCTTGCTTTTTCATGCTCAATATCCGTCATGAGGTCGTGTAATCAATGATATTTATTTGAAGTTCATCGATGGTGCTTCAAAGTTCGATTTTTTTTTTGGCGCTCTTGCAGGGTCCAGTTAATTGCTTCCGGCCCCGTGGCTTCTGAGAGAGCTTCTTAAAGTTTGGCGGGCTTCTCGACGAATTTGGTAATGGTGAAAGTTTGGCGCCGATTGAACTTGATTGGCGAAGACAAGAACTCCAAACTCTGTTTCTCGATCCATGGTTGAACTGGCCTTCGAGTTCCTCTTTATCTGGCTAATAACTTATCCTGCGTCATCTAGCCCGATCCGTTTATCACCCTCTAAATCCACTATCATGGCGAATGATCTCATAATGATCTCCGATGTTATCTAGATGCCTCGCGGCTAGAAAACGAAGTGTCGAAGGGAAGAAGAAGGGCGCAAGCAAGCTGGTTCTTGATTATACGGGGTTCCGCTCCCAGCCTTCAGTGCGCGATTACCGCTGGAAAGTCGAGGTCGTCGGGCCTTGCCGTCCCGACGGTGCTTCCTTCTGTGCCTGCTGTTCTGCAATTCAATCTCCGTCAGGAGGGCACTGGTTGGAGTGCAAATCGGATTAACCGGGCTGGGTATTTCTGGATGCGCTACTCTGGGGAAGGATCGCGATGGAGATGTATTTCACTTGGATATCCAGAGTGGTTGGTTTTCTTCGTCTTTCTTGCTACCCCAGCCTTGTGATTACGGCTTCTGAACACTATTTCTGTTGACCTCCCGATTTGTAGGTTTTCAAAGGCATAACAATCGAAAACCACCGAGACAAAAACGGTTGAACGAAAACAGTTGAAATATACAGTCGACTTCCCGATAACCCACACCCCTCGGTGGACGCCAAAAGGTATGGGTTTCAGGGAAGTTATGGGTTATGGGGCGATTTTAAACGGAAAATCACTCCCAACAGGTATGGGTTATTGGGGTGTATGGGTTAAGAGGACTATGCGTTAGGAGGAAGTTGACTGTAGTTCTTAAAAACCACTGCCACTGGATCAAGCATCTTGTAAAAAAAGCACTGCCTGGCTCAAACTGAAAGTATGCCGTTCCCAATTTGAAGGTCCAGGGATCTGTTCCTGGCGATATGTTTCTCCCGCCGCCAGTTCCCTTCCCGCCGACGGATGACGCCATAGACACGGGACGAACTGCCTGGGGCGGCTTCCTATTGAATTGGACTCTATCGGGATAATCCGTGTGCGATGGCACATCCCTGGCCGTCCATGGGTACTCGACATCACTGTTGTTTTATTTTAATCCGCTGAGTTCTACCCATTGCTTGACTCTCCATCGGCAACTCAAGTCGCAGGCGACGTGACACCTCGCTGGCGGGAGATTGGCCGCTCGATGCTGACAGATATCCAACCGTTTGCTACCCCGGTCAATTATCCATGATTAGACCAAGGCTTTCGTCAAGGAAACGGGGTCCAGGAGCTTTATTATTATAAGTAATCTACTTCCCGGGCCGCCCCGAAATTCTTCGACACTGCTCTTCCTTGTTGTCGCGGAAACTGCTGAATAATGAAGGGCAAATCTTCGAACGATATGATCTGGTCCTCCTCCTTCCAGCCTGCCGGGCACGTACTTGAAAATGTCCTGTTCAACCTCTGGTGTCTATTGTGGTTATGGGAAATTCCCAAATGTAGTGGGCACCCGCGAACTGAGAATACAGCCTGATTGACATCGTTCTGATGGTCTAGAGGCTGATACACATCGCGGATGATGATATATATACTACTATCTCAGCTGCCAGATGTAGGGCCATGCAAAATCATGCATGACATCAGACAAGCACACGGGGACCCGAGGCGTGGCCGCTGGACGCCAAGCGCGGCGTTTAATTCTGGGCGACAATATACTGCTCATGTATCCAGTTCGTGTCGACCAGGCTAGGGCCCATCTATTCGACAGACTGATTTTATGTGCCGACAGGTATCAGTGACAATATGACCATCATAATCCTAGCGGCTGCTCGCTGTCCGATCATTCATTTGACTCCGATTCCGGGTTAATATAGAGGCAACTGGTTTAGCAGGTCATATACCGCACCAATTTTCATGTCGTGGCTGCGAGGACGGAGATCCTGGGTTAGCGGGGTAACGAGAGTCAACAACTCAGCACAGCCACATCCGAAAATGTTCGGTGACCATCGGGAGGTCTACACGGAACGTAGGATCCTGACGGAGAGAAACTGTAACTGATCTTAATGAAGGTACAGCTACCTTCCCACCTTGGTTAAAGTGGCCTAACTTTTATGTGAGCGCAGCAGGCTCGGTGTCTAGTTCTTGCGCGTGTTGACTGTTTCTCGTCTAAAGCAACCACCAGATATGTGTCGCATGAAGCCCTGGCGGAGAAAATGGACAGGATACGAGGGAAAGAGTTATTTCAAGCGTTGCATTAGGTGGTAAGCCCATAAATTCGACATCTCCACAATTGGAAAGGCAAGTGATTACGGTCGGAAAAGAAAGTAGGACCGAGGAGATACGTCCGCAGATTATATGTTGGTGTTTCAAACATGATTAGATGCCACGTGAAGGTTGAAGAAATTGAGGACACGGTTGACTTTATATTTTCTGCAGTTTGGTGCGAGTCAGCGGCGGCATCCTTCAAACGGGAGGGAAGGGAAAGAGAACCCCAGAATTTGAGCGGTAAGCAAGAGAAGTAGCACATCTACAAGTTCAAGGTTGTTTAGATTTTTTTGCCATGTATCCCCACTGGCTGGCAAATTTATGGGTCCTTAGATTAGCCACATACCAAAACGGGATGTTATTTCCGTGGAAAAAAGGGAGCTGGAGCAACTCGGGAGATAGATAAGGTTGGTAAAACCTCAGCGACAGGTATTTGAACACCGAGAGAGTCTGAGTAAGACCAAGTATGCGAGTTCAATGTCCAATTATAGCAGAGCGTAGTAGATATGATTGCGGAGATTGATCGCTTTTTTCGAGCAGCAGAATGGTCGGTAAAGGCGTTCAGACCATGCGCTATGTCCGCAAATTATCAGCGAGCGACCCCGCCCTTGCGCGGCTTTCTTCCGGCGCAGGCATGTCCCCGAAAGAGATGCCGGCATGCCGGCCTCGAGTGCTTCAGTTGTTATTACGTCGCCAAGAGACGTTTTTAATAGGCGGCGGTTTGGTTCACGGGAAATTCGGAGTAGGCAGACAAACAACAGTCTAGGCACAGTTTCAGAGTGGTACCGCCGGAGACTAAGTGAAACGGTCAGTGTATTATCCCCGGGCGGGTCTGCGCGGCGGGAACTGCGGTATAGGCCGCTAATCTGTACTCTGCGAAGGGATTCCAGCGACCAGAGCTGTCGGCACCGACCTGTCGATATCTAACGCCTTACCGCCACGCGGGAGACGCCCAAGAGGTGTTGAAGAGGCGCCGGCCAGAATTTTGGAGTCGAGCGTGCCGGGGAATTCAGGATCCGGCCGCAACCCAGCCGAAGCTGATTAACAGCATTTCCGAGTCAAAGTTCGTACGCTAGAGGCGGAATCGTCCAGTCAAAGCGACAGGTTGAAGGCTTTGAGAGGCGTCGTCGCCTGCAGTCAGCGGCGCGGCAGTCAATGTCAGGAAAGGGTTTGAAAGGAGGCACGAGCATCCAGATGGTTGCCTCGGGTATTAGGAACCCTATAGTTTAACCACACCTTTATGTCGAGGTGGCCAAGAAGGTGTTTAATATCAGGAACACGTGTATTGTGGCATGTTGAAGATTCGGAGCGATCGAGCGGCGGATAATTCGCAGGGTTCAAGTACAGGCAAGCAGAGACTTGGCCGAACATCGAGTCCCAGACGCGTCTCAGTGGATCGATTGCTATTCATTCTATGATCCCACGCACGACGTGTGCCGGAATAAGTACCAGGGCGGGAATCATCTAGATCCTCGATGCGATCAGGCGTGCGGTGACGGAATAAGTTGCGTGTTGTAAAAAACAATGGCACGAGAGAACAATTACTTCCTTGTATTCAGTGTAGTGTGTCCCACAGCAGTTGGCGCCTAACGACACAGTTGAGAGTGAGTTACTGATCGTTATCGACTAGAGAGGGTATTAATAGGGCGATTCCAAGGGAAAATCTGGTGCAACTCGTTTTGTACCTGACTGATTGTTATTGCTCTTCCGCAACTTCGGGTACTCGGGGAGAGCTGGGTGTTTTTAGGCAGGCTGACGTGCTATGATTGGTTTATCAAAATGGATGGGTGGGAAAAGTTTCCGTAACGGCGCTCGACGCCCAAACGGGCTAGGGCCGAGGAATTGACTCTGGCTCTGGCTAGGGGCCAAGCCTGTGGACATGAGCGGCCAGTTGAGATCAGATGCGCGAAGATCTGGATGGTTCCCGACTTGCGGCCCCGGCCGATGCATGCAGATGAGTGAGATGAAGAGGTGGAAGACAATAGGTGGCACGAAGAAGACAAAGAGATGAATGGTTCTGTGACAAGAATATAAGAACATGTCTGAAGGGGATAGAAGGGGATAGAGAGCGGCAAGTTGAATCGAAGCAACGGGGATCCACGTGCCGAGGTGACTGTTTGTTGATGTCCCGAAAAGTACTACAACAGACGGACTCCACTGCGGCGTCCTTCCCTCTTTTCCCTCCCACCATGACCGTTGCCTTTCCGCACCACAACCCCGCTATGAAGCCGTTCAAGCGTGCCCGCCGCACTGCGACCAGTGTCCTCGCCGGCGATTTCGACATCCGCCCGCAGCGCGACGTGTTGACAAGCCTCTTGAATGGCGTGGGCCCGTACACCCCGATGCTGCGCACAGACGACGACGAGATTCGGAGGCAGCGGAAACGGGAGAAGAAGGAGCGCGAGCGCGAGAGAAAGCGGGCCAGGCTCGCCGCGAAGGGAAACGAAAAGCCGCTTGGCGAGGCAGTGGACGCGATGCCGGTGGCGAGTGCGAGTGCGTTTGCCATAGCCATGCCGCAGCCTTCTGCGGCCACGACATCCTTCTGGCGTGCGCGGCCTTCCATCCACATTGCCACCATGCAGCGATCGGTGTCCGTGACGCCACCACCCTTCACATCTCCACTACTCCTTCCTTCTACTCCGGCATCTACTCCAGGGCCATCCAACTCATCCAGCACGTCGCGAACATCGTCCAAGCGACCGCGCACTCCCGATGATTACGAGGATCTCGTGCGCACCGCTCACGCACCGTCCCCGCATGTCCCGAGGAAACCGCGTGCCGCAGCTAAGAAGGGGTGGAAGGGATGGGTGGAGGGCTCCCCGCCGCCGTCGGAGAAGTTGATCAATCTAGATGCTGTCCCTGTTCTGCAAGAGAGGCGAACGCGCAGCGGTAAAAACTTTGACGCCATTGGGGTCGGCAAGGATGGATGGGTCTAATCGTACGTGGCCGCCCTCCCTTGTCTTATCGTCGCTCACCACATAGTCTGTGTGCAGCGGTATGCGGTACAATTGGTTCGACGCAATCCCGGGGACGTTCTATAGATCCCGCCTCGTCGACCGTCGGTCCCCATGAGTCAGGTTCCTTGGAAAATTATCTCCGCCCCTGGGCCGTTTGGAATTATCTTCTTTCTTTGTTCTGCTTTCTGTTGTCAATGCTTTTCGCACCAGCTTTTGTATTTTTTTTTCCTGGTCGGTTGTCCCGGACACGGATCCACAACCTTGGCGCCTCTCCCGGTTGTTCGTTTCGTGGCTATTTCAGAGGATAATTGTTTTGTACGTTGTCGCACATGAGGATCTATATACATGCGTTTTCTGCTACTTCAGTGTTCAACCCACCGTAAGTGCAAGTTAACGGACTACGATAAGTATATGAACGACGGAAGTAACCACGGAACCAATAACTTTAATTATCATCGACATGAATTTGAAAATTTAGCCGAAGATGCTGCAGCCTAACAGCGATAAGCAGAGACTTCCCACTCAACAACCACCGCGAGACGACCCGCTCATCACCGGAAGCCCGTATCCGTCTCTCGCGGTCTCCCAGCGCACCGCCAAGACTCCCCATGGCACTCACTCACATACCATTCCCTGCATTGCCGATCCCGCCATCATGGTTTCCGGGGCACATGATGAAGTTCACCCGGATGCTACCCACCTTGCTCACACAAACGGACGTAGTTCTGGAGCTCAGGGACTCGAGACTTCCTCTGACTAGTATAAACCGCTCATTAGAAGGTAAGGATGATGGCCATTTTTTCCGTATCATGCATGTGGCATTCCATGTGTAGGAGGCTTGTGCTCCCCCAGGAATCCCTGATTGGATCTAACTCTGTCGGTTATCGGGACCTGGAAATTTTTAAACACGGGACATTCCATTCATTTTATTTTTAGGCGCGCTGCAAAAGTGGAGGCTTGAACGCGGATGGGACCCTAACGACGCGACGCGACGCGTCGTGAACAGCAGCGCCTGCGAACGTATTGTCGTCCTGAACAAACGCGACCTTGTACCCGAGTGGGGTCTCGAGGTAATTTGGAGCCCTAGTGAAGGCACCAGAATTTTAATGCCCCAATGCCTCGATAGCCTTTCCGCAAAGCTGTGTCCAGTCGGTTTCCAGATCAACAATTTCTGTTTGCATCTTGGCAACGTCCGCGAGATATACGAAATCTGAGCGAAATGCTAGTGAGTATGTTGCATCCTTCCGCTGAAAGCATACCACAACGGAATGGCTCATCTTATGGACGGTGCAGATATCGCTAAGAAGTATCCATATGCCATGGAGTTAAATGTACTAGTCATCGGCATGCCGAACGTTGGGAAGTCCACTCTTTTGAATGCTCTTCGTAACATGGGGATCAAAGGCCGTCCGTGCTTATCACCCGCCTTAATCGCACCTTCTAACCATTTTCTTTTGATAGCGACGCCCAAGGCCTTTCGCACTTCAGCTAACCCTGGTCTAACCCAAGCTTTGTCTACGCGTCTGAAACTATCTCTGTCGCCCCTAGTCTATGCTTTCGATACCCCAGGTGTTATGCTCCCTTTCTTAGGTCTCGGCGAAGAAGGAGCCGAGCGAGGGGTTAAACTTGCACTCATCGGTACGTAAATTCAGATCCCTATCCGAGTCACCCGCCAGTATCTGACCCTGGGTAACTTCATTCCGTGCTGTAGCGGGAATTAAAGAAGGCATGTACGATGTCGAGGCTCTCGCTTCATACCTACTGTACAGGCTCAACATCTTAAACCCTATTTGTGGGTACTACTCTGTTAGGTTTCGTGTTCTTTGATTGGCTCATGGGAATGCGCAGCGCCGGCTTATCTACATCTCCTACCCGCTGGATCCCTACCAACGATTGACATCGAGGAATTTCTAGAGTCCCTCGCACGCCGCATGGGCATGGTGAGAAAAGGTGCCTCGCCAGACATCCGCCGAGCGGCTGTGTACTTTGTCCGATGGTGGCGAGAGGAAGGCGGCCTCCTTTCCGCTTCTTCCGCGCTCCAACTCGCGGATTCGTCATTCCAGATAGGCCCCAGCGGTATGACGCACGGATGGGGCTTTGATCTCGAATGGCAGATCCGGCCAGACGAAATTATCAGTAGGGACCATCAACTACTTATCCAGGAGAAGATGGAGGCCTGTATCGACCAGTATCTGGATAAATTGGAGCTCGAAGATCTGAACGAGACTAACGTCAGCGCCACACAGCGGAAAAAGCAGCTCGCGCTGAAGGAGCAAATGCAGCGAAAGCTCAAGTATGCGAAAATCGGACGGCCGTCAAGTGGTCCATGACTTGACACTTAACTTGCGGTCGACGGCCGCGGACTGCCCTGTGGTGGGCCGACGAGAGCGGGTCAGCGGCCATTTCCTTCGTTGTTCGTTACTTCGGCAGCTTCGATAATACGAACATATGCGCTTCGTTTGCCTGGCGGCGGAATCGATGTTACCTCGTTGCCGTCGTTTTCAATTCTTAAAATTGGTTGTCAAAACCCGTCTCCGGCTGGACCTCCGCTTTGCTCGCTAAATCCATGGGGTCGTGCCCGTTCCCCGTCAATCTTTCGACTTTGTCCCGCAGTCACAACCCTCCGTGCATGGATCGGGCCAAACATTTGGACACCATAACATGCCCCTGATATGATTTACTCCCATGCCGTCATGTCAACTCATCGACTCTTTGACCTCGACAGGACGGCAAGTTCAGACGTACCTAGTTCCAAATCCCCATCTGGAGAACTGCAATAACCAGCTTGGAATATCACCAGCGACTTGAGACTACATTAACTCGGACGACTTTTGCGACGCGTTGGTCTGAGCACTATCTCCCAAGATATCTCGAAATCCCTCCCATACAAACCATTCCACATTCCAACTCAACGAACGGAGGGGCACGTCCGCGCCGTCGGCGTTATCAATACCCGGGGCGCAAAGCTACGGCGTTAATGTTGTCCGCGCCTGTCGACGTCCAAGAACGCAAGTCCCCGGTTCGGACGATCCTCCTTTTCGAGGAACAGGTTGTTGCATCAATTGCTTGACCCTCGTGCTAACTCAGTCCAGGGAGTTGAGACTTGCATTGGACTATGCAAATGGTCCTCGTTACTATGTCCTCTCCGTAGCTATCAGAGCCATGTCGGCGGCTTAATCATTCGCTGTCTTAAATTTCGATCTCCAGGCAATAATCAAACCAGGCAATCCATTTCACAGGTACGCACAAAATCTTATATACAATATCACTGAAGTACAGAACTACAAGCGTTAGGTATTTTTAGAAATCCCCGGACGCATTCAGAGGCCATTGCGCAGGAACCCTTCAATCTGTCTGTGCAGCCTCTGGAACACCCCCCACCCCCCCTCCGGGTCGTACTTGGCGGCTGTTTCCTGCAATCTCTTGACATTGTCGGCACCGTAGCTGCGCAATACTTTCTGCGAGCCTGTGGCGAAGCTCCTGCACAGATAGTCCGACAGGAGGCTTTTTCCCGTGCCATCGCCTGCGTACTCTGTGCCATGAACTCAATGGCCTTTTGTGCACCCACGTCATCTGCGTCCTGGGGCCACTCACATACCTATCCTGGGATTGTGCATCAGTGACATGTTCGCTGCGTGTTACTCGGTGTTGCCTAATGACACAAAGAGGCTTAATGCTTACAGCACCGCGAGACTTTATCCAGTCCCGTCATGTTCTCTCCCCGATCCTAGACGGCCCGCACACTCGCCCTGCCAACCGGCTGTTAAGAACCCCACGCCCCTTCCAGGACCCATACATGCTGACGAACAGATCTTGTAGCACCGGTGTGTATCGGTTCGTAGGTCGAATACTGATCTGGTCCCATTGAACTTAACTTTCACTCGGCTCTGCGGCCAATTTTTCGTCCAAACTTTATGTCTGGTGGGTCACCAGGCAAATTTTTGTCCCCAACTTTGCTTCTGACCTAGATACCATGAGGTACCGCCAAGCACTTCCACCTCAAAATCTCACTAAAGAAACTCTAGGCCTTGAAAAAGCCCAGAAATCCCCATTTTATTGCTGTGGTATGTCTCTTCCTCATCCTCATTCTATGACCTTGAGCTGCCTCAACATGTCAAGAGAGTAAGGATGTGACAAAACTGGCAATAATTGGAAAAAATTGTGGAGTTGCTGATTTCCCACCCCAAAAAAATTGCATTGTCATTGTTCATGCATTTTTGAAGCTCTGATCCCTCTCTGATTGTTCGAGTTCAAGTGAGGTAAGTAGTTGAGAAGGTGGCAGGGCGTTGTCCGAACTTCGATCTTACTCCACGGGTCCGACCTTTCGATCTGAGGTTTTGACATTGTCCCCTCAATTAGTCTGAAGCACTGACCTATTGTTTCCAGATCCAAAACTTTGTCCAAACTTATTTACAAACCGATTATCACCAGTCCTGGTGAGCGAAATCTTGGTGGTTCCAGAACAGATGGGCCGCCTGTTCAAACAGTTCATCTTTGATCGGTAGAGCTAATAGGGTGCACGGATGGCTCACTTTCTTGATTCCTGGGCATGACCCATGGTCCGAACAAGTGACAGAGGAGGGCTGTTGGTGGTGTGCATCCGGCATCATCGGGCAGCTGAGAAGGACTTGAATGATACAGGTCGCTCAACGCACCAGTGGGTGTATAGAAGCCCGACAGCGACGAATCCGGCGCAGTTGGTGAACAGGCCGATCTTGGGGTCACTCTCTATGACTTGCTGTACCTGGATTGTTGCCTCCATGATGCTGATGGTAATCGTCCAAATCGATTGTAGATGGGGGTGAGTCTCGGGATCGAATCGCGTGACGATACCTAATTGGTGGTTGCAGAGGCGTCAGATTCTTCCTCCGCGGCGTATCGAAGCCGCTGCGTACCAAAGTTGGAACCGCCGCACGTGCATCTGAAGTATTTGTGGCCATGGCGAACCAATAAAAACATTCAGATTCGATTTCGCCAAGTTTTAAACTCTGACAGAGGAAACACAGAATACAAACACTGCGTTTCAAAATTATATGTATGCATCAAATACAAATTCGGCATCGCGAGATGTACAACGGTACGTAAAGCTTCAGCTTTGCGCCGATGATCCTGATAGGCACTGTGTACAGCACCAAGAAAAATATAATCTGGATGATAACAGGGATGTACATGTATACCGGTCACAAATTAAATTGACAGAGAGACCACCCAAGACCATCGAGATTGTCAACGGCACCAGAGGTTGGCCACGATTGAGAATGAAAGTAGGAACACGTCCTCGATTGTTCAAGCTTGAGTGTACCTACTTTCTGCACTACGATTTATGATATCGTGTGTATGATCCAAATTCCAAATACACTCACCCGTCGATCCATATTCGAACGTACACCGATCCAGTCCCAGATTCCCCTGCATTTGAACGTAGGGGCGGGATAGGTAGCCAAATTCTGAGCGATCATCCACGAAAAACAACGAATCCAAAAAGAAGATAAAAACCGAACCGTGGGAAGATTCCGTTGATCCGTTGATTAGATCTCCCTAATTAGGGACCTTACCTCCTTAGGTAAGCACGACACCAGGAAAATGTGTTCCCTCTGGCATGGCTGGCAGATCTGCCAACTCGTGCCAGAATCACTGGCAGTTTTGAGATTTCACACATCTATCCTTACCGCTTCAGAATTCAGGTGGACTTGTAGCGCGGAGGCACGGCCGCACTGGCACGACTCACGAATGTCCAACGCAGTATCATCTTCAATTTAAGACTTCAAAGACACAAAACTCATGGACGAGTTCGAATGAGTTGGTTCAAATTTGAAAATCTGGCTTTTCACTGCCTGTCAACTAATCTTCACTCCTGTTTTCTTTCACTTCACAACCATCTCTCGAGCCTGAATCTCATCTCGGCGCTCGGGCGGGACGTTTACTTCCATCGATTCAAGATTTGATCCCAAACCAGAATACTATTGCGACCATCAGTGCGACTTCAACGACACGACGGAACGCGTTCTTCCGCGAGTTGGTACAGTGCTTCTGGTCAAGTTACAGACTTCCATGGACAGCCTTGACCGCTCACATGAGTGAAATCCCGCATACATGTAGTACAAGGGGGTTCAATATAGAAAGAACGGTTCTTGAAAGTATATAAACAGGATCCAGACGGTTAGACAGTATCCGTTGCTATGACCATTGGTTTACATTTCTCCACTCGTGGATGGCGTTTCCGGCGCTTCGAGAAGCCATCCTTGTAAGCGTCATCAGCTCGAAGTATGACGCTCCGCAGAGGTGCGGCTTATCAGGATTGCCTGACATTAGCTACAATATCCCTGCATCGCCGACAGGTTAGTATGGGACTGTTCCCACTCCAAAAGCCTGTCGATATCCTGTGCAAACGGACTTCTGCATCTCCCCTCATGCAGTGTGCAGCTGACAAACGAACACGGCAGCGCACTGATTCCGCCAAGGTTGAGGACGGTGACTCGCAGCGGGGCACGGCGCGGACGGTGACTAAAATCCTGTGGGACAGCCCGTCACTGTTTGACTCGAAAACGCACGGACACTTATCATACCTTAGTTACATGTCGCTGTCGGCGTAGGGCAGTTGCGCCGGGGTAGCGATACGCGCCCCCTTGTCGTCTCAGAAAAATGGATGAAAAGCGCCGCCATTCCGGCACAAACGTCGGGACTTGGCGTCTGAGCGTGCGCGCCTTGAACTTCAATTAGACGGAGGGGAGAGTGCGAACAGCCAGCGGAAGGCGTTGGCCACTGCCTGGCAGGCCACCTCGTTGCGGGACCGCGCCTTATCATTGCGGGCGGCGGCGTTGATCCACGTCTTCACGGTTGGAAGGCCGGCGTGCACCATTGCAAGGTATTGAATACCGTCCGAGTCCCAGGATAAGCGTATAGACTTTTGGGACGCGCGGTGCTTCCGGAAAGCTCTCGAGTGCCGCGTAGACGAAAGCTTGGCATCGCCTTCATTAAGGATGTCGGAATGGTTAAAATCGTCGAAGACGAGGACACGCGTCACAGTCCCGTCCCTCACTGTGAATTGGACAGCCCCAGCGCATTTGCTCACAATTGCAATTTCAAGTTGCGGCTTGATTTGGGTCGCGGTCGCTCGAGGGACGAGCCTAGAGGCGAGATCATGGGGCTGAGACAAAGATGGGATTCATAGTAGTTTACCTACCGGGTAGCATGGCTGCTGAAGAAAGCAAGAAAAGTGTCCTTATCAGGGGTCCGGAGTTTGCCGTTGATGAGAGACCTAATTGGGATGCGATATCTGATGGCAAATCGATACAGTGAGGTAATACAAAGTAAGAAAAGAAAGCATGGCGCCTAGAAATCCAGATAATCCCTCTGCCCGGACCACGCAGCGCCCCCACTCCCATACGGGTCCTCGTTCGCACCGATGCCCATCCCGACGCCCGCCCCAGCGCCGTGCGCCTCGCCGTCCTTGAACGAGAACTCGCGCTTGAACTTGGCCTCGAGGGCGCTCATGGTGCCGATGAGGCGGGTGCACGCCAGATCGAGGACGGCCTGCGGCGTGGTACTGCCGTCCGTCTGAATCTTGAGGAGGAAGTACGGGTGCAGCGGGTGCGGGACCTTGTACCCCGCGAAGAGGATCTCGGGCATCGCGAGGAGCTGACTATGGGAGATGAAAAGTGAGTGGGGTGCGGGGGATACATTGGGGCTACTGACGCGCGGAGCATGTTCCCGAGGGTGTGGTCTTGTTTGACGATCTTGAACGTCGCGGCGTTGGGGATCTTGGTGTCCTCGGTCACCTCGAGACTGGGCAGCGGTTTCAGCGGGAGCCGCGACGCAGATGGCACGCGACATACAGTTTCTCACCGTCGTCGAGGACGAAGAGCTCGTGGCGATTGGGTGCGTTCATCGTGAGTCTGCAAAGGTGTGAGACAGTGCACAGACACGCGGGAATGAGGATAGAGGGTAAGATCATATAAGCCATGCAAAGTATCGTTTCTCGCCATCGCGTCATGGACGCTCGGGGGATTGACAGATTTAGATGTATTTTAATCATAGATAGGTGTGAGGAAATGGGACGGAAGAGCGAACCTGGTTTACTGCAGCTCTGCGCCGGAGATGGACTTCTCGTGGCGAGCTGTAGGGGCGTCAGAAGGGTGCGAGGGGACGGCACGGTACACACACCTGGTTCAATGTCCGTCACCTGCAGGGCCGCCTGGTCCTTGCGATGAAAGGCAGGATGTCCTGCGGAAACCAGTCAGTAAACTTGGACGTGGTACACGATGAAAACAAGTCAGAAAAAAAGGTTGCGATCATTGCGCCTCCTTGGAGGAAGTCACCGACAATAAATATGGCGAATTGCCCATCCTTTGACTGCGAGATAGACGAGACAACTCACCCTCTGTGGTGGACGAAAGGAACTGAGGAAGGGCAAGTGGATTCGGAAGCAAAAAAAAACGTGACTAGCCCTTCGGCACGATCGGCAGCCGATTCTCGACCGTTTTTCGTCTCGTTTCTGTCTCAACCTTCCCTCCTCAAGGTAAGCGTCTTTCTGTTTGAAAACACGTCGAATGTCTTCCTGCTGCCCCCACGACGAATCTGTGCGCTTTTGAACGGCGGAATTGCCGTGGAAGGGATGGATTCGACGCCGTTATTTTGGATGTCGATTGGCCGAAAAAACACAGCTAACCTCCTGCCAGGCTTCGGGACCCCAAAATGCCCACCCATCTCTCGAAAACGCGCAAGCACCGCGGCCACGTATCCGCTGGTCACGGACGTGTGGGAAAGCACCGCAAACATCCCGGAGGTCGTGGTCTCGCTGGTGGTCAGCACCACCACCGGTGAGCTTCCTCTTGCTCGTATTGCGGGCCCCGCGCTGACTGGTGCCTCTCCAGGACCAACTTCGACAAGTACCATCCCGGTTACTTCGGTAAAGTCGGTATGCGCCACTTCCATCTGACGCGCAACGCCCACTGGCGGCCGATCATCAACGTCGACAAGCTGTGGAGTCTCGTCCCCGCAGAGGAGAAGAAGGGGCTCACGGCCGACTCAGAGGTCGTCCCCGTCATCGACACCCTGCGGTTCGGCTATGGGAAGGTTTTGGGCAACGGATTGTGAGTCCAAACATGCTTTGCGATACGCTAGTTCTCATCGTCGCTCTCCAGACTGCCAAAGCTCCCTTTCATCGTAAAAGCCCGCTTTGTATCCGCCATTGCAGAGTGTGTTTCCTCGTTTGTCCCTGTGAATAGCGTACTGACTAGTCTTTAGGGCCAAGATCAAGGAGGCAGGCGGAGTTGTTTCGCTGATCGCATGAGCTCTTTCTACATACTGTTTCTCCCTCCCACATATGACATGAATGCATCGCCCATGCCCATGCCGACACTTTGGTGATAATTCTGATTCCGTTGGTCGAGGTGGTGGTGTGCCGTGTGACTGTCCGTTTGAGAACAAACCGGATGCATAATCGCAGTCATAGCTGCAAGTTGGCAGTAAGCAGCAGCCTCAGGCCTCAGCGCCTGTAGATTTTTTTTCGGCGATCGGGCCGTCATGATCGCAGTTTCTGCACGGTCATGTGCCACGCCACTCATCTCCTTCTCCCCCTCCCCTCAGGCTAGTAAGTCGAGACTCAGGCCGCAGTCCTCACGATCATATGTATGCCGTGCTCAGTCCTAACGATCAGTCGCATCAATCATCTCCCTCTGGCGAACTTGGATGAATCAGCACTGGCAGAAAACTCACTTAGTAAGGCAGTAGAATTTGCATAAATGACAACAGGTCGAGATCGTCGTTTCCCTCGCATCCCATGTCGTCCAAACCCGCCCTGCTCCAACCTATCAAAGTGGGCGACGCCCAGCTCAAACACCGCGTCGTGCTCGCACCGTCGACCCGATTCCGGTCGAACGAAGATGGCGTCCCAAGCCCTCTCATGGCGGAATACTACGCCCAGCGCGGGAGCGTCGCTGGCACCCTCTTGATTGCGGAGGCCACGTTCATTGCCAGAAAAGCTGGTGGATTCAGAAACGTACCCGGGATTTGGTCCCCCGAGCAGATCGCGGGCTGGAAACAAGTGAAGAGGCGTTCGAATCCTTTGCTCTCTCGTAATTATTAAACTTCAGGTCACCGACGCCGTCCACGCGAAGGGGTCGTTCATTTTTCTCCAAATTTGGGCCCTCGGGCGTACCGCTTATGTCGAGCACCTGGCCCCTGGCGATCCCTATGTTAGCTCGTCGCCGAAGAAGATCGACACTCCCATGCACAAAGGTTCTGCTCAGCGCCCGGGCGACATCCCGCGCGCAATGACCGTTGAAGAGATCAAAGAATACAGCCAACTCTTTGCCGTCGCGGCGTCGAACGCGGTCCACAAGGCAGGCTTCGACGGCGTCGAGGTGCACGCCGCAAATGGATACCTGCCGGAGCAGTTCCTGATGGACAGCATCAACGAGCGCACGGACGAATACGGCGGCAGCATCGAGAACCGCGCGCGCTTCACGCTCGAGTTCATGGACGCGATCGTCGCGGCAGTCGGGGCGAAGAAGGCCGCCATCCGCCTGAGCCCGTGGAACACCTTGCAAGGTATTTATTCATTTACTTTCTGCTGCCACTGCGCGTGAACCGGCCGTAATAAATCGCAGGTTCTGGGATGGCGGACCCAAAGCCCACATACAGCTACCTCGTCAAAGAACTCCGCGACCGGCATCCTGATCTCGGTTATCTTCATGTCATTGAAGCCAGGGATAGCTCTGGCCGCTGGTCTGGAAAACGCCCCTCAGGCGTGAACGATTTTGTTCGCGAGATATGGGGTGACAGGCCTTACATTAGTGCAGGAGGCTACAGCGACGACCGAGAGAGTGGGTTCCGCGCCGCGGAGGAAAAAGGCGACCTCATCGCTTATTCTCGCGCCTTTCTCGCTAATGTAGGTGCCCTGCTTGTGCGGTTGTGGCCAGCGCTAACAGTTCGCCCAGCCTGATCTTCCCTGCCGTCTCGCCCAAGGTATACCTCTCGTCGAGGGGGACCGCGCGAAATATTACGTCTACGGTAGCAGTGACCCATCGGGTTACACGGATTATCCGTTCCACTTTACGGCTCTGAACGCGGTGAGGGCCGGAGCTTGAACTGCTGCTCTGGCGCAAGATCTGCTGCGATGATTATGACCACTTTGTTTGATTCCCCTACTTGTACTTACTCTCCTTGCCATGGTTCAACCTTCTTGCCTTGTCTTTATTTGAGGTGCGTCGTCGGCGTGAAGATGAAGGTTATACACCCATTCAACATTTCCCCTTGCGTCTAAGACCCTCGCACTGTTAACGACAGCCGATCTTCGTGAAGGCAAGTAGCAGTGGTACGTGAAGGTCCTTCCCGATTCATCACGGCGGATCTGGCGGATCCCACCAAATTTGAATCTTACACAGCGCTAGCGAACTCGGATGAATCAGCACGCAGAAAACTCACTTAGTAAGGAAGTTGAACGTTGAACTTGCATAAATGAGAACAGGTCGAGATCATCGTTTCCTTCACATCCCATGGATTCCAAACCCACCTTGTTCCAGCCTATTCAAGTGGGTGACGTCCAACTCCAGCACCGGGTCGTGCTGGCGCCATCAACCCGATTCCGGTCGAACGAAGATGGCGTCCCAAGCCCTCTCATGGCGGAATACTACGCCCAGCGCGGGAGCGTCGCTGGCACCCTCTTGATTGCGGAGGCCACGTTAATTGCCAAAAAAGCAGGTGGATTCAGAAACGTACCCGGGATTTGGTCCCCCGAGCAGATCGCGGGCTGGAAACAAGTGAAGAGGCATTCGAATCCTTTGTTCTCTCGTGCTCATTAAACTTCAGGTCACTGACGCCGTCCACGCGAAGGGGTCGTTTATTTTTCTCCAAATTGGGGCCCTCGGGCGTACCGCCTACGTCGAGTATCTCGCCCCGGAGGATCCATATGTCTCCTCGTCGCCGAAGAAGATCGACACTCCCATGCACAGAGGCTCTGCTCCGCGCTCGGCCGACGTCCCGCGCGCGATGACCGTTGAAGAGATCAAAGAATACAGCCAACTCTTCGCCGTCGCGGCGTCGAACGCGATCCATAAGGCGGGCTTCGACGGCGTCGAGATGCACGCCGCAAATGGACACCTACCGGAGCAGTTCCTGATGGACAGCATCAACGAGCGCACGGACGAATACGGCGGCAGCATCGAGAACCGCGCGCGCTCCACGCTCGAGTTCATGGACGCGATCGTCGCGGCAGTCGGGGCCAAGAAGGCCGCCATCCGACTGAGCCCGTGGAACACTTTTCAAGGTGTTTATTCATCTGCTTTCTGCTGCCGCTGCGTGTGAACAGGCCGTAATAAATCGCAGGTTCCGGAGTGGCGGACCCAAAGCCCACATACAGCTACCTTGTCAAAGAACTCCGCGACCAGCATCCTGATCTCGGTTATATTCATGTTATCGAAGCCAGGGATAACTCTGGCCGCTGGTTTAGAAAAAGCCGCTCAGACTCGAACGATTTTCTTCGTGAGATATGGGGCGGCAGGCCTTACATCAGTGCAGGAGGCTACAGCGACGACCGAGAAAGTGGGTTCCGCGCCGCGGAGGACAAGGGCGAACTCATCGCTTATTCTCGCGCCTTTCTCGCAAATGTAGGTGCCCTGCTTATGTGTTTGTGGCCGGCGCTGACAGTTTGCGCAGCCCGATCTTCCCTGCCGTCTCGCCCAAGGTATACCTCTCATCGAGGGGGACGGCGCGAAATATTACGTCTACGGTAGCAGTGACCCGTCGGGTTACACGGATTATCCGTTCCACTTTACAACCTTGAATGCGATGAGTGCCGGAGCTTGAACTAATGCTCTGGCGCGAAGTTGATGGGGAGATTCGCTGCAATGATTATGACCACTTTGTTTGATTCCCCTACTTATACTTACTCTCCTTGCCATGGTTCAACCTTCTTCCCTTGTCTTTATTTACGGTGCGTTGTCGGCAAGAAGTTGAAGTTACCCACTCAACATTTCCCCTTGCGTCTAAGACCCTCGCACTGCACTGAAGAGACACGCCCTCCCCCATCATCGCTGGTACGACACTCGAATGACTTACTAAGGGGACCTCACCTCTCTTTTGCATCAACCTCTTGAATTAATCAGCAGAAAAACTCACTTAGTAAGGTGCTTGAATTGAGATAAATAGAGGTCGCGAGTTGGTCTTTTTCCTCCCATCCGATGGATTCAAAACCCACCTTGTTTCAACCTATACAAGTGGGTGAGGTCCAACTCCAGCACCGGGTCGTGCTTGCGCCGTCAACCCGTTTCCGTGAAAATGCTGATGGAATTCCAAATCCCCTCATGGCGGAATACTACGCCCAGCGCGGGAGCGTCCCCGGCACCCTTTTGATCGCGGAGGCGTCACCCATTGCGAGAAAAGCTGGTGGATTTAAACGTCTTCCCACGATCCGGTGCCAACATACAGCTACCTCGTCAAAGAACTTCGCGACCGTCATCCTGATCTCGGTTATCTTCATGTGATTGAGGATACCGTTACGTCCAAATCCAACGATTTTATCCGTGAGATATGGGGCAGCAGGCCGCTTATTAGTGCGGGAGGCTACAGCGACGACCGACAGAGTGGGTTACGCGCCGCGGAGGAAAAAGGTGACATTATCGCCTATTCTCGCGCCTTTCTCTCCAATGTAGGTTCCGCCGTGTTATTCGCGTGCTCCCTCAGGCACTAAATGTCTTCGTAGCCTGATCTTCCCTGCCGCCTCTTCCACGATATTCCTCTCGTCAAGGGTGATGGCACGAAATACTACACCTACGGCGGTGCATCTGATTATACAGATTACGGATTCCATTTTACGACGCTGACCCCGGTAACTACTGGAGCTTGATTTACCTCCCGCGCGAAGTTGATGAGGAGATTTTTTGCGATGATGCATAATGATGATGATGATGTTCAATCGGACAACTCGCTCTCTTCGCTAGCTCTCCTCGCTAGGGCTTTTTGCCTTGTCCATTTGTAGAGGTGCGTCACCGATTTGAGGTTAAAAGTATACGAATGCCACCGCTCAATGTCACTTGTCTCTATCTAAGATGCTCGCACTGCCTTGAAAACTACGCGTCTTGTTTGTATCACTGCGGATTCTGCAGTCTTAGTAAGGCGGTCAAGATCGACCGCGCCTCTCTTTTGCATCAACCTTACATTAAAACTCAAGATCAATAAACATAAGTAGAAACACACTTGAATCGAATAAATTCAGGCTGCGCGATGGTGGTTTTCTTCACATCCAAACCCGCCTTGTTTCACGCAAGCACGTCCTGCAAAATACTACGTATACGAAGACTCACCTGGATTACACTTTCCATTTACAGCCTCAAAGGCCTGAATGCTCGAGGTATTACTTTGATGGGAAGTTGAAGGCGTTGAACGATTTGTTTTTGAGATCAAGTCCTGTCGTCTAAATCCTCACGATTGGGCTTCCCATAGAGTCCGATCGATGTTCCGCATTCATTTCCTGGGCGTTCACATTGTTGTATCGCATTTCAACCAAATGAAAACACGGCCAAACAATGGTTATGAATTGGACAAGAGCAGACGAGAGGGCGCTGGGGGCGCGAATTTGAAATTTGAGCTTTGATTTTCGAAGGGCCACATTAATAAATTTGTTGCAGTCGTCGAAAATCTTCGTTTTCCACGTCCTCCGGCGCCAAACCTTGGGTGATCGACAGACGTTATTTCATAGAGAGTAGAGTACGGTGATTTGGACTCACGCAAAATTTAATGCTATACCCACCTACCGAGAATCGCCATCATAGTACACCCCAAGAGGACCCACATCAGTGCCAAGGTCAATTTCTTCACTGGGCCTTTTATCAATTCTTCGTTGAACAATATTTCATGCGCAAGCAGCTGGGTTGGACAACATTAAGATAGGGCCAGAGACAAAAAAACGACTGCACCTCTACAATCCCAGTGTATATGAGAATCCCCGCACTCAGTGAGTCGAGGACGCCGCTGACAATCAGTGCGCTCGGGTCGTCTGGGCTGTATGCCGTGCGCACCGCGAGGCCAACAGCAAGCCCCATGGGCGTGCTGAGCCCAAAGATCACGGCACCGACGATGGGAACATAGTTGTACCGCGCCGGGAGGTCGACGCTCGCCAGCCGCGACCCAATGCCGAGGCCTTCGAATACCTCTGCGGTGAAGGGCTAAAGATCAGCATCCGGAGAACAGATGGCGTGGAGCACGTACGGTGCAGAACGAGCACGACGAACAGGAGCTTAAATTTGGGGTCAGCGGCTAGCGTGAGGCCAATTAGGACGCTGTGGTTGGTTTAGTTAAACATTTTGAAACACGGAAATTAAGTATGTTCCTATGAAGGATGGCCCCGAATTCGAGAATTACAATCCCAACTAATCGAGCGTTGTTTCCCGCATCAGATGCTTCGGTGTGAGACGGAGACAGTGGGATTTCTCGGTCGGCGAGATCTTCAGCTACATATATACAAGGTGAGTGGGCAGGATTGCAAGACTGCATCCGAAATACCTTGGTGGGCGCGGAGTTTTGCGAAGTGCGCTGTTCCACACCTCCCTGTGATGATTTCGACTACAAAGATGGACAGGATGCTGAGCAAACACAGGCCCGGCGCGTATGGCTAGTGCATGCGTTCATTCTCTTGCGCTCAGCAACTTACAAGATAGTTTGGAGGCTCACGTATTTCTGCCATGCCTCGGATAGACATGAGGAACTCAGTGCCTCGATTCCTGGAGCGAGGAGGTGGATGAACGCTGTCCCGATCTGCGGGCGGGTGTTGGTTGCATTTCTACAGCAGCCAGAAGGCAGCGTACTATGACCCCTGATCCAAAGAACTTCGCAAAACTAATCACGTCCGATGGTCAACGCGAGATATGAGCAAAAAGTCAACTCCTCACTCGAACACAGCGTCCGGGATCTGACGTTTGCGCACGACGCAACGCCGAGCGAGGACAGGGAACAAAGCCCCGAGGGTGGAGCCAACAAATATAACAAACAGGGCAGCGATACGTAGGCCGAGATCAGAAGTGTTTGAGGTGCCTACGAGGGAGTCGCAACGATGCCTAGAATGGATGAGCAGGGATGTCTGAGTTGCGGCGAGACGGTTGATCGCGAGGGACATGACAGCAGGGCAGAAAAGGGAGTAGAGCGGCTTCATTTATTCGGATGCCTTTTCTGGTTTGGGAAGGCGAGATGCTCGAGTTGGTACGTAGATAATTGGCTCTCAGAAGCCTTGGATAAGTGGCAGGCGATTACTACGACGGTACGGCAGTAGTGCGGTTGAAGCCTCCTTAAATCGTATTAACCCCGGATTCCTCCACGTATATCCATCGAAATTTTCATTTGAAACAGGCTCTTCTTAAATGATATTTTGCCATCGACCGATACTATACTCACTTTGGTGGTGAAAGTTACCCGATCAGATCCAAAATGCAACCGTGGGAATATCGATATTCACTTGGGAATTGTTGGTTTATTGAGCGAGGAACGAGCTCAGTAAAATGAAGCGGCTGTCAAGATAGACTACGTTGCTGGAATGTCACAAGGGATTGTACGTAGGAATATGTACAAAATTAAAATGAAGTTTCGAATTTGAGGGTATGAATAGAATGATCCATTTTGGGTCTCAGATTTGTTGTTTGAACTCCAAAGCTGGTTTAGGAAGATAAGCAGTATCTGGCAAGAAGAGGAGGAGCGATTTGGGAACGATGATGACAGATTTCTCATCTGCGGGAATTTTAATCAAAAGCCGAACAGTTACCCTTTCTTTTATTCTTTTCCAAGCGTATCGGAAACTGAGGATCGCAGAGCAACGCTCCATTCGCTGCAGCAGGTATTTCGAGGACTCGGGATCCGAATTACTACTCACTCTGGAAATCCGAAAATGAGGTATCTCTTTCTCTCTTCCGCCAGGAACAAGATTAGAAATACTCAACCCTCAAACACGTCTCAATTGGAAATTTGGATCGCGGGGAACGAGCCAGATTTGTTGTAGCGTCTGTCTACGGGAGACTAGAATCTGGGACCCGTGTATGGTGGGAGGCAGCAATTCGTGATCAGACATCTGTATGGGTTTACCTGGCAATCGACTTGCAACTCGGGAGGCCCGTGTCTGGGTGCCGGTTCCTCTATTCCTCCGAATCCTCAGGAATTATGGTCAATCGAGGGTTCCTGTTCGACCAAATTTTCCAACCCTCCTAATAGCAGTGACCACCGGTCGACTAGACCACTCCGGTGTGGGTCAGCAGTTCTCAAATACATGCAGTGCGTTGAATCGACATTCATGCAAATTGACATCCTCGGGCCGACCGGATGCAGTGTTATGTTCAGGAACATGAAAATCTGGACCTACTTGGACCCACTGCCCTCCCAAATGGCCTCCGCCTCCCAAACATACAACACCGATTCGGTTTTCTCGAACGCTTATTGGTCGGTATGTTTAATATGCCATTTCGCGAGGCGATATTGCTTACCGCGGTCTGCGGATTGGTGTGTACCTCTCGTTCAATGGCTCGCTACGAAATCCGACTTTTGTCTGAATCCTGACAGATCACACACCTCATGTTCAACAAATTTGAGAACCATCTCCGGAATGCCCAAAGGCCCCAGTAAGTTACTTGGTGTGGACCGAAGATTTTTCAACCTCTCAACCATGTGTATATCTTAGTGTGGGATGGCGGAAAATCTCCCAAGGGCAGATTCGCACTCATCGGGGTCCGCGATACTACAGAGCATCTGCAGAGGCGGAGAATTTGGAATAGAGCGTTCAATACGGCGAGTGTCAAAGCATACGAACCTATTCTGAGGGCAAGAATGGAGCAGCTCTTCGATGCCTTGAAAACCAACTGCGGTGACCCTGTGCCCTCACAAACTAACACGGCACCTGTGGATCTGGCAGAGTGGCTATCTTTCTTTGCGTATGCCGTTCGAACTGGAGTCCATGCCCACCAGCGCTGAATAATTCATTAGAATCGATTTCATGGGAGACATGGCGTGAGTTTATTAACGGTCTTGACACACCATCCGAACTGACACAAGATTCGGCGGCGGTTTCGAATTAATGCGGGATGGAGACGAGAAAGGGATTTGGCAAATGATTGAGAATGGGGTTAGGTTAGTCAAAGAAGAATCAACCTTAAGTGTCCATATTTATTTAGCGCCGGATAGGGTACGGACTACCAGGAATGGGTAAGAGGGCGGATTTAAGCTCGCACTTGATGGGTCAATCATCTGATCATATCGCGAGTTAGCTTGAGCGTATGTAACAGCTGGACGAAAACAGCCCTTCGCCGAAGCCGCCGTCCCTGGCAGATTATGTGTCCGACGTATTCTTGGCAGTGCTAGCCGGCTCGGACACCGTGGTTCGCTGTTTTCCCCCTTGAGATCCGGTTAATAAGTGTTGAGATCCCAGGCGACAGCTCTTAGCTCGATTTTCTTTTACATCTTGGCTGATCACGATATATTGAAACGGTAAGCTCCTTCACGCTGATAAAGCCATCGTGTGCTGACGCCTGGCATGTCTCTCAGCCTCAGCAAAGAGATAGACGGAACCCTCCCACCAGATGCTAAGCAAAACCCTGCCGACGATACATCCAAGCTGGCAAAAATGCCACTGCTAAACGCTATCATGTATGCATCTGCTTCTCTGGATGGAAGATCAGCTGCTCACTCACATCCCATCAAGTAATGAAGCGCTGCGCCTCCAGCCGCCGGTTCCTACCGGCCTTCAGCGCGCCCCCAAGTCAGGCGGTGGAGGCAAGATGGTCGGATCCGTGTACGAGGTTTGACTCTGCAATGGTTATAAGTACTCACGCAGTATGTAGTTTCGTGCCCGAAGGAACGGCCCTGTACCTCCCGCCCTACGTCATTCACCGCGACGCGCGATATTTCTCCCCGGGACCCGGATCGCTTCTGGCCTGACCGATGGCTCGAGAACCCGAATTGTAACCCTCCTACGTCAAAGACCGACCGTTCCGCGTTCATCCCGTACTCGGTTGGCCCTATGAACTGCGCAGGCAAACTGGTGGCGCAGCTCGAGTTCCGCTTAGTTGTCGCGACCCTCGTCCAAAAGCTCGATATGAGCCTCGCACCAGGTTGGGACCGCACACGGTGGGAAGAAGGACTGCAAGACTATTTCGTCTTCAAGAAGGGTGTTCTTCCGGTTGTTGCGAAGCCAAGGGCCCAGTAGAAACGGTGAAATTTTCGGTCGTAAGGAAAATATGGTGTAATAACACGGAGCAGGATTCAACGTGAAACAATTTCTGCCACGTTATGTTTCCACCACTGAGTCACGCAGCTCAATGAGCACCTGAAGTGAAGGCGAAGCCTTTTGGACCCGTTACCACCGGCACCAAATAAAGAAGAAGTGTTGAAAGGCGCTCTCCGGCGTATATACGAGGAAATCAGATTCAAACGGCGCCGGTGTGAGGCGAGGAGGTTCATTCTGCAGCGAAGGTGTGCGGTTAGCCGTTGGATGTGAAATTAGATT
This sequence comes from Mycena galericulata, assembly GCA_029289565.1. NCBI lineage: Eukaryota > Fungi > Basidiomycota > Agaricomycetes > Agaricales > Mycenaceae > Mycena > Mycena galericulata. Next base: position 194,350 of record JARKIA010000194.1, read on the forward strand.
TTTGCGCCGCCGAAGACCGACGGTAAGATTATCGGCCTTGATATAATTGTGCTTGAAATTGTAAGGTATTGCGTGCGGATGAATACACCTACTGCGCTCTGAAGGATTAGCTTGTAACATAATTATGAATTTGAAATACAAAACACATATTATCCGCTGCTTTGGCGCACGGTTCTCCCCAATGGCAATTGGCATTCCCGTCGGAACCAACCCCCGGCCAACTCTCACCCTCTGCCGCTCTCAACCATCAGCGCGCCCGAGAGTTTCAGTGCCTTCCCCACCGCAAGTACCAACGCCCCAGCTACCGCGAATGGCGCCATGATCAGCAGCGTCACGCCTTTCGCGACGTCCTTCAACACGGCCTTCTTGTCTGCTTCTGGTGCCGCGGCGAAGACGTCCGCGCGCTGCGCCCAGTAAGCCTGAACGCCCGGGTCGGGGTGGCTTGCGCCGAGCTCGCGCATGAGGGTAACGATCGTGGCGGCTTCCTCGTCGCGCTTAGTGCGCTCGTGCGCGTGGGCGGTTTTCCAGTTGTATTTGCGGATCTTTCTGTCCAGCTTTTTGAGCTGGGCCTTCCAGGCGGCTTCGGTCATGGGGCCGGCGGGGGTAGAAACCGGTGTGGAGGAGTCGGGGGTAGGGATGTCAACAAGCAAATCCGACGTGGAATCAGGTGGACTTGAGCTTGCACTCCGCGGTGGTGAAGCTATGGTGTCGCGAGACTCTCGAGAGACGCCAGGGGCTACCGCGTTTGCGCAGGGCATAGCGAAAAGAAGTGTCGAGTGAAGAATTTGGAGGAGGACTGGTTTGTTGAGGTTTTATAGTGTCACTGGCCGGGCATGCGTGTAGTACGGCACTGATTAGGATCGACCTCAAGATGTAAAGAAGTGGTAGAGATATAGCCACTTGGGTTCTGACCGCAATACGTTGAGTATTCTAGATCTGAGACCAGTCAAGCGCAAGGTTTATGCTGGGTCAATGTATGTCTTGCGGTTCAGTAAGTGCTGCGAAGGGGAAGAAAGCGGAACGGTGACCGGAGAATGCCGGCGGAGATCGAATTTCAGCCACAAGAGACATTCAGACTGTACCCCTTCCAGTTTTTCATGGCCTCTCCGTTCGCCTCCAAGTTGCAGACCAACTACTGTCCCAACGACGATGAGGTTTCCCATATCAAAGCTCTCCTCATCGAACCTACTCTTCGGTTGCAGCGTCTTGATAAAGAAATCGCTGAACTGCAAAATACCATCAACAAGTTGATCGAGGAGCGCGAGACGCTTGGGGCCCATGTTCAGGCACACGCAGCGCTCATCTCACCCGCCCGACGCTTGCCACTAGACATAATTCAAGAGATATTTGTGGCGTGTCTCCCCACGCACCGGAATTGTGTAATGAGCGCGCGTGAGGCGCCCGTGCTCCTGGGCCGCATCTGCAGCTCATGGCGAACCATATCGCTCTCCACTCCCCGTCTTTGGGCTAGCCTCCACATCGTTGACCCTGGGCAGCGATCTGAAAGCACCGACTCCACATCTAGTACGCTGATTAGAACGTCAAAAGACAAGTCGGCGCTGATCTTGGAGGTTACCGAGACCTGGTTGGGTCGGTCTGGACGATGCCCACTATCGATTTCGCTCCATAGTAGCCATATGCATGAGGTTCCTTCGGCGCCTACTATCTTACAGGCCCTCATCACGTTGGCATGTCGTTGGCAACGCGTTCGATTTTCAGTCCCCGCTCCCGCTCTGGAAAGCTTGGTGCACCTTTCTGGGATGGATGTGCCCATGCTTGAGAGCATTGCATTGTATCCGAGCGACCCATTTGTTACACCCTCATTTCCATGGGATGATTTGGGGATCTTCCGGGGTCCCAACCTCGCCAGCGTTTCTGTTACGGGGGGGAATCTTGACTTTACTCAGTTACCGCTTGAGTGGAGTCAGGTGACTGACCTGTCCAACTCAGATCCGAGCCAGTACTCTCCACAGGCGGTCTTCTGCGAAGGAGCGCTGCAGACAATATCCAGGTGCCCCAACCTCCTGAGGCTCTCCCTTTGCATCATCCCTGGCCGCAGTGAAATCCAAACCCAAACATATTCCCTTGTCGAGCACCAAATTCTCCAGACGCTTCACTTTGCGGGTACCGTCTCTAGCTTTGCCCCTCTTCTCGGCCGCCTCTCATTACCCGGATTAAAGGATTTCACCCTTCTGTTGCACTCACAGCAACTTACTGAGAGTGGAGACATCATTGAGAACGGGTCCGCTGACGACGCGGAAACACTCATCCGCTTCCTGATCAACTCACCTCTCCTGGACCGTCTGCATTTGCGTACGCCCCGGCTCTCATCATCATCCCTCAAAGAAATCCTTCGCAGCCTCCCGCCTACCCTTCTGCATCTCCACCTCGATGACGGGGGCAGCGACTGGGACAGACACGCTTCTATCGACGACGATCTCCTCTCATCGATCACTCCAACCCCCGGCGTTCCGACCCCATGTCCCGCCCTGCAGGATTTCCGCATAGACAACAACGTCATCTCAGATGTGGCTCTCCTCCGGTTCATCACTGCCAGAGCACCTACGCTCCAGCGCATCCATATCGATTTCCAGAGAGAAATGGAGCTCGATATTCACCCCAACCTCGCGCCATTCATCGAGAGCGGTCTCGAGGCCACTATCACGTACCGGTCTTTCCTGGATATGTCGCCCTGGGCGGGATTGCCTGATGCTCACCAAAGTCAGAGGTAGAACAAGTGGTTGCCTGACCGATCCGCGGTCATTCTCAAGGGGAGAATGCGCCATTGACGATCGAGGAGGGATACCATCGGAAATGGGAGAGGTTCATCGAGTCCCATCCGGTGCGGCGCTTCTGCGAGCTTCCGACATATTCACCGCCTATTCGAATACGAAGGGACTCATAATCCTCACGCGTTCTGTTCACTCGTACTTAGTAATTATTATAATTCGAGCCTAGTTGTAACATTTCCCGCGTTCCCTTGACCCCAGTCGCGCCGTGCACCCCGTACATTCGATTTTCGACAATGTCGAGGAATGGTTAAAATACCGTAGCACCACTAAATACCAAGTCGTTGGGAGGTGCTATCGCCGGTCCTTCTACATGCTCGAACGCTTCGTAATTGGCTTGACCGTACTCTGATTCTCCTTGTCCTCCCGAGTAGGTCGCGAAACCGCCCGATTTGTGACGCGCCGATGACCAAGAGGCGACGGGGGAAGAACGGGGGATGGAACCGCCTGGGCTTTGACCAGCCCGTTGAGTCGCTCTGCAACCGCATCCATAGTCTTCTGCAGTTCGACATTAGCCGTCCGAGGGGCGGTCAAGAGCGGCAGCTCTTCGTGCGCATCCTCTGCGTCAGCGCCGATATCGCGTTCCGCCATATCCACTCCCAGATCTTCGTCTGAACTGAGTTTGAGATTCAGATTAAGGTCCAAGCTAAGATCCAAACCGAGATCCATACTGACGATGGGCGCAGAGAACAAGGGAGCGATGGCAGCCGGAGCATGGTCGTCCTCGGGTGCAGCGTCGCTTGTTTCGGCGGCAGCACCCGTAGCAGGAGTAGGCCGAGGAGCGAGAACTGATGAGGTGGGAGGAACATGGGGTCTGGAGCGGGGCGCAGGAAGTTGTCTGAGAAACTGTGGTGGGGGAACAGCCGCTGTAGTCCCAACGTCTGCTCCGTAGGGAGGTGGTACGGTATCCTGGAGCAGCGATCGCTGCTGCCACCTCGGCGAGACTCGAGTGCTCGATCCATCCCCTCCAGCAGAGTAAGTGTACCCTCTTCGGGGAGGCGGCGGTCGTGGCGCACCGCTCGTACCAAGAGACGAAACGGGCCGCCCAGTGGATCCACCTCTCGGACGCGGCGCGACACTACTGTGAGACTTCTCCGGCTGTTGCTGCTGCTTCCAGGAATGCGCGCGCGGACCCGCGGGAGATGCAGGTCGTTCTCTTGACGACGAGACTGTCGGTGTACGAGACACGAGTGGAGGAGCCAGGCCTGAAATTTGAGGGAAAGGCGCAGTTCCTGCACGAGAATGGGCAGTCGTTGAAGACCGCTGAGAGGTAACATCGTATTGCTTTGCGGCAGTGTTGCCATTTAGATCAAGCGATGCTCGAGTGGGCGAGCGAGGGTGCTCGGAGACGGAGGAAGCGGCGGATTGGGGATGGGACGCCATTTGATCTACGAAAACTAGATGAATAAACAGATTAAAGACCATCCAAGGTGGATCCACACGTACAGGTCCGCGTCATAAGATAGCCGCTAAGGAATCGCCCCGTGGAAGATTACATACATCCCAGCCAAGAACGCCCCAGCCAAAGCCGCGCTGCCCTTCCTATCGCGCCCCCCGCCGAAGTTAAACCCCGCCCCCGACCCACCGCGTGAGAGCCCGGGCGAGGGCAGCGCCTCGCGCGCGACCGCACCGTCGAACCCACCCTCCTCCTCCTCCCCTGCCTCGTCCCCTAAACCCGACTCGAACGCAGGATGGGACTGCGAGCCGAACCCGCCGGGCGTGCCGTCGAACCCCTCGTCGTCGTCCAGCGCGGAGAAGGGGCCGATGGCGACTCGGATGGGTGCGGTCGCAAACTTGGCGAACTTTTCCTCCTCGTTGGGGGAGTCGGAGTGCGGCGGGGACGGGGACGCGAGCGTCGACGAGGGCGCGCTCGAGCTGGACTTTGTGCTCCGCTTGCCGCCCTTTTTGCCGCTGCGGGGCGAAGGGGTCCACGTGTCGTATGCGTCCGCGTAGCTGTTATTGTAGTTGGAAGTGGGATTGGATTGAGCCCGAGTTGCTCAAGCGCCAGCCGCTCCTGCTGCCGCCGGTGCCGCCGGGGCCGGAGCGCGACGCGAGGCGGGCATACATCCCGACGTCGAGTCCGCGTCCTGTGCGCGCAGATGTGCCAGGGCGTCTGCACCTGCTACCTCAAGCCCGGGCGGAGACGGGGTGACGTGAAGAGGAACTGCGTGGGGATCCCCCGCCTGTCGGGATCGTCTTGCGGCAGTACTGTCGGAGGGATACGTCCGCGCGGGGGCCCTTGCAAGATGGCGCACCTCCTTCCGCGTACGCCGCCACGCCCGGCGCTCGATGTCTGCGTTCGCACGCTCGCGCGGGGCGGGGCCGGCACCGGCGTCGGCAAGGAGGCGATCCGTGCTGTTGGCAGTGTTGTTGGCTTCCCTCGGCCGAGAGTGGAGGGCGTCGTCTGCATCGGCTAGGGTGATACGCTGGGGGGTGCCGAAGAGGCTGAAGCTCCAGAGGGCGATGTGGCAGCGGGGCGGCGGCGACCACGGGGGCCGAGGTTAGAGTGGAGGGAGATGGCGTCGGCGTCAGCTGCGGCGTCGCCTACGCTGTTTGCATCAGCGAGCAGGCCCTCGAGCTCGTCGGCGCGGGCACGGCGGACGGCGTAGCGTGCGCCGTCGGAGATGTCGTTTTCGTTGTCTTCCTCATGGTCCTCGTCGTGGTGGGCACAGGAGCATGGCAAGCAGGAGGCGAGGGTGGCGCGGAGAGTGTCGTTCCTACAAAAAAAGAGTTGCAGTCTTGGTGGTTGAGCATGAGGAAAAGCACGCGCACTGGCGCACTGGCATTTCAATCAAAGCGCGGCCCGGTATCGCTTCATTGCCGGAGGCATACGAGCAAAGAGCAAAGGAATGCGAGAAAGGATTGAAAAAAACGCCTGAGTGAACATTGCATATTGACCCGGCACAATTTTCTGCACATTCAATTCGGATCACGACATTGTACAATGAGCGGTAGCTACGGAAAATTCTTCACCGCCGAAATATTATATCTTTGTTCAAGGGATATACTCCATGCACCTACCATTCAGGTAGCGAAAGATTCACGGGAGGCTCATGCGTGATAGAGGCCTTGAGCCCATTCTCGATGAATGGCACGAGGTCGGGGTGAATATCGAGCTCCATTTCTCTCAGGAAGTTGATATGGATGTGCCGAAGCGTATGTGCTCTGGCGGTGATGAACCGGAGGAGTGCCGCGTCCGAGATGTCGGTGTGGTGCTCTATGCGGAGATCCTGCAGGGCGGGACATGGGGTCGGAACCCCCGGGGTTGGAGTGATCGACGAGAGGAGATCATCGTTAATCGATTTTCGCCAGCTGTCGCGGCCGCCACTGAGGTGAAGATCCAGAAGGGTAGGTGGAAGGCTGCGAAGGATTTCTTTGAGGGATGAGGACGAGAACCGAAGCGTATGTAGATGCAGACGGTCCAGGAGAGGTGAGTTGGTTAGGAAACGGACGAGGGCTCCCACTTCGTCAGCAGACTTATTTACGCTGAGCTCATAGGAATCCACCAAAAAGGTGAAATCCTTTAAGCCGGGTAATGAAAGCCGGCCGAGTAGATGCGTAAAGCTAAAGATGAGACCCGTAAAGTGAAGCGTCTGAAGAAGGCGGTGCTGGACAAGGGGATATGTGTGGTTCTGAATCTGATGGGTGGTGTAGTCATAGCCTACGCAAAGCGAGAGCCTCCGGAGTTGGGGGCACCTAGATATTGTCTCCAGCGCTGATTCGTATGAAAGACCCTCCTGGAGGAACTGGCTCGTTTCTAAATTCGATAGCTCGGTCAAATGAGTCCACCGAAGCAGTGATTGGGTAAGTTCGAGGTCTTTCCCCGTAATACGAAGGTTAGTGACGCTGGGACCTCGGAGGATCGCTAAATCAGCCCATGCAAATGTGGACCGCAAATATGGGTCCCTGTGATGCAATGTGATGCTCTCAAGCATGGGCACATCCACTGTCCCAGAAAGATGCACCAATTTTTCCAGAGCGGCAGCGGGGATTGCAAACTGAACGTATTTCCAACGAGATGTCAACGGGATGAGGACCTGTAGGATGGAGGGTGCCAAAGGGGCCTCATGGTGACTATGCAGCGAGATCGACAGTGGGCATCGACCAGACCGGCCCAACCACGTTTCGATAACCTCCAAGAACAGCGCCGGCTTGGCTTTTGGCGTTTTGGTCGAAGAAAATGTGGAGTCGAAACTTCCAGATCGCTGCCCGGGGTCTTCAATGTGGAGGCTAGCCCAAAGACAGGGAGTGGAGAGCGATATGGTTCGCCATGAGCTGCAGATGCGGCCCAGGAGCACGGGTGCCTCACGCGCGCTCATGTCACAATTCCGGTGCGCGGGGAGGCACGCCACGAATATCTCTTGGATGATATCCCGTGGCAGGCGTCGGGCGGGTGAGATGAGCGCCGCGTGTCCTTGAACATAGGCCCCAAGACTCTCGCGCTCCTCGATCAACTTGTTGAGAGTATTTTGTAGTTCAGTGATTTCCTCGTCGAGACGCTGCAACCGAAAAGTAGGCTCGGCGAGGAGATATTTGATATGGGAAACTTCATTGTCGGTGGGACAGTAGTTGATTCCTAGCTTGGAGGCAAAAGGTGAGTCCATGTTGCTGCTCAGCGCTCAGTGCTTGCCGAACCTGGAAGTGGCTGTGCGCCGTCCGCCACTGGCAGTTGATTCGACTCTTGATTCTCTCTCGTGAACTCACGACTCACTTCACTGCAAAGCGACCATGAACTGAGTTTGGATTACTTGCAAACGCATCTGAATCTCAATGTCAGCGTCCAGCAGCGCTCACTGGCATTCGTGCTCAGATGTTTGTTCAGACATGACCAAAGCCTTGACCTCGACACGTTATTCTCTTCGGCAATGGGTAAGAACCCTCAGCTGCTGTGGTTCGGTGATCCAATAAGCAAACTTACCTATTCTCGGTGTTCGTCGCGAAGATCTCGAGCCTATGTGAGTTTACTCTGTTCAGCTACTAGTACGTTCTATATAGTTACTTAACTCTCCTAGCAGCCAGCCATCCGTCGATGTTCGCGCTGTTGAGCTCCAGTGTAACCTTGCAAAGGTGGAGACTTCCATCACCAAGCGCCTCGCAACCTCTTTTTGCACCCTCGGCGACGACCTCAGGGGGTTGGGCCGAAACGAGTATGCACTACGGGTCCACGAAGAGGCCGTTGCACTTGGTCGTAAGCTTGCAGAGATAGATATGGCCATGTCAGTGGACCTTGCCAACGCATTGGAGTGCCTGGGTCTCGATTTACAGGCCTTAAACCGCCACGAGGATGCGTTACGCACGCATGAAGAGGCCACGGAACTCCGCCGCAAGCTTGTGGGGACGGAGTCCGGTATTGCCACAAACTTTGCCCTGGCAAGGTCGCTGCATATTGTTGGCGGATATTTCAGAAGGCTGGATCGCCCGAAAGATGCGTTGTGTGCCGACGAAGAGGCCGTGGGCATACATCGCACCCTAGTGGAGGCGGATCCAGCCCACACGAGCTCCCTCGCTGACTCCTTGCAAAACTTTGCTGTCGACCTCGGCGCCATCGGTCGTCACGAAGACGCGCTGCGCGTCAACGAAGAATGTGTTCTACTTCGTCGGGAGGTCGGGAAGGCAGATCCCACCCCTGAGAATCTCCTCATCTCACTATCCAACCTCGCGAATAGCCTTCATTTTGTAGGTTGTTCAGAAGATGCAGTCCGCGTTTACGAAGAGGTGGTCGCGCTTCGGCGTAAGCTTTTGGAGGAAGACCCCACGGCTCTCAAACCTCTCGCCGCCGCGCTGCAGGGCCTGGACATTCAGCTCAACACAGTCCGCCGCTACGACGAGGCGGCGCGCGCCGCCGGAGAGGTCGTGGAGCTCTTTCGAAAGCTTGTACGGACGGACACCGACTTGAGCACCACTCTTGTCTCTTCGCTGCGCACCCTAGCTGACAGATTTTGCGCTGCCTACCGTCGTCCCGATGCGTTGCGCGCAAACGAGGAAGCCGTCGAGCTCTGTCGTAAACTTGCGGAAAGGGACTCCGCATTCGTTGAGGATCTGGCTTACTCGCTACACGATCTCTCTTACAGGTTAAGCGGCCTCCGCCGGTTTGGAGATGCCGTCCGCATCTACGAAGAGGTGGTTTCACTTCATCGTCAGCTTGCGAAGACAGACCCTCAAGCTTATACCAATCCTCTGAATCTCGCGGGATCCCTCCAGAACCTGGCTGTACATCTCTACACAAATCGTCGCCACGATGAGGCGATGCCCGTGGCTGTAGAGGCCGTTGAGCTTTGGCGAGAGCTTTCACGGACGAACACCACATTTAACAATCATCTAGTCCCCTCGCTGCACGCCCTGTCTCTCATCCTCAGCGCTGTTGATCGTGTCGACGATGCATTGTGCGCAAACGAGGAAGCTGTCGCACTCCGTCGTAAGCTCGCGGAGGAGGACCCCGCACTCGACAAGGATCTTGCCATCTCACTGCACCTTTTAGCTGCCAGGCTCGGCGAACTCGGTCGCTCCGAAGATGCAGCCCGCGTCCACGAAGAAGCGGTTGCGATGCGTTGCAAACTTGAAGTACAAAACCCCAGAGATGCACGAGATCTTGCAGACTCGCTTTACGAAATGGCTATTGAGCTCCGGGACGAGGTCCCCCTCGACGATGCGTTGCGCGTCAGTGAGGAGGTTCTTGCCATTCGTCGAAAGCTTGCCGAGACGAAACCCGAGCAGTTCGCTGAAGAACTTGCCGAGGCGCTACACATCGTTGGTGCAGGTTTCATCAATCTCGGTCGTCACGCAGAGGGAGTGCGCGTCTACGAGGAAGGGGTCGGTCTTCGTCGAAAGTTTGCAGGAGGGTCCCCCAGGCTCACCATGGATCTTGCCGATTCACTGCACAATTTAGCCCACGGGCTTCGAGGCATCGACCGCATCGCCGATGCGTTGAGAGTCGATGAAGAGGCCGTGGAGATTCGTCGCAAGTTTGTGCACACAGACCCTACCTTTGCTAAGTGCCTTGCTGATTCATTAAATACCTTGGCTTGGGATCTCTACGCTACCGGACGTAGTGAGGAAGCCGTAGCCGCCCAGGAGGAAGCCGTCGAGCTTTATCAGAACGTTCGGGACCCCACTGTACGTTGGGAGTTGGAACTTGCATGTACTCTGCGCTGTCTCGCCGTCTTCCTCCGCGCTTTAGACCGCCATGAAGATGCATTGCGTGCAGACCAAAAGGCGACCGAGATGCATCGCAGGCTGGCTGACATGGACTGCAATCTGACTGCAAAATATTTCCATTATCTTGCTGCAAGCTTTCGGATTATCGGCCTTCCTCAAGATGCGCTACGCGCAGAGGAAAAATCTGTTGAGCTTTACCGCTGGCTTATGCTCATGCACACGAAGCATGTTCTCACACAAGAATTCATCCTTTCCTTGGTGGCGCTTGCTGGGGATCTGCGTGCCGCTGGGCGGGAAGTGGACGCAGTGCGTCTGGATGTGGAGGTATGTACGCTCAACGGCTCGTGTTAGCGGGCGACCTAGCTGCCTGCGTCACTGTCGAAGTGCGAGAACCTCGGATTCTTCACTCGCAGTTTTGATAGCATACGGCTGCTTATCCGCGAGTCGAAGCCGGAAGAAATTTGTACTTTGTCGCTGGGATGTGTGAACCATTTTCATCACTGTCGCCTGGCTTCATCATGTATCACTATCTGCAGGTTGTAGACTGTCTCAACACATCACTTTCCAACTGGAATGACAACACATAGGCTGACACTCATTGCTGCTCGCAATTCCCCGTCGTAGCAGGTATTCATTGGGCTGCGCCCAGCTTGATTGAAAAACGAGAATGGCATGAATCACCATCCGGCGCTGGCGTTCTCAGCGAGGCAACTTCGGGTTCTCTCGTATTCATCGTAATGCATCGCTGCAGGCAATATCCAAGACGAAGTACGAGGCTCCAGACCGAACTCGGTTGTTGCGCGGATGCGGATTACTAGATACGAAGGTCAAGTAATAATTTATTTAAGTCTTGAAAGAATTGTAGCGTATAGTCAGTGGACTTACCGACAAACGCGGCCTAACACGGCCCAGCACCAGTACATACTCCATGTTCGCGATGAAGCATTGCGCCGCCTGCGTTGAGGAAGCAAAAGAGAAGATCAGGTGGCTATGCTACTGAGTTCTATCTAATCTTATCTTCCTTCACTCACAACAATCTGAGTCCGCGTCGACCGAGCAGGCTGCGGCTCCAGTTGCACAGGGAAAGAGGTCGGGGATGGCAACTCCAAGTAAACAATCAATGGCGACGAGTCCTCGATGGCTTCGGTGCACCGTGACTTTCAAGCCTGCGCTCAAAATTTTCATGACGCTTCGAACACACTGACAGCCAGCGCAGTGCATGGACCTCGCCTTACATTTTTCTCCCCGTGCCGAGCGTTTTCCACAACGGCAGTCGCCTTGATCTAAGGATGGCCGCTCAAGCCACGTTTCTTCGAGTCTCAGCGTCTATCTCAACAGCTTTCTCCCTGCATGGTCAAAGCCTCTACAGTAGCCTCCCATGTCTGCATATCAACGCGATGAAACATCGAGCGAAGTCCCGATGTCGATGGTATACCGGGTATGTAGTCCCATAGCCACTACGGGACATCGCTGGGCTACAATATTATCCTGCTTCTTATCCTACTGGGATGCAAATACTGAATATGTGTAGAACTCGATCCTATTTCTCAAAGAGGCCTGCATCCGAACCCCTGGGTAAGTGTGTCGTTTCTTCTGTTTCGCGCGTCCTGATCGAGGTTGTTGAAGCCGGCGTGAGGTCGCAAGGCTTGAGCAAATCCTAGAAGGCTATCTGTACGCAATGTCGTCGGGAGGTTCTGTCGCCGCTATCGTTGGGAGTCTGGAATGCCGGAAGATATTGTTAGAGGTACCGACAGTTTGCTCAAATCTCCGAGTCGTTATAGCCATCCTCATGTTTTGTAGCTGTCCTACGAACTTGGTCTCAACGAGGATTCGAACCTCCGTAAAGCGTTACGAATAGACGAGGAATGGATTGCCGCCCTTCTGGTGTCCATATTTGACTCGAAATACGACGAGGAACTGGTGCTAAGCCTCGAAGGTGACTCGGCCCAATATTTCCTCGATGCTGTCCAAGGGGTTGAGTCTTCAGTCCATGTTCCGAAAACCTCGACTAACCCTATCTGCTCAGTCAATTGACAGAGGGTTTTTAATCGCGCCGGACCACAGCAAAAAAGCGCGTCGCATAATCCGCAAATTGTCGGAATCCTGTGACAAGCTCCCTTCGTCTCTCTTCGTTGCCGGCATCACTGGCCGAGAAGAGCGCCCCACGTTTGGGGGAGGTTTTGGCGACATATTCCGCGCATGTTACGGGACCCAAACCGTGGCCCTGAAACGCATGCGGTATTTTACTCGTGGTGACGAATTGCGCCGTATCCGTTTGGTAAGCTGCGTCAGTCACCTACCGACGCACATCGACTCACGGACACAGAAACTTTGTCGAGAAGCCCTCGTCTGGAAAGATCTCCACCATCCCAATATCTTGCCTTTCCTCGGAATCGACCGCGACAGTTTTCCTTCTGAGCTCTGTATGGTTTCCCCCTGGATGGAGCACGGTATAGTTCTGGACTATCTGAAAGTTCACCAGCATGCAAATGTACATAAAATGGTCGTTTTTTAAAAAACATCTTACGATATAGAACTCATTCTACATAGCTTCTCGAAATCGTTCAGGGCCTCGAATACCTCCACTCCCAAAATATCGTCCACGGCGACCTCCGAGGAGTTCGTATTGCACTTCATATGTACGATCCGCTGACTTACCTTCCAGGCAAACATCCTCATTACCGAAAACTCAACAGCATGCCTTGCTGATTTTGGCCTGAGCGTGTTCACTGACGCCACAGCCTCGCTGAACTCGGATAGGGCTGGCTGTATCTATTGGATGGCCCCGGAGTTGATCGACCCGGAGTACTTTGGTTGCACATATGCCCGCACACCGGCCAGCGACATATACGCATTCGGTTGCGTTTGTTTGGAGGTTAAATATTTCTTCACATTCTGCATCATTCGCATCTCAGCTCTGTTCAGTTATACACGGGCCGTGCGCCTTTTGCTGAGCTACTCGCCCCGACGGCGATGCTCAAAGTCATCCACGGTCAACGCGCAGACCGGCCCACCGGGAACCACGCAATGTCAGACATGCTCTGGGAGTATGTAACATCGTATTGGGCTGAAAATCCTGCAACGCGGCCCAGCACCTTGGTCGTCGTCCAGCACATGGCTGAGCGCCTTCTCGATGGACCCCGGCGGATACACCCGTACGATTCGGAGGTAGGAGACCTCCCGTTTTCGATCTCACAACTGATATCACGCTATCTACGCAGGCAATTGTTGACAGAGGTTTTCTGACCGCGCCGGAAGGCAGCAAACTGTCGGATACCTATGACAAGCTCCCTTCGTCTCTCTTCGTTGCCGGCATCACTGGCCGAGAAGAGCGCCCCACGTTTGGGGGAGGTTGTGTCGACATATTCCGCGCATGTTACGGGACACAAACCGTGGCCCTGAAACGCATGCGGTGTTTTGCTCGCGGCGAAGAATTGCGCCGCATCCGTTTGGTGAGTTGGGTCAGTCACCTACCGACGCACATCGACTCACGGACACAGAAACTTTGTCGAGAAGCCCTCGTCCGGAAAGATCTGCACCATCCCAATATCTTGCCTTTCCTCGGAATCGACCGCGACAGTTTTGCTTCCTCGCTCTGCATGGTTTCCCCCTGGATGGAGCATGGTACCGTTCTGGACTATCTCAATACTCACCAGCATGCCAATGTACATCAACTGGTCGGTGCTTTTTATATCTCGCGACAGTAGAACTCATTCTACACAGCTTCTCGAAATCGCACAGGGCGTCGAATACCTCCACTCCCTAAACATTGTCCACGGAAACTTGCGAGGTGTGCGTGCTGCTCTTCTCAGATGCTCATCTACGATCCGTTGAGTTATCATCGCAGGCAAACATCCTCATCACCGAAAACTCAACCGCATGCCTGGCTGGTTTTGGCCTGAGCGTGTTCGCTGACGCCACAGCCTCCATGAACTCTGATGGAGCTGGCTGCATCTACTGGATGGCCCCGGAGTTGATCTACCCGGAGCATTTCGGGTGCAGTAAATATGCCCGCACTTCGGCTAGCGACGTATATGCGTTCGGGTGCGTTTGCTTCGAGGTAAACTTTCTTCATCTCTTTCTGGGTTCAAGCTCATATCTATGCATTGTCAACTTTAGTTATGCACAGGACATGCACCATTTTCCGAGCTCTCGCAACTGGTGGCGATTCTGAAGATCATTGCGGGTCAGCGCGCAGAACGGCCGCGGGGGAACGCCGCGATGTCGGATGTGCTATGGAATTATGTGACGACCTACTGGGCGGAGAGCCCCGCGACGCGGCCCAGCGCCACGTTCGTGGTCCAACACATGTCTGGGCTGATTGTCCAAAAAAGAAGACGTGAAGCCTCCAGCGCTAGGTCAACCAGAGGTAGGAGATCTCCCACTTTTCGATATCACCAACTGATTTCACCTAGAATTCAACTTGTTTTCTCGAGAACCCGTCTTCAAGAAACCAAAGGTAGGGCAATCGGTTCGCTTGAATTTTCTATCACTCAGCGCGGATCTCCTAGGTCTGATCGATTCCCGGTGCACTTCGGTTTAAAGTGCGAGGTGCAGTAGGTTCGGGGATTTGAAGGGGGCGTAGATCTAGATGATGTAGAGAAGATGAAGGAGAGGATGGACGTTGGGAAATTTTCAGTTGATGAAGGCGGATTCGGGTTCGGGTTCAGGTCAGGCGAGGTGGAGACTCGGGGTCGGAAGTCATCGCGCGTTGAGTGCAGTGTACGGTGTGGCTGCCTTGGACAGCCTGAGCTTGAAGGAAAAGGAATTTTGACATGCCACCTTCGGCGTATATGTGTACGATGCCTGTGTTATCGTAGACACGGGATCGAGGTCGACGGGTAGATACGGGCACGTAACATGTGTGATCAACTGGAACACGGTCGTGCTTGAAGACCGGCAGCTGCGCAATAGAATTTCCGACGTAGTCCAAGGCAGTATATATCGAGCACGCTGGAAGTGTAATACATATCTCCTAAGAGAAAAGCCTCAGACGGAGCGGACACGGAGCGGAGGTGATGTCCTGACACAAAAGCTCTTGTCTCGCACGACCAGTCTGTTGTGGAATTTGACCGCTCTTTTGTCATGTTCTGTCTGCAGCGCGGCAGCGAATGGTCGCTTGCGGTGTGCGATGGCCTTGACGAACTGCGAGGCCCGGGTAATTTGCAAGGACCCGCCGGACACTGGGAGTACTACTATGAGAAACACGAGCGCAAGGGTTTAATTCTGCTTGCCACTTGCGGATAGGATAGGATTAGTACCGAGGTCCGACGCTGTGCGATGGCGACCCGACGGAGGGCGTGATCCGGATTTGCGTGAACGAGCAGCGATGAGTCATGGTGGTATACCGGGGAGCACGGCGAGGAGACATGGTGAATTGAGTTGCGTGCCGCAGCATAGAATAATGAGCGAGGATGCAGTGCTGGTGAGAAATGGCTAACGGGAGTCTGTTAGGCCGGACCGCGTCGAGGAGACGGAGTGGGATGGTGGGAGGATTAAAGAAAGATTGGGTTGGAAATAGAATATGACCCACACTCCGCAGTATCCAGCCGGCGTATATTATTGACCCCGCTTAGTCGTGCTTTCACTCATCGACGACAACGACCAGCATGGCCTGGTGTAAGTCATCCTCCTCCTACGTCCTTGACGTTTACTGATGTGCGTGTAGACCACGCCCAATTCACGAGTCGACGGTTCCACCCGAACCCGGTCTCACTCACGACGTTGCCGGCGACGACGACGCCGAGCACCAAAACCAATCCGACGCCCGACGCCCTCTTCGGCCCGCCCATCGGCCCTGTTCCGCCCGCCCCCGCCTGGACAACCGCCGCAGCCCACACGCCCAAACGCCTCGTCGACGCAGACGAGCTCACCCCCGACACCGTCCGCACGTGGATCGAAAAATCCAAGCTCCCCTCCACGCCAACGACAACCCTCCAAGCGCAAGTCAACCTCCGCCGCCCCACCCTCCGCCTCGCGCCCCTCACTGACGTCCGCGCCCTCCGCGCGGACGGCGTGCACCTCAAGGACGCGCCGCACCTCCTAGCGTTCCAGTTCGACTGCGCCGCGCCCCAGTGCGGCGTGCACGTGCACGTCCTCCTCCCCGCCGCCCACCCCGACGCCCCCGCCCACCCCGACGCCCCCGCCCACGGCGGGCCCCTCCGCGTCTTCGAGGCCGTCGTCCCGGGCGGGTTCGGCAGGACCCTCGGCGCGGCGGACGGCGCGGTCCTCGAGCTCGCACGGTTCGAGCGCATGCCCGCGGTGGCCTCTGGTGCAGCGGGGTCGGCGGATAATGCGGATCCGGGGGCGGAGGCGGCGAAGGCGCAGACGCAGGGGCAGGCGGAGCGCAAGCGCTTCACGCCGTTCCACTTCCGGCGCCGCGCCGCGAACGCCTCGGCCGTGTCCTCTACTGGCACCGGGAGCGCTGCACTCCCCGCCACGGGCGCCCCGCTCGCCGTCGTCGACGCCAACGCCCCGCCCGCCGCGGAGGCTGCTGCTACTGCTGCTCACAATGGTGGTAAGGCAGACGCCGCGGGGGACGACAGCGGCGTGCGCGTGACGATCCGGCTCGTCGCGCTCGATGCGCAGGGCAAGGAGCTCGAGGCGCCGAATGAGCAGACGGTGTATTTCGTCGTCGGGCGACTTGGGGCGGCGCATCCTCCTCCTCCTACCACTGCCGCGACGGACGACGCCCCCGCTGACGCCAGAACGTCGTCCTCCGAGGGCGACGAGGACAAAAAGTCGGATACAGACGCCGCGGAAGACGCAGAGGACAAAGACCCCGACACGCGCGCGTGGCTCGTGCGCGTCGTGCGCCGCGAGGCGACCATCGGCCCGCATACCTTTGCGCTGCATGAGATTTACGGGCTCGGCGCGGGCGGTGGTGAGTTTTTTTGGCTGTTAGATCTATTTAATTTGACGATGTGCAGCGACGACGCAGGCGCCCGCTGTGCCCGCGGGCGATGCGACGCCGACGTCGACGCCGATGACGTACCCGCCACAGCGTGAGTTGTGTTTCTCGTTTCTCGTTTCGTGTTCGCTCTGTTCGCTCCCTCCATCACGGTCCATCTCTTAACGATTTATCACTCATCTCAATCATCCCATCCCACTCTCCCTTCCATCTTTCCATTCGCTCCCTCCTACCTCCTTCTCTCGTAGACTCGTGTCATCCAACTCACTCACCCATCTCATCTCACACCCTCCCCTTCTCCACAACTCATCTCCCTCTCCTTGCAACTCATCTCACAACTCGCCTCACTTCCTTCCTTTCCTCTCCCCATGGCCATCTCTTCATTCTCATCCCGACGTCTCCCATTCGCCCGTATTCTGATATTTCTCACCCACCCATCCTCCCCTCTCCCCCTCTCACCAACACCAACACACACTCATCGTTATCCCCCCCAGCCCCCGCCCCCGCCGACGACCCCGTCGAGCGCGAATGCCTCCTCTGCCTCAGCGCCGCGCGCGAGGTCGTCCTCCTCCCGTGCCGGCACCTCGTCGCGTGCCGCCCGTGCGCGGTCAACATGGTCGAGTTTGGCGCTGGGGGCGCGATTGTGGCAGAGGCTGCTGCGGTTGAGGCGGAGGTGGTGCCGGCGCCGGTGGTTGAGCCGGTGCCTGAGCCGGTGCCTGAGGTGCCTGCTGTGCAGGGTGAGGGTGCGGCGGCGGAGGGGGAGGGGGAGGGAGAGGCGGAGGCGGAGGGTGAGGTAGCAGCAGGAGCAACGACAACAGAGCCGGCTGCGGCACCGGCAGCAGCACCGACACCGACGCCAACGCCGGCGCCCGCGCCCGCGCCCGTAACCGCCACCACGCCCGCGACGACGACGCGGAGGAAGCGCAAGGCGAAGGGGTGGTTCTGTCCGGTTTGTCGGCAGCGTGAGTGGTTTTTATTTTGTGTTTGCTTGTATCCCCGCCATCTATCCATACCGCCATTCTCGACCCTCCATCCATCCATCCCTGCCATCCCTGCCATCCTTCCCCATTCCCACACTCCCCGCCATCCATCCCCGCCATCCGTTCCCACCCTCCTTCGCTCTCCTTCTGCTTCCTACCATCCGCCCACATTCCTCGCTATCCGTCCTTCCATCCCAGCCCTCCATCCCCGCTATCCTTCCCACCTTCCCTGCCATCCATCCATCCGCGCCCTCCTTCTCCGCTTCCTACCATCCACCCACCACCCTCGCCCTCTCTTTCACAACGAACCAACCAACCAACCCATCAGCCAAAAATATATACTAACATCCGATTTCAGCATACACCTCCCTCCTGCGGATCACGACCGCGCCGCCGCCCGCCGCGGGGAGCGCGCTGCCGCTCTCGCCGACGTCGCCTGCTAATGCCGGTGCGAATTTGAGCGCGAATGGGAATTCTGGTGGTGCGGGTGGGGAGGATGATGCGGGTGAGTTTGCCACTCCCTTTTTTCCCCTCGCTGCCCTTTTCTCTTTTCGTGGTGGTGATGCTGACCACTGGACGTGATTTAACAGGCGCGACGACGACCGGGGGAGGGGGGCTGCTGGGCGGGCTGAGCGGGTTGAGGCCGGCGTTTTTGCGCGGGCTGTCGCGCGCGGGGCCGCCGAGGGATGTGGAGGCGCAGGCGTAGGTGTGCCGACGGGGAGGAGGGGGGAGGTGTACGATACGATACGATACGATACCATAGCGCGGATACTGACTTATGCGAGGATGTTGTTCTGGTGGATTGGATGGATTGGATTGGGACGGGGAGGAGGGGGAGGAGGCGGTATGTACGATTAGTTCTTGTTCTGGTGTTGTTAGGATACGATACGTACTCATGCTACTCTCTCTCTTTGTCTCTTTCGACTGTCTTATCACGTAATTGTGTTGTGTTGTGTTGGGCAAGAGGTTTAGAGACCAGTGGGTCTTAAGTGGATAGATACCATGACCTACATTTGTCGGATATGTTCTGTAGTTTGTAGGCATTTTTGAGGTACATCCGAATCAGGTTTAGGGCCGGTGCTAAGCATGACGTCATTGCGATTTTGCGCTTTGACCGGGCTGAGGGGACCTTTTTACCTGGACATTGACAAAGAGGATCCTTTTACTGGGTCTCGAGTCCAAATGAAATTTACCTCATCTCAGTTTCTAGTACAGTACACACCTCCGGTTCAGTACATTGTCTGGAAGGTCGTGGCTATCGAGGTCTTTCACGAAGAAACGCACTTGCTTGCACGAGATTTTTCCCGTTACAAGTGTTCTCGTGATTAGTTCGTCGGTTGATACATTGCATCTAATTACACGGACACAAACAGAGTCCAAGTTTCTATGCCCTTGCTGCACTCCCTCCAAATATACTACCTGGGCCAAAGTCTGGCTCCCCTCCCAATGACCCAAATACATCCCCGATATAGTTAGTCGGGGTGATGCCGTCTGCGAATTTTTCATCCCACTCGTCCAAGATCCCTTGCACGATCTTGATCCCCGCGAGGTGCAGGTTCAGCACCGAGGGCGTAAAGCCGGGAGTGGCACCCAGCAAATTCGCCAATCCACTCTGGCCGGAGTATGGCCGGTCGAAGTCCGATGCGGAGCGCATAACAATGATGCGCGCAAAGTCAACGAGGTGAAACAGGGCCCCACGCATCAGCGCGCTGAGCGTGGCGTTGTCCTCCTGCTGCGTGGTGCAATATACACCGGAGCCGTTCGTCCACAATTGTGTCGTGTTCTCGAAAGCCTCGCCGAGGAGGTTGCCGCTCCAAAACACATCGGACGTCGCAGTGTCGCAGAGGACAACTTGCGGGCCCACTGTGGCAGCCGCAAAGCTCGAGAAATTGGAATATAGGTTCCGCGCAGCCTGCGTCTCCTGGGTGTTGTTGAGTGTTGCGGCCTTTGCAAAGTCGAAGGCGAGTTGGCGGAGCGCGTCGTTGACCTCGAACACCTCCGTGCCGTACCAAGTCCCAGGAAGTTGCCCTGGTGCTGTGGATCCTTGCGGGAAATACCCTGTCGGGAATTGTGCGGGGATTTCACGCGCATCGAATTCATATTGGAGTGCCGTCTGGACGGCATATCGAGCCAACGTCACGTCGCCGATAGAGGCCACCTTGGGATTCACCCCAGCAATACCGGCGATTAGGAAATACGTAGACGTCAGGTTGAAAGACCGAGAAAGTAGGAGCGAGGAGATGGTCGAGGCAGCATTGATCTCAGCCTCGCCTGTTGTTAAAAGACAGACAGACGGGGCGTCGCCCGCCGTACAGTGGACGTCGGGATAAAGGGGCGAAAATCCCGGGACGGTGATATTCTGAGCCAATATGTTGAATTCAGGGATGCTAAACCATGCCCCAGCCTCCGAGTGAAACTTTCAAAAGGAAATATGTTACTTGACTCGAAATGATATAACTGGCGCGAACTCACCATCGTGATTATGAGTACATGGGGCGCGATCGTGGAGAGATCACTGCAGCTAACGCCAAGCAGTAGTAGGCTGGAGAGAAGCGGTAAAAGCAGCCAAGACATGATCAACGTTAGAGGCGTGGGCGGTGGGATCAAAGGAAGTGGCCACAAAATCTGTCAGAGACAAGGTAGATATACGGCCGCTTTTTGGCCATCATGATACGGGACGCCTACCAGAACAAAGCTCGGCAATACGAGCCTTTTAGGTAACCATTGCGATCCCCGCGTCCCCTTATCTGAGCCGCCGTCGCGTATATTAGACACTTGGAATCGCTAAGCGCAGGCAAGGGAAACTGAAACTGAAAGGCTGTAATCCGCTGGACATATTGATACACTTGATATCGGTCTTGGATTTTGTCCCAGTTGGGCGCGCCAGTCACAGTCGGTATCGCTAGTGCTGGTGCCAGAATGCAAGCCCGGGAACCCCCACAGACTACAGGCCTGCGGGCTCCGCTGTGCTCCGAGGACCGAGAGGCTGAAACTGGTTGGGACAGAGAACTGTGGGAGAGCGTAACTGCGTGGGAGTTTGTTTGATGTTTGATGCAAGTTGAAGATCGTGATGATAGCCGCGGAGCGTTCAGCGGAAACAAATGCACCTACTTATTTAATTCAGGACTCAACCTGAGGTGCCATTTCTCGCCTGGGTTTAAATGTGAAGGTATGTGACCCGGGCCTGTTTCCGTCGGCGGAGTCTTGACAAGTTGAACAACGTTAACAACCCGATCAGTCAAAGCGTGTTTTTGTGATCCATGCTCGTCTCGTATTCAGAAGACTTCTCTACTTTAGATTAGGCGGTAATACACTAGATACAATGGAAGTACAATAATTAAAGCAACTCAGCCAGAACACATCAAGCAATCCTCCTTGTTCTCGAGGGCGCAATACATTTTGGCCTCTTCCAGTTCACGGTCCTTGAGCTTTTGAAGGGCAGCAGCGAAATCTGGGTCGTCAGCCGCCATTTTCGCGAGCATCGCGTTCGCATCTTC
Organism: Mycena galericulata; assembly: GCA_029289565.1. Taxonomy (NCBI): domain Eukaryota; kingdom Fungi; phylum Basidiomycota; class Agaricomycetes; order Agaricales; family Mycenaceae; genus Mycena; species Mycena galericulata. The sequence continues at coordinate 215,681 of JARKIA010000194.1, forward strand.
GGCAGCCGGCTCTGCAGCGGGTGTACCTGAAGGTATAGGGGTGGCGGGCTCCTGCTTTACTGATCCATTCGGCTCGTGGCCATTGATGGTTGTCGAAGGCGTCGCGGGTGACTCGAACGAGGCCGACGAGAGGGCCAGGGATGGCAGGCTCACCACAGGAGCGACAGGGGCTGCAGTGGTCGTCGGGGCGAGAGCACCGTTGGCAGCAGCAGCTTTCGTCGCCTTGGCATTCGCATTTTGCACCTTGGCGTCGTTCAGTATACTCTGGTCGACCGTGAACTGGATCGCCTGTGCGGCGGGCTTTGTGCGAAGGTAGTACATGCCCGTCTTCAGACCCCGCTTCCACCCGTAGAAATGCATGCTCGTCAACTGGCCGAGGGTTGGCGATTGGAGATGGACATTGAGGCTCTGGCTCTGGCAGACGAATGCCCCGCGGTCGGCAGAGAGCTCGAGAATCCTCTTCTGGCTGATCTCCCATACGGTCTTATAGATCGCCTTGACGTCGTCGGGAATGGTGGGGATGTTTTGGACGGAGCCGTTATGTGCGATGATCGTGTCCTTCATATGCTCGTCCCACAAGCCGAGGTCGACCAGCTCGCGAAGAAGCCACGGGCAAACGACCTGGAACTCCCCGGAGAGGACTCGGCGAGTGTAGATATTGCTGGTGTACGGCTCAAAGCACTCATTGTTGCCCAAAATCTGACTCGTGGACGCGGTGGGCATGGGAGCGGTCACCAACGAGTTGCGCAGTCCGTGCTTCGCGATTTTAGCCTTGAGCGCGTCCCAATCCCATAACGAGCTCGGGGTTACTCCCCACATATCGTACTGCAGCTGTCCGAGGGAGGCAGGGCTACCCTGGAACGTCTCGTACGGGCCATCGGTCTCGGCCATCTCCGCACTAGCCTCGAGCGCTGCGTGGTAGATCGTCTCGAAGATCTGCTGGTTGAGCTCTTTGGCGTCGGCCGAGTCGAATGCCATCCGCAAGCACTGGAAAGTGTCCGCGAGGCCCTGAACGCCCACACCGATGGGACGGTGCCGCATGTTCGAGCGCCGTGCTTCCGGGATGGGGTAGAAGTTGACGTCAATAATGCGGTTGAGGTTGAATGCAACGACTTTGGTGATGTCGTGCAGCTTCTGAAAGTCGTATTTCTTGTCGTCGGATATGCAGCTGGGAAGGGAGATCGAGGCGAGATTACAGACAGCAGTTTCCTCGGGCGAGGAATATTCGACGATCTCCGTGCAAAGATTCGAGGACTTGATCGTGCCAAGATTTTTCTGATTGGATTTCGCTACACAGACGTTAATAGACGAAACAGCGTGGTGAAGAAGCGCGGTGAAGAGAAGCCGTACCATTAGCAGCATCCTTGTACAACATAAAGGGAGTGCCTGTCTCAATTTGCGCCTCCAAGATCGCGTACCACAGCTTTTGCGCAGGTATCGTCTTACGCGCACGGCCTTCTTTTTCGTATTTCTCGTAGAGAGCCTCAAACTCTTCGCTATGGACTTCGTGCAAACCGGGCGCTTCGTTAGGGCAGAAGAGGGACCACTCTCCATTGGCTTCGACGCGCTTCATGCTAAAGCAGAATTGAAGACGAAACACGTCATGAGGCACACAACTCACAAGAGATCGGGAATCCAAAGAGCCAAGAAGAGATCGCGCGCCCGCATTTGTTCCTTGCCGTGATTCTTCCGCAGGTCAATGAACTCAAAGATGTCTGCGTGCCATGGCTCGAGGTAGATGGCGAACGCGCCAGGCCTCTTGTTCCCGCCCTGGTCGACATACCGGGCGGTCGCATCGTAGACGCGCAGCATGGGGACAATGCCGTTCGAGTACCCGTTAGTTCCAGCAATGTAAGATCTAAATGGTGTCAATCGAAGAGAGAAGTAGGTAAGGAAACAATACGCACCCAGTCGCACGGATGTTGTGGATGCTGATGCCGATCCCTCCCGCACTTTTGCTGATCTTCGCGCAGTTGGTCAGTGTGTCGTACAGCCCCTCAATCGAGTCGTCCTTCATGCAGACCAGGAAACATGAGCTGAGCTGCGGATGCGGGGTGCCTGCATTGAAGAGGGTGGGCGTAGCATGCGTGAAGTACCGTTCCGACATGAGATTGTAGGTTTCAATGACGCGGTCGAGGTCCGACCCATGTATGCCAACGGCCACCCGCATGATGAGATGCTGTGGTCGCTCGACTACACGGCCCTCGAGACGAAGCAGGTAAGATCGCTCCAGGGTTTTGAAGCCGAAACTTGTATATACGTGCGTCAGGAATCAAATTGAAATTGCTCCCTGAAGGAACCTACTAATTGTAGTTGAAGTCTCGGCTGTAGACAATGACGGCGTCGAGAGTCTCAGCGTTTGCAGAAACCACATCGTAGGTCTCTTGCGAAATGAGGGCTGCCCGCTTGCCAGTCTTGGGGTTAACTAATAAAATGGTGGTCACTAAGCAATGCGGAGGGTGAAAGAGGGCCGAGCCTCTGACCGAAATGGTAGAGATCGGAGATAACCTGCGAGAAGCTCTTTTTCGTTTCTTTATGCAGATTTGAGATGGCGATACGAGCTGCCAATATAGCATAGTCGGGATGCTTCGTGGTCAGATAAGCGGCCGTTTCTGCAGCCAGATTCTATTCGAAATTAATTCAAGTCATTGAAAGGACGGGGCAACACACGTCTAATTCCATCGTGGTGATACCATCATAGACGCCTGCGGCGACTTTTTGAGTTACACTGGTCACAACGCCCAGTTAGTACCTCGAGAAGGGGACAGACCACACTCACTCTTGAGGTATGACATAGTTCTCATCCAGCCCGTAGATGAGGTGGTCGAGTCTAGAAGTGATCTGAAGAATTATACATATGTGCGCGCGCACTTCAACATAACGGCTCACCTTGTCGAAGAGAATTTTCTCCTTGCGCCTAATAAACGCAGGAATTGAGCAAGACGTCGAAATACGCGTCGTGACGCGTCAAAACAAGCTACACACCCGTCTGCAAATGGTTTTTGAGCTCACACGACATGATAAAACGCGTCAGGAACACTGACCTCGCTTATGAACGAAAGCCATCAATAAACTGTAAGAGCAGTGGGACAAGGATTAAAGGTCCCAGGGAAACTGAAAGGAAGTGGGAGGAGAGAACAAGGAGAAAGAGATCGCTCCAAAAACTTCTTGCTTGGCCTTGTTGACGTGTGGCTAACTCATTGCGATCGGCCCCGAACCTCGCCCGCATTGACCCGAATTCTGAAATATGGTAATGTATGTACCCACGCGCAATAAGTCTCGTTCAGGATATTAAGGTGCTATACAGTATCGATTATTAGGATAATAAGGTCAGTCACTATCTTCCATGCAGTTCTCGTCAATGAACATTATGAACATCTCGTCCGCAGCCTTGACACACGAGTAGTCCGACATCCCTTCTGTCCAGTGTACTTCTCGCGAGGTGGGGAGGTTCTTCGACTGCGGGACGACATCGGTGCGGAAAGCACCCGAGTCGCGATCTGGCATTTCACAATCATGGTAACTAGAATCGAGCGAGGTGGGAAGCGGATTTCTGCGTCGCTGCAACGCTGCCTGGATTCCGGTTGGATCCACCCAAAGAGGCATAGAGTCGTCCCGCGTTCTACCATCTCGATCCGAATTACACTCTCGTTGGCCTCGGGTGGATGACTCTTTCCAGAGGGGCAAGTCGCAGTCGTCGGAGGGTTCCTGCTTGACGCAGGAAAAGCGAGAACGCGATCCCCGGGTAGGGCATGGCCCTTCCGTCACCCGAACGACCTTTCCTTCAGCACTGCGCAAGGTTTCGTCCTTCAAAAAGGCACCCCACCCCAGCACTACCCGTCGGGACTTGCGGCATTGGACGATAAGCGGTCGTTTTGGGCGTACCCGCACACGGTATGGTTTGGGTCGCTCTGCCTGCAGATAGCGACTCCGTGCAACACCATCTCGGTAGGGCGATGGTATTTTTGCCATGAGAGCGGCTCGGGCATCGGCAGGTTCTTGGGCCAGGAAGTCGTGAGGGTAGGGCATTGTCGTGGAGGTCGAGAGAAATGAGAACTGTCTTCGGAATAGTGGGGGAAAGGAGGGTGTTAGAAAGGAGGGTGTCGTCTGCTGGTGCCCGTCAAGGGAATACAGTATGCTGATGTACCGTATGTGCCATGCGCATTTATAAGAGCGGCTCTTTGTACTACAAGAGGCTGAACTCTTTGTGCGACCAATCACAAAAACCGCGAGCATTGAGCAAGGCAAAGAAGATTCTGAAGAGCAACATCTTGTGATGGCCGAAAAAGCCTTTGTAAATGCTTTGAGACTCCGAGGCGTGTCACTGCCAAAAAAAAGGTATTGCGTCGGGGGGCTTTCTGACTCTTGAGTCAACTTGTGAGTACAGCAAGTGGGCTTGAGGCTCGAGACATTGAGGCGGCTTGAGCAAGTGGAAGACGGAACCAAGTGTCATGGTGGCTGTGTGCTGATAAACTTTCCAAGTTAACGTCGATTGTTTTCAGAAACTCAGATTGCTGTAGCGGCTGAACGAGCCTCACCGTTTTGCTTCGCGTCTCGATTGTTCCTATCCTCTTCAATATCCAATCATCCCCGACGACATATATCGCAATAATGTGCCTATCTCATCCACCGTTATCTATAAGTCGCGGGCCGGCCGCGGATAACGACGAGAACTCAGAAGCTTTCCACCCACTTGGCGAACTTCCTGCATAACTTTCAGAGCAATCATGCGCGGTTTGCCTATTACCGATGCCGACCACAAACCACGCAGGTCTAGAGTGTTCCGCGCCGCCTTTCCAGTGCTCTTGCTTCTTGTGACAGGCCTCGCTTTGACAATCCGCGCGCATTTCTTCGACGAACGGTCTTCTGCACGCGAGTTCACCAAGCTGCCCGTAACGTGCCCGGCCCAATCTCCCGCAATTGCACCTTCGCATCCGTTTCAGCCTGCAGATGCAGATTACCCTCTCAAAGCAGCGGCGCGTCTGAGCGGTGCCATTCGTATCCGAACTGAAACGTTCGACGAATCGTCTTCCGACGGAGCAGGTGAGTCCAGCTGTATTCGCTGGTCTCTTTAAAGCAAACCCTCGTTATTTTAGATCCCTCCTATGATAAATTCGCGGATTTCGAGGCCTACCTCCTCAAGACCTTCCCTCTTATGTCCCCCCCGTTTCCTGAGTTCTCCGAACCCCAACGTTGACGCTGTTGTGTAGCTTCGAGACCCTCAAGCTTGAGCACGTCGCATCGCACGGGCTCCTCCTCACCTGGCAGGGCGCAGATACTACGCTTGCCCCGATTAGTGAGCAAAAAATCCAGCCGAGCGTTCTCTTTCTTACCAAGTACAGTTTTAATGGCCCACCAAGTCCATAATCTTTCCGCGCGTGTTTCCCCGATTCTAACCTGCTTCCCACAGGATACTGTTCCTGTCCCAGATAACACCGTTGAACGCTGGACCCATCCGCCATTTGATGGCTACATCGACGAAGACGGGTGGATCTGGGGACGCGGTGTGTTTTCCTCTCGGTTACGAATATCCTACGGATTTGAATATTGACCGGTTCGCTACTAGGCGGCGGCGACTGCAAGAATCTCTTGATCGGCGAGTTGAGTGCTGTCGATGAATTGCTAAAACTGGGATTCAAACCCCAACGGACCGTACTATTGTCTTTCGGCTTCGACGAGGAAGGGGGGAGAGTCGTAAGGGTATTCACCACCATCGTTCTGAATTTCAAGTAAATATCAATTCTTTAGCGCAGCGCCCAACATTTATCGGCCCATGTCGAAAGCATTTACGGGAAGGACAGCATACTGTTCATGTATGCGGGTCTGCTTGAGGACTGGGCTTTTTCTGATTGTACAAATAGCATAGATGAAGGCGAGGGCATCAAGGAGGACTACTTCGGGACGACGTTCATCACACCGGGTCTGGTGCGTGGAAGCCATATCTATCTCGACTTTCGCCTCATCATTCCTTCAGGGGGAGAAAGGCAGCATCAACGTCGAAGTGACTGTCGCTGTGCCGGGTGGGCACTCGTCCGTCCCGTAGGTCTTTTCGACTCCTCAAGCCTATATAATCAACTCAGCGTGTAGGCCAGCGCACACCGGCATCGGGATTCTCTCGGAACTGGTCACCGCTATCGAAAAGCACCCGTTCACGCCTGAGCTGTCCGCCAAGAATCCGTTCTCGGCCTATGCGCAGTGTCTTGCTGAGTACAGCGACATTGACCCGGTTCTCAAAAAGGCGCTTTCGCGCGAGCGGACGTGGGACAAGGCTGCCGCGATCTTGGCGGCCAATGATCCTGCCGATGGCGCGTGCGTGTGGGTTTGTATCTCTCCTCCTCCCTGCATTGATGGAGAGATCTAGGCGACTCGCAACCACTCAGGCTGTCGACATTATCTACGGGTAGCTGGCATCCCTAGGCAACTTTCCTACAATCCTGATCCATTTCGTCGCAGTGGCGTGAAAGTTAACGCTCTCCCGGAACAAGCAACCGCAATCGTCAACCACCGTATCTCGGTGGATTCCTCCGTGAAGGAGATCCAAGATCGCTATGTGGAGATCCTGACACCAATCGCCGAGCACTTCAACCTTACCGTTATTGGTGTGTCAAGCTCGGGCAGTTTGCACCCACCCCGCTGACGTCTCGACTTTAGATTTCGATACAACGGTCCCTGAAGACGCAACGCGCTACTTGAAGCTCTTGACGCCGTATGGGTCAGAGGCTTCCCCGGTGTCGCCGTATTCGGGCAGTGCATGGGAGTGAGTCTCCTCGCCCCTCGCTCGCCTTTCCCAGTCTAACGTGATACAAACCAGTATCTTTTCCGGGACTGCGAGGTTTATATTCTACCTTGCCGTCAGCGCAGCAGAACGACTAACCGCGTTCCTCCTCAGGCACCTTTTCGGCGAGGATGCGATCGTCGCGCCCCTTCTTATGAACGGCGGGACTGACACCCGCGCATTCCAGAACCTCAGCCGCGCCATCTACCGCTTCCAGCCATTACGGGGAACGGACAGGTATGACATCCACACCGTCGATGAGCGGGTACATATTGTGCGTTGAGCTATCTGATCCATGCTTTTTTGGTCTGGCTAATGTCCCGGACAGGACGGGCAACTTAACACAATCCGATGGATCTTTGCTCTGATTCAGAACGCAGATGCGTTCCGTGAATGAAACGAAAGGATTGAAACTAACCAAGTACGGGGGATGAACGTTCGCGTATTAGTATTTGCCAACAACATTCGCTACTTCCAAAGGCGAGGATAGAACTTATACTACGCGTTAGTGCCTCTTTCAGTGTACAAATTCGTCCAGAAAGAGCAAAAGAGGCACATAATAAGACGACCGACAACTGGCGAGAGCCGAGCATCAGCGCGCATCTGGTTGGCTAAGAAGTGGGACGCCGTAGATGAGTTTTTGAGGAGGAGAGATCGCAGAAATGGGTCTGCAGACACACAATCCGAAAATCTCAGCCATGTCTGAGGAGGTCTCAGTTTTCTTCAGTAGTTGTCTCGGACAACACTACGATCTCTGGTCGTGTCCTTCGAGGTAGAGGCTTAATTGCACGCGAGAGAAGCGCTCGTTTTGGTAGAGGTGCAACCTGCCGTGTCCCTTGGGTTTGACGGGAAGCTTCCTCTTCGGACGACGAGGAATCGGATTCGTCTGAAGTCGTGGTACCTAGCGCGAGTCCTCAATCAGATGTGAGGGGACACGAACAAAAAACATACCACTGTCAGTCGAATCTTCCGAATCCTCCTCGTCTGATTCTGATTCTTCATCGGAAGAGGAAGTACTAGATCCTTCCTTCCCTGTTCTATCCTCGAATACTCCTAATCCCAGTTTCTGCCAGTTTTATTGAGCGAAGATCATCTTGAGAAAACCTCGACGGACCATTTGGATGACTTTTTCATCTCCATCCACGTTCTCTATATCCACACTACGTGGGTCCACGGCAGCCAAGGTTGCGAGTTCAGCATTGGACGCCTCGATTTGGGGCAGGAATGCCTGAACGCGTGCAAGTACTACACCTCATATCAGGATCGAAGGGTGTAGCTAGTTCCGTCCAACGTACGCTCGCTGAGAGATTCGCCACTCTCTCCCGGATTCGAAGCGGCCGCAGCATTGAGGATGCTTTCCGTATCACCGGCAGGACCAGAGCGGGGTATAGTGTTTAGTTTCTCGAGCAAGTGTTCTATGGGTGTAATTAGAGGGAAGATAGGGCTGTTCTTGACAAAGGCTGACGAATTCTGTGGATGCGCGCATCGTCCTCTTCGATGTCGATCGTTTCCCGTTGCGGTTGCTTTCCTTTGTCGTGGTTGACCAACATGATCTTGCCCGGTCCAAAAAAGGAAATCGATCATTGCCTCTGAAATTTTTAAAATTCGCACAAGCGCCCCAATCTCCCCACGTATAAAAACTCAGGGTAGGCCCAATGATCACGCCTTCGAAAGACGCATCGAAGTAAATAATTTGCAATTCCATACCAACAGGCCCGAAAAATAATAAGCTAACTCAGGCCAGATTACCCTGGTTCGGGACGGGCGGAGAGGCACCTGAGCCCACCATTACGTGCGCCCCAGCACTGGTGGTCTCCCCAAGAGTCACGAATATAAAACCTACGGGGTAAAATAGGTCAATGGGAGGAACGGCTTTTTTGTGCATCAACGTACCAGGGCCGGGAGGGAACACTTGGTTGTTCGGGGGGCTGGTGATCGTGAGGGTCTTTTCGTTCTTGGATAGAACGGCGTCCATAAACACCAATCGCTGGCTGGAGTGGAATGCGTGAGTCGAGAATCCTAGGTCTATGAGGGCGACTTGAATCGGGTGTGAGTAATATATTCTCGGGCTACTAAGAATACGATACCTTGAATAGAAGAGGTCGACACGCCGGCCGGAATGTCAATTCCGATCGTGAATTGCTTGTTGAACGCAATCTTAGTGGGAACATTGGATAGGATCGGCCGAGGCAACGACATGAAAGGCGGGTCCAGAGTTTGCACACGGAATTCACTGGGAGGATCAGAAGAAGAAGATAATGAGGGGATAGGGAAAAAGCGTACGAAGAGAAGCCCGGTTGCCCTGGCGGCACGACGGTGACATTCCCGTTGGGGTTGGAACCGGCGAGCAGGAGATTACTGTCATTTCCGTGAGCTCAGGTTTTGCCGCAGATCCTGGAACCTACCCCTGGGGTGTCAAGGTGACAGACGAGTGATACATACGCGCAATGTTGGTGGTCGGAAGTCCCACTTGGGTCATGCGGCTGCCCAATGGCGCCGACGGCGTGTAAAGTATCGGAGTGAAACTGGAGACTAGTGAATATTTCTTCGATAGGGAGAACCAAAAGCACTGACACTGGGTGGTCAGCATTCGACTGTCCTGTTGTAACGCCGATAGATTGCACTGCGGCATATCCTGTACCCGCCCCATTGATAATTAAGACTTGTCCATTGGGGAGGAGGATCATTTCCGGCATCATGCGGCCCTCGGGCATATGTTCGACCTCCCATCCTTTCGCAATCCCGGCAGGGGTCAGAGTGATTCGGCTACACTGGGAAAGAGCCGGGTCTTGGGAAGAAAGTTCCTCCACCGGAGTCGCGTCGCTCTTGTTGGAGCCGCCGCAGGCCAGAATCTCAGGGGTGAAGTCGGGGGGACTCAGTGGGACTACACACAAAAGTCAGCGAGGGAAAGTGGTGTTTCCAGGAAAACAAACGGATTTGGGCCGTGCCGTCGAATGGGTTGCTGACCCTTTGACCGTTAGGAAGGTCTGGGAGCCTCAGTATCTCGGTGTTGGTTTCGACGTCGTAGAGAATGGACTGGTTATTTGCCAACATGAAGATTGTGCCGTCGGGTAAGGGGAATACGCTATAAAGAGAGTTCAGGGGGGCAGAAGTGTAACCGCTCGTATAACTCACCGAGGGAACAGATTCACCGGTACAGTTCTAGCCAAGAAATCGCTAGGAACCGGCGTGCCACCAAATTTTTTAGGGAAAAATTCAAAACTATTCACAGGATCTATTGAAAAAAGCTAAGTAAATGGCGATACCAGAGCTCTTAAATAACCATTACCTGTGTTATAGAATGGTGTGGACTCGTGTATTCCCCCGACGATCATCTAGAATCGCGGAATGTTTTAAGTGTCGGTCACGTGATCGCTATGCTGACATAATCACGCACCAAAGATCCGTCGGGAAGCCGAGCCGTCGAGGTGTACCTATAATTTGCCTCGTAAGAGGTTTCACGGAGAGAATATGAGCAGTTTACCACCGAGTCTGGTTCAGGTGCAAGGTTTCTAAATCCTCGAAAATGGTGCAACCGACTCCGTCAGGGTTGGTGCACGGTTCGAAAATTCGCAATCCCATGCGGCCGTCGACAGCACCAGTTTGATTCACGTCTGCTGGCGCCGGGATGTTGCCTCCTACACTAACCTGAATACCGGTGATTAGAGGTCAGGGACAGCGAGTTGATACAAATTAACTTACCATTGTCCCGTTGCTGAGGATGGCGCCGGATGCGCAGAAAGAGTCTGAAACGAGCTTCAGAGCGGTGACTTTGTTGGTTTCCAGATTCCATAGCTGGCCCCACGCGACCTTTCCATCAGGAGTATGCAAAGGGTCGTTGGTGGCACGGTCGAACATCACAACGAGGGTAGGGGACACAACTATGGCCTCTAGGGCGACTATGCCAGAGAGACCCTTCTCCACGAACTGCCATGCCGGGGCCGCTGTCTCAGCAGCGCCGGAGAGGAGGAGGTAAGCAAGCGACAAGAGAGATCCTAAACGCAACATCTCGCCGGGTTCAGGACGTGAACAACTCCAGTTTAAAAAGGAATTCGAGTGGGAGAACTCACTGCAATTGGGGTTCGAAGAGAGCCACAGGGGTGAGAAGTAGAACACATGCTAGTTTTTACTGGGCTTTCCGCCGCCGGCGCTAGGGTTGATCCTTCCTCGAACCATTTCTACTCAACCTGAGCCGCCGTGTATGAAAAGAAAGGCACGTTGGTTCGTAGCTGGGAAGGGCACAGACGGGGAGTAAGTGTCCAAAACGCCGGCAGACCGTCAGTAAGGTTTCGTTGACATATATCCTTGAGGTTGATTGGCCCTCGCCTCCACCCACGACTGTGTCAAATAATTCGAGTATAAATCCAGCCGGTCTAGAGATTGCCAATGAGAGCGTCGGTCATAAAGTTAGGTGAGTGAGCTGCTCTTGCCCGAAGGACAATGTGAGAGCTCGTGGAGTTTAAGATGGGAACGGGACATCCAACGGGACTCCGACTAAGTTGGCCTTGGCAGAATTAGGTCGTTCACAACGGTAGTAGAGACCGGGTCCCCAACGTCCAGCTAGCCCGATGAGAATACACACCGTGAGCTTGAGAATTACGGTCTTGAATGTATTAGGTTCTCCAGGAAAGCTAGCTGAAGCCCACCGACTTGCGAGCAACTTACGGATATGTTACGAGACGACGGAATTATTCCTTGATTTAATGTGTGCCAAGCGCGAGGCGTGTTACACTGACCGCAAAAGTGACTCACGGACCCTTGGTGATTTCTTTGCAAAGTAAACCAGTCGTCGTAAGTTGGTGGGAGAAAGAAGGTGAAAGTTCCGAATCGGCCATCAGAAATGGAGTCGGACTTTGCCGAGACTCGGAGAACGGAAAATGCTGCAAAACAAAAAATTGACTCGTCTCCAACCATATTTGCTAGTTTTTTGACGGTGGTACGGATTCGAGATATTCGCCTTCTTTCTCCCATCAACTTACGACGACCCGTTTATTTTGCAAAAGAGATGCCATTGGACTTGGGCAACACCTGGCAACACGCTTTCGTAGTACCAAGCGGATCCTCGTACATACAACAACCCCGCGGCTTGCTTGAGTTCGAAGGGAGTCCTTTCTAAGAGCCGTCGACTCGGAGTTGAAGAAATGAACCCTCGAAGACTTATACAATGCCGAGCTTCGACAAAACGATCCTACCGGGATCAGCTCGTTCCCGACCGAGACCAGGCTTGCAAGCTAGTCCACATCTGACACGGTGATGTTTATATGATGGGTGCCGCTTGCGCTCATGCAGCCCCTGATTGAATCGATATCGTAGCCAGGACACAAACATTCCGTCTGAAAGGGAACGCACCGAGCATCGTCGAAAGCGAAAGCATTGTCCTCCGCGTTCAGTGAAAAAACTCTATGCCCGACGCAGACGAGGAATTAAGGTGCAATGGATGAAGCAAAATAATACCCAAAATATACGCCCCCGCATTATATCATAGCCCCGCCTGCCATTGCATTCACTGCCCACCGGCACGGACCATTTGCGCGTAGTGGACTGTGCCCTGCCACCAGATGACCATGCTCAAGCCAACAATCCCGTGCATCGTCCCCCACACGCTTTCGGGCGTCACCTTAAAACTAGACCACATTCATGAGCAAGCAATTCACATAACATCAGAAGTACGACAACGCACCTTTCAAACGTCTCCCCAAAGGAAATCGGGATAAAACGCGGGGATTGGTAGAGGATGGTCGAGCAGATAGTGTGGTAAATACAAAGCCCGATTGCTAGCGCTCGTTTTCCCGGGAGGAATTCTATATCAGCAGACAGAGATGAGCCGTCCTTCAAAAACGCGTATGGTGCATTTCACGCACCGGGGAGAGAATAGCAAAGCAGGGCGACTCCGCAGATCGCAAAAACCAGTGAAGAGTACAACTGCACACCCAACGATCAGCAAAGAAAGTTAAACGGATAGATACGGTACTTTTAGGATAACAAGCGTAGTGTTGTTGAGTTCTACAAAGGGTAGACTCGTTGGAGTCCAGACGCCCTGAATTGCAAGGGGGATTTCGAGTGCGATGTGGAGCAGGAATACAACAGAGCTTGAGGGGAAACTCGTCAAAACTCTGGATTAGAGACGCCCATGAAAGCTCACAGCGGGCTACGAGCAGCGGCGGACATTATTGGCAAGCAAGTTGGGAGCAAGACGAAAAGATACGCTACGGTTGCCTTATCTGGTAGGTCGCACACGGCGGTGCCTGTCCAGTGCCTGTCTATCATAAAGCCAAGTATCCAACCGAGGCAATCGAATCCAAGATATTGCGCAATTGGCATGGGTATCGCATTCTAACTGGCTACAAAAACATACATTAACCTCGCACAATAAATGACTGTCAGTCATCGCCCTCCTCGTCGCCTTCCTCGTCCACAATCGATCCCCCACGCCCAAGAGCATGCCCATACGCCTCCACGGCGTCCAAATCACGCTCCAAGTCCACCTCCTCTTCAAGGCGCTGCCCCGGGGCAAACTCTCCTCGCGAAACGCCCCGCAAATGTGCAACTTCCCGCCTCAGCCTCCCAATCTCCTCGTCCCGCCGCTCCACGCGCCCAATTAGCTGCCGGATAAAATCGTTCCCACACATCAAGAGCTGCAGCTTGCTCACACCCTTGTTTGGACCCTCCCCACCAGCTTTGGGCGGCCCACGGGGCGGGAGCGCACCTGGCAACACAGGTTCGTCGTTCGCGTCGGACGGCATTGGAATGGGGGGCAGCAGCCCACGTAAGTCGTCGAATGTCGTCTTGAGCGAGTCGCGCCGTTTCTGCTCTGCAGCTTTATGTGACGTCTTGCGCACCTGTACCGGTGGATGTTGTCGGGATGAAGATGCAGTTGCGCCCGGCAGGATCGCTTTGAGACCCGGAGACCCGGAAACGGGAGATTTCTTGGGCGGCTTCCCGCCCCCGAGGCTGCTAGTGATGCCCAGTCTTCCGAGGTTCATGATGCTTGCGGGAGTAACGGGCGTCAACTGCGGCCCGGGCGCCGGGGACGAATGCACAAAGGTGTGGTCCGCGGGTGGCGCTGGAGGCGGCATGGAAAGATCGACAGGGGATGGGGTATCGCCCGGAACACTGATGCTTCCTTTCCGTGAACGGGTCGAGCGAAGCAAGGGCGTCGAGTTGGCGGATTTGGACCGACTACTCTTTTTCGGGATAGGGACAGAGGCGCGGATTGCGGGCGACTGTTTCTTACGAGAGGGTCGCTCGCCGCCCTCGTCCTCGCTTGATGAAGCGGCGCGCTTCGTACCTGGCCGAGTAGGTGCGGACGGCTGCTGCGGACGTACAGGCTGTTGGTGAGCACCCAGCCACGGGCTAGTCAGCGGGGAGATATCGAAGTCGAGGTCGGGCTGCGTAGTACGGAAAGCGATATGGGCAGGGGCGGAGGTCGAGCCGCGCGGTGGGTTGGGATATTGCGGCTGGTTGTACGTGTCGGTGTAGTTGAGGGTCATGGGAGACACATACTCGACCGATGTTTGGGCACGCAGTTCAGTCGAAGACCCTAGGTTACGTTAGGGGAGCGTATAATTAGGCGCAAGATGCAACGGACCAGGTGTGGGCAGGCCGTGAAATGGGGCCACTCGTTCCCGAGCCTCAGGCTCGACGGGAAGGGGGCTCGTTTGACTACCAGAGATAAGAGCAATCTAAGAGAATGAGAAAAAGGCGTCGGCCACAAGAACACGCCCACCTGCTGCTGGAAAATCTGGTTCTGAAGCTGTTGGAGCTGCTGCAGCTGGGTGAGCTTGTACTGCTGCTCGAGGAGTAGCCCAGGATTGTAAGACGAGTTCTGTTCGTTTATGAGGTTCCCAATGGAGCCGATAAGCTCCATATTGGCGTTTGGGGGCTGGGGATTCGGATGAAACTGGAACTGGTCTGTGGTGTTCTGGAGCTGCTCCATGGCCAGATCCTGGGGAAAGAAGGAGGACATGAAGTCCTTCGTCTGCTGATCTTGCGCCTGCTGGTTGTCCATTGTGCCAGCGAAAAAAAGCGGAACAAAGACCGCTAGGGCAATTCGAAATGGTGGTCCGGAAGGAAGCTCGGCGACCACGGCCCGGTGTCTGATCCTCCAGCATAACACCGAACAAATCGATTTTGCTTGGATTTGCAACTCCATTTCATTGGTCTCGACCTCAGTGGATTTCTGTTACCTATTTGCCCTCTACTGCGCTCCGGACTTCAAGTTCAAACCAAACCAGACCAGTATACACAATCCAAGGGTCAACGTAGGCCCCGTGAAGCTCCCGCCAAGGATTGTCCGGAAAAGTGGCTTTTCGAGGCCGAAATTTTGCAATTTCCTTGTCCGAAAAGTGGCTTTTTGAGGCCCAAAATCCACCGGCCCTGTCCGCCGAATGGCTTTTTGTGCCCGCATTTTTAAATTTTGCCTTGGCCGGGGCTGATTTGCAAAGAGGTAAAAAAAGGTCATCCTCAAGGTATCTACAAATGCCAATGGATTGTTCATTTTTCTTGTTCAGAGCACTGGCGACGCGCGCCGGAGAAAAAAAATCGATTATTTTTGGGTGCATCACGTGTCAACCCTTGTCCGATAGTGGCTTTTTTAGGCCGGGGTTGGCCTAAACAAGTGGCTTTTTCAGGCCAAATTTGGCGATTTTTCCGGACAATCCTTGGCGGGAGCTTCACGGGGCCTGTCAACGTGAATGCTGAATTGTCCTCCTATCATTCCTACCCTCCCGGGGCTCCCGCCTCCGATACAATTCTCTTTGGCGCTTTGGTCTCAGGAACCCCCATCGCCATCGTGCCTTTGCTATATTCTATGATCTGATGCCGTGCCGAGCACTGGCTACACATCCTACCAGGCCTAGATGTCTGCCCATAGTATCATCTCATGGTGCGGTCATCCAGTGGCTGCCTCTTCCAACGTTGGGTAACAGACATTTTTGTTTGGTCCCATGCTGCTCTCACATCTCTCGGTGCTGGCCTCGATCCGTCTATGCTGGTGGATGACGGGGAGTTTTGCTTGGGAGGAGAGAACTCGAACCAAGTCCCACTGGGTTATTATCCGTCAGTCCTGCCGCAGCCAAGGCCGGCCATGCTACGACGTATTGGGTCCTTACACTTAGAGCTTTGGGGGCAGTGTGGTTACTAACAAGGTGATTGATTATCCAATATCACACAGGAAGAGTCAGTGCACTCTTATTATCTGCTGCTGCATGATAGCCGGGGATCTACGGCCTCGAGAGAGGTTAGCTCGTCAACGGTTGTTATGTAGTGGTGTAGTGAAAGTACATTATCAAGGCCGGATGTACGAGTAGCTACAACCCAGCATGTTCCGAAATGGGACCCCGCTGGTTTAATTTTATCCTGAGTCTTATCCCCGGGGTTATCCTAAACCCCTTCAAGCCTCGGCACTATGAGCCACTTGCCCGCGCCACCTCGTAGCGCAAGATAAAAAAGGAAATTTACACATTCGCAGATCGACCAATCCGCCTGTATACTAAAGCTTTCAAGCCACGAGGCATTCCCGTGGACTTTGTCGCCGACCAAAAACTGGCATCACCAAAGCGTCGTCTTTGTGTTTACGGACGACGGTCCATCTTCGGTATCTCTTCACTGCGATTGTTCTCTCTGTGGCCTTGCTATAAAAGCGCGCACAATATGGTGCCCACTTTCAACGCGGCCTCATATCTCGCCTCTTACCATGTCCCTCTCCTACTTCTCCCAAACTTCTCAAATTCTGGCCTTAGATTTTGGCGCACAGACTTTGCGAACGCGGTTCGAAGATCTTGTTACAGGCCTCAAGGCGGAATCAAGGGCAAAATTAGACTTAGCCATCGCTAACAAGGCCTCCATACATCGGTTAGAGGAAATGCGGCCGTACATCCCCCATATTCTCCCCGCGCCCATGACAGAAGTCGCGTTCGCCTCATGGGTGGCGGAACCCAAATTTACGCCACCACAGCGTAGCCAACCCATTCACCTTGCGACGGAGCTAGAGACGTACGCCCTCACGCTGTTGGGCCGCTGCGACTTTACCAGCGGATTCCCGCCTGGGAAAGAGGACTTTGGATTCTTGGCGGAGCTCGTCACGAACCTCGCATGCTACCCAGTCGCTGAACTCATACAACTTTATCGCGCGCGCATACTATCCACGGACCCGGCCGAGTTGCGCCGCAGGAGGCAGCGCCGATCGGCCGTCACTTGCTTCGAGCAATTTATAAACGAAGAGGCTTGCGATAACACCCCGATGGACCCATATCTCATGTACTGGTACAACGCTTCTTTTCCTTGCGAGTCATACTAGTATGAGTACTTGGAAACACGATACAGCTACGTACATGTCCTACATTGATTAATTACCAATCTCCCCGAACTTAAGCGCTACAGCCGCAAGGCCCGCAAGGGTTTGCCGACATTTGCGTGCCAGACCACTAGTATTAGCAATTAAATCCATTCAAGAAATCGCACCTAAAAATCCGATCTGACCTTGCCTACACTGCGATGATGATCCCGTATTTCCCATCTCCTATTGGGCGCGATAACTCGCTTTGACCGCACGTGCTAGTAATTATTTCCGCTTGTTTGTCTACGACAGTGTTTGCAAACACCTCCTTTGTCTTCCCAAGTCAACGGAGTTTCGCCATGCAAGCTCAATACAGACCTCAGCCGTATGCTCGCCTCAACGCATTTCACGGTGCCAAACGGCAGATGCTGGGCAGTCAAGCAGGACATGCGCCGCCCGCTTGGAGGACTGCGTCAACAGGCGCGTATGCTGGAGGTAGCCATGCGAGAGGGAAGCAAGTCCCGACTGAGGCTGGCTCCAAAATTCTCATCAGTAGACTACCAAACGACGTGAAGGAAACTGAAGTAGAGGTGTGTTTTTGCGGTCAATCTCAGTAATCCGTCCTAACAATGAGTAGGAGCTATTCCGCAAGACTATTGGACCGTTGAGGGAGTCGTTCTTGATTTATAATTCGCAAGGAAAGTCGAAAGGCATGGCGGTGGTTGTGTTTCAGCGGCCAGGAGATGCTGCAATTGCTCGTTCGAAATACGATGGGAAGGTTGTCGATGGCCGTGAGTTTTGACGCGTCGCCGATATCCGACGCGAACCATCAACTTCTCCCTCAGGGCTCCCCATCAAAATAGAGGTTATCGTAGAGTCAGGAGCTGCTATCAATTCCATCCCATCCGTCCCACCACAACCCCCAACTCTCTTCGATCGATTGCAAGGCACGGGACAGTTTCCTGCGCCGACGAAGGCATCGCCCATAGCTGGCGGTCCTGGTCCGATGTCTCTTCGGTTTTCGACACCGACGTGAGTCCCTTCATGTCCGTCTTGTGTTTTAGGCCTTGATCCCTTGTAGAAACCCACGACGGCATCCTAACCAGCAAGCTCAACCCCCGCGTCCCGCGACCCCATACAACGCGACGTTCCCGGCACCCATCCCACCGCGGCGATTCCGCACGAAGAAAGGACCGAAGCGGCTCAAAAAGAAGTGGGAAGCAAGGTCAAAGGAGCAGCTGGACAGAGACATGGAAGATTATCGAGCCCAAGCACAACCCGACGAGGTCTGATCTTTGCTTGTCCTTGGTCGTTATCGCACTCTTCCACCTCGGATCAGTGTCGTTTCTATTGCAGAATTTCAAGTCTAACCTTACTGTAATTTGGTACATTATCGATCTCTACACCAGCGTCCATCTCATTCGACAGATGATGCCGATATAATCTCGCTTCAGCACGAAAGACGCGATCAAGGAGGTCTACTTGCATGCAATGATGCGCCAGGCTTCGAGAATATGCGACGATACAGTCTGTGGAAAGGTCAAAAATTCTTTCTCCATTGTGTGGTCGTCTGAATACAGCATCGATATCGGTGCATTGAATGTCGCTTCATCCTGAAGAGCTGTCGGTAGCTTAGGCGCCGGCAATCTCAGAGAGCCCGATGCTGCAACTATTCCCTATGACAACGGCACGGTAAAATGAGAGGTGCTTTCTCCCTAGTTTGCGCCTATACTGTTGCAAGAGCGAAGCAGTTGGCCCGGGAATGACACTCACACCTGCGTCCGCTACCGATGGTCCCGACTGCAAAATCGACGACACCATCCTCGGGAGCAGCTTATAGGCGCTGGAACGTGGGGATCACTTCCGCGTCCGGTATTCAAAAGATTGCGTACGATGCAAGCAACCTGTAGCATGTTGATCGAGAAAGGCTGAAGGGTTCAAGCTGCAGAATCCGGTCAGATACGCCCAGAGTTATACGGCATACAATGAGACTGCAGAGGTGGGGCAATATCAGCAGAGGGTCGACGATGATCGAAATTACTTGCAAAGTTTGGGGGCAGCATCCTTGAAAAATCCCTAGACGCACGCCGAGCCCCTCTCTAGATGCCTATTGGAATGTAGACTGCGGGATTATCTCCTGCACCAAAACATAAATAGTACCATTGGAGGGCGTATAAAGCGGAGCGTATCCATCAGTGAATGGAGGAGCTCGCCGACAGTTCACGGAGAACAATATGTGTACCACGGCCAACTGGAGGAAAAGTGAGATAGAGAGGAGCCAATTGAGAGGGAGCAATCCCTTTTGCCGACGTCGTCCGCAAAGGCCGCGCGGGAGGCACACTGGCACAAAAATCTGACGCATGCATCTGTTGAAGATAAATGCAGAATAAAGCCGACTTGGGTTGATAGGCAAAAAGTCTCGATGCAGGCGTCCGACCAGTCCGAACTGGAGTGCGTTCATTGCGAAGACAGCGGGAAGTTCGTTTTCCATTGGTATGAACGTTCTGTCGATGCGGGAGAAATTTACGACACCGTTAGGGAAATAAGAGTTGTCGCGTGCACTGCTGGATACCGACACTCTATAATATGGCGTTCTGTATTGCAAGATTCTAGTGTAAAGGATACCCGACAATCTTTCTCCGACCGATGATCTCGCCGATCTGTGGGTAAGGTTTGAATAACATTCTAGAGTCAGTGGGGGTGAAGTATGCTGACCTTGAAAATGCCGTATGCCTCAAGAGCGTATATACCGACCTTGGCGATCTCTCCATTCTGAACGATGCTACGCCAGTACGACGCGTCGGTAGCGCGGCGGTACAGCGTCTCGTACGCAGTGCGGACGGTGGCGACATCTTTCGGGGGCTGCAGTTCTGCCCGGTACACCTGCTTGACGATCTCGCGGGCGACGGCAAAGTTGTACAGAAAAGATTTCCTTGCAGCTGGTCGGAGAGAGTGAGCACGGGACGGAACGACGAACGGATAGATGCGTCTCACGTCCGATCATCTCTGCTGCCTTTTTACCGGTGGGACCAAGCCGGTTGAGAGTAGCTAGAAATCATGTCGGTCGGCAGAAAATCATGCCTGCCTGAGTATGAGCACGCACATCCAAGCAAGACTTCGGCCTTTTCAGCAGCGGGGCCGAGGGTCGTCTTTGCCGAGGTCCATAATTCACCAGCATTTTTTCCGAGCTTCTCGGCGTTTTTCGAGATGGTTTCGGGCGCTAAAAGGCCGAGTGAGCGTTTGTTGGGTTTTCTGAGGGACACTACGCACAGCCGACAACTTCTTCGGCCTTCTTCGTCGCAGTCTCCCAGAGCTGGCTAGCATTTTTCTGAGCGTTGGCGATGACCTCTTGGGCCTTTTTCTCGGGGGAAGGAGGAGGCTTAGATGAGGTGAAGCGGACAGGCTGGCGCAGTGCGGGGCGAAGCGCCTGGCGCACGGAGAAAAGGAGCGGAGACATGCAAAAGCTGCTCAAGGTTCGGATGACAGCACACGGACTGTCCGTTTTCGTCCGAAATCTAATCACACAGCCACAGATTGCCTAGGCTAGCCTCAGGCTTTTTCTCCCTTTGCACCATGGTCGCTCCCTTGTACACGACAGATTCTGGTCTCCTTTTTCATGCGGGAAAGATCCTCATTGTGACCGTTGGACTCCCCGCTCGCGGCAAGACCCACATATCTCGTGCACTCGAACGATATCTCAGATGGATGGGCGTAAAAACACAAGTCGTTTCACTCGGTGATTATCGCCGCAAGACATTGGGCGGCGCACAGAAACTTCCATCCGATTATTTCACGCTAGGCTCGTTGAAAGCACTCGCAAGTTCTACCGCAGACTAATTTGGCCGGAACAGGAGAAAAAACCGCAGAGACGAAGGCACTCCGAATTAAGGTCTCTGAAGGGTGCGAGAAGATCATCTGGGACTACTTCGAGGACGGCGGCCAGGTGGTGATATACGACGCGAACAACGGCACCCGCGCCGCACGGCAAACCCTGGCCGAGAAGTTCGACAAAGCCGGGATCCATGTTATAATGCTAGGTCCGGATTGTATGCATTGCCTGCAGCTCCACTTTCTTACTGTCTTGCAGAGTCTTTGTGCGATAATCAGGAAATCATCGAGCGGAATATCAGAAGCGTCAAAATATCTTCCCCTGATGTATGTTTTCCCCGAAGTATACAACGTGTCCTGACAAACCATAGTACCGCGGTTGGAATCCTGACAAGGCCGTCGAAGACTATTACACGCGGATCAGGGATCACGAAAAATATTACGAGCCTGTGGAGGAGACGACGTGGCCCTTCATCCGCATAATAAACGTACTATTGGCAATATGCACTTGTATGCTCACTAATCGTATGTTCAGGTCGGCGAAAAGATCATGGTTAACGTGAGTCAAGTCAGGTCAACTCACATTTAATTTACTAAAATGCCGTAGAATATTCAAGGATACCTTCAGGTCCGTCCCCAGCTCCACCAGCCAACTCTCACCTTACTCTCTTTAGTCGAGAATCGTGTTTTTCCTCATGAACATTCACAACCGATATCGCACAATATATTTTGCACGTGTGCGTGTCTTCGCTCCATATTTCGACTGGTCTCATTACTTTCTAGTCTGGCCAATCCCTCATCGAACACTCCTACAAAGCCGATTCGGATCTGTCTCCTGCTGGCTGGGAGTACGCAGATCGACTGAAGGAATTCGTTCTAGAACGTCGCGCAAAGCAAGGCTTGAGTGAGCGAAAATTAGTGGTAACAATTCTTTCACATTGGCCTCTCACCATCGCTAACCCACTGCAGATCTGGACGTCTACTCGCCGGAGAGCTCACCACACTGCCTGGCCTTTCCTCTCCACCACCCAGGCGTCCACCTCTGCGGCGGGCATGTCGAGCGTTCCAGAACCGACGTCCCCGGACGCCCTGTCGACGGGTACCCGCGTAACGAGCCCCGCGCTGAACGTCAAAGTCATCGAAAAGCCCCAGATGGCCGAGATCAACCCCGGCATATGGGACGGGCTCTCCCCAGACCAGGCGCGCAAGTACTATCCGGACGACTGGGAGCGCTTCGCCAAGGACCCATACGCGTTCCGGGCGCCCCGCGCGGAGAGCTACCACGATCTGAGCGGTAAGTCGCATCGCATAGGATATCAACTGCTCTGATACAGCCCACCGCACAGTCCGCCTGGAACCGGTGCTGATCGAGCTCGAGCGCGAGCGAGAGGACCTCCTGATCATCGGCCACGCGTCTGTCATCCGCTGCCTGCTAGCGTACCTCATCGGCCTCCCCGCGTCGGAGATCCCCGCCATTGAGATCGCGCGCGGGGACCTGCTTGAAGTCGTGCCCGCGTCGTATGGCGTGCACAGCCAGGCGTTTCACTTCTGGGATGGGCCTGGGAGGCGCGGGGATGGGCCGTCGGATGGGACGGGCAAGGATGAGAATAATTTCTATGAGAATTACGCAGAGGATACTAAGGGGAAGAGGAAAATCACTGGAGAAGTTCCCGAGGTAGCGCAGGTCCTTGGCCCCCTTTGAGTGTCATCATCATGAACCGACCGCAGATGAGAATGTATTGTAACTTGAATGTAGCCCTTCAACTCGAACATGAAAGCCGCCAAGCGATGTCTTCGCGGCGGGTCCAAAGTGGGCTTATGAGGGCTTATGTAACTTTGGAACTTCGACTTCGACTGTCGACTGCAAGGACGACCACCCAATTCTCCGCGATATAGCTGAGCGACGTTCTCGACTCAGGCGACCCGATTCTACCGCGCGACATATACCTTCTTTCTCTTTTCTGAAGTCTGTATCGAGTCTAGAAAAATACAACTTGCTCTTTGCTCCATCCGTTATTCTCCAGCGAAACGCCAAGGCTCTTCTCCATCTCCTCCGGGCCACAAACAAGGACCACCGACTCTGGGCAGCGCGGACAAATTTGGTCAATCAAGTGTCCATTGATCCGCCCCCTCATTCCCGTCCACCGCTCGCTGCCCTTTGTCAACGTGTAAATCAACTTGCCGCGTCCTCGGCCTTCCAAAACCAATTCGTCCAGACTCTCCCGGCATAAAATATCCTCCTCCAGTCGATTACTATCTAGGATGATGCACGTCGTCGGGTCCTGCTGGTCGCGCATAATCGCCCTGAACACTTGGTAGATGGGGGTCACACCGCTCCCTCCGCAAATCATTACGAACCGTTTCGCGTGTTTCTTTGCGCCATTCAGCGAATAACCGCCATGGCCATGGTATTCGAACTTTCCTATTGGGCCTTTGAATTCGATTGCATGCCCCAGTGGAAGTGAGTCCATAGCTCTGGACATGACGCCCCCCTTCCTCGTCTTGTCGGCAAAATATACCTTCACCAGCAGGTCCACGTATCCATTTTTGTCGATTTCTGAAATCGGCGTGTAACAGCGAACGATGGCCTCGCGTGTCATCGGGTCCCGTAGACGCACCATCAGATGCTGCCCTGTTCGCAGCCCCAGACTCTGCTCGTCGTGGTCGAGTTTGCAGGTGAAGATCCGCGTATCCCAGGAGATATTCACTTTGGCGTGCAGTTTGGCCGTCGACCACATCTTTGGCTGTAAGAAGACCTCCCGTCTACCTTCCTGTGCTT
This sequence comes from Mycena galericulata, assembly GCA_029289565.1. Lineage (NCBI taxonomy): Eukaryota > Fungi > Basidiomycota > Agaricomycetes > Agaricales > Mycenaceae > Mycena > Mycena galericulata. Next base: position 239,339 of record JARKIA010000194.1, read on the forward strand.
TTTCTTGGAGCTCCCTCTCCGCGGACAACAACTCTCTCGCCACGGCGTCCAGTGTTCCGACGTGGTATTTTGGCATCATAGCCTTCGCCGTCTCCGAATCTGTGTTTCAATTAGCCCAAACGGCGACCGAAAGCAATATGGACTCACGAATCGCCACAAAGTCATCCGTGGCGTCCGTAGCAGCCGCGCCGACTATACTCTGTGCGCCACCCGGATGCTCATCGAGAAATTTTGTTCCATCGTACACCTCCCCATCGACCACGAACCACGGGTTCTTGTCCCCGCTGTGATTTCGCAACTCGTCGATTGTGATCTTTCTGTCTAATCCTTGCTTCGTCATCGGGATCTCTTTTACCAGCTGGCGTGCTCGTTTCGTCTCCTCGTCTGTACCTGCCGTTCTTTCACCCCAAAAGCCGTTTGTGAGGTCACCACCCTCCTCTTTAACACGCTGCATCCATCCACCCGGCATCAAGGCTGGTTGTGTCGGGTGTTCAAATCTTAGCAAGTCTTCTTCCATGCTAATCGTCACCCTGAACCACGGATTGTTCATCATTCCAAGAACGTTCCAATACATATCCCTCGGTTGCACGCACATCCCTTCATCCATGCAGCGCACCAAGAGATCTTTCGCATCCGCCAGCTCTTTCACTGGGATGTCAAGGACCCAGAAGCACCAGCAGAATGATGTTTCGCGCCATTGAAAGTCGAGCCTTCCGCCATAGAGAGTTCTGCGCGCTTCGCGATATCTGTCTTCGGCGTAGTTTATATCCGCCAAACGCCATGTCCCGCCTTGATCCAAGCTGACCTCCACGCGCGTAACTCTCCGTAAACCGCTGTAGGCGTACCCCCTCACGCGGTACGTCTCGGGGCCTCCAACGATGCGCAACGTTTCACCATGCGCTGGGAAAGCAATAGCCGAGTTGGGGCTCAGGTCATAAATGGCATATCGCTCATCCGTCCACCAACTCGGCTTATTTGCGGCAACGTCCGGGCTTATCATCGTCGGCAGCACTCTGTTGTCGTAGATGTGAGACCAGCTCTCGCTCGGGGCCTCCGTGAGGATGAGCTTTTTCAGCCACTTGACGCTCCGGCCCCCAATCTGTCCTGGAATGACTGCACGGAGAGGCCTCCCGTGGTCGGGCCTCAACATCTCCCCGTTCATTCGATGCGCAAGCATGATCCCTCTGTTCGGGTCCATCACCCAGTTGAGCTTGACACTGGTCCCATAGCGCCCATTTGGCTGATTCACAAATGTTGGCAGCGCACAACGGGGATAGTACCCGCGACTCACCAATTTATCTGCGCCTTCCATGCAGACGTATCGGGCCTTTCTGTGCGGTCTTGCGAGCCGAATGACGTCCGACATTAGGACACCAGTAAATAGCGCAGTGGAGACGCCCGCAGGTCCCCAAGAAAACCCATTGGTCTTTCGGACCTGGTTCTGCTCTTTCCTGCGGTTCCCCGCGCACACTAAGGTGATAGGGTACGTCTGTTGGTCGTAAAGATTGATCAACTCGCGGAGGGTCACCGTCATCGGATTTTCGACGAGTCTGCATCGTGTCAATTTGAACTCGAGATCACAGCGTGGATCGCGCGTTCTCACCCGCTGACCGTAAACGCCCAGTCGGGGATTTCATCGTCCTGCACCTCCGGAACGGGCCCGTGGTTGCGGACAAAGAAGAGCTCGGGTGATGTGAGGAAGCCTTCTGCGAACAGCTCCGCCAAAGGTGCCTCGGCATTGAAGGGGTGCGCGCCAGTCAGACGAATGAGCCGCGGGTCTCTGCAAACGTGTCTGTCGGGCGTTTTTTGGTCGATTTCGAGGACGACGGTCGGGGCCTGGCTCGCTGCGGGCAGCGGCAGCTCCACGACATCGTCCCCCACTTGTGAATCAGAGTCCAATCCAGGGGGCTCCAAGTAGTCTCTATTGACAAGACCCGTTGGAGCGGGAGCTTTTTGAGCGAACTGCGATATAGGCTGCTGGGTGCGATTTGGACCTCCCATCGACTGCTCACGGCGGCCAAGGCAAGATAAATAACGAGGGTAGCATTACGCAACGTAAGCAGGCCGTGAAACAGACGATAAGCGGCAGAAGCGTCAAGGTCTAACAAAGGCCGCAGGACCCAGGTCGGCTTTGAGGAGCTAGATGAGGGTCAATTTCTATTCTGGATGTAAACTTCATTCAGACCTCATTACAGAAACACACTCGATTGGTGACGGTTGGAGACGCTGGATTCCGCCTGTGGCCTGGAAGTCCTGTTTCACTGCTGTAGCGGTATTTCTCGCGAAGAACAACCCCATGGAGGTTCCGAGATAGCGTTCTCACGTTATCCGAATCGCGATAAGAGCTTAGAAAAGATCAGTACTAGTTCGTCTTTGGGTCGTCTGAGTTTACTGAAGTATCGTCAATACATTACAGGCTTTCGAGCCACGACCTTCGTTACGCCTTGATCTCCTCGACGTACGCGCCGCCCTCGATTTTTTCGTCCCGCTCCCGTTCATGCCCCTTCTCGCTCCACGAAGCGTCGTCGCGCTCCTCCTCTCCCAGCGACACGTCGACCTCCTCGAACGCGTGCGCATGCACCATACCGCGGACGGGGAACGCACGCGTGAGTAGCCAGTACACGAGCGCGGACACACCAAAGCCCGTGAAGAACGACATCTCGTAAATGCGCGTCGCCGCAAGCGGCACCGTGCGCCCCGTCGCGCCGGCAAAGCCCACAACGTTATAATCAGGATGCCGGCGATGTAGGCAATGTATGCGCTGCGGAGGTCGGTTGCGTCAGCTTCGTATGCGGGGGTCAAGGAAGAGGGGAAGAATCACCGGAAGTTAATGCCGTAGGTATACCAATACCAGCCGTCCCGCCGGGCGGTGTAAAGGTCCGCAATGCGGTAGTGGCCCTTGCGCACGAGGTAGTACTCGGTGATCTACCTAGAGTTGAGCGAGATACGAACCAGGATGGTATACGGCAACGGACCATTACGCCCGCTATGCTGCTGAGGAAGACCGAGTACGCGGAGAGATAGGATGTGAAGCTGTTGCTGCTCTTCAAGAGATTCCAGGGCAGCATGCACAGTCCGACGATTGCAGCAACGTAGCCGCCCCGACGAATGTTGATGAACCGAGGGAAGAGGGCTGTGAGATCGCAACCAGCACTAACAGAGTTGGCGGAGATGTTGGTCCTGCGGCGGGGTCAGGAGCGGTCATAGCGGAGACATGGCGTTCATTACCCCAACTGCGAGAGAGACTTTAGCCTTGACTACGTCAGAATAAAGCGAAGGCATTACCTGTGCGATGATGAAGGATGCTGAGATGAACCAGACCTTGATGGGTGTTAACCAGCGGCCATCGAGTCTGCGTATAGACCTACACCGAATCTCGTCGCATGCGACGGGGAGTCATCCAGAAACTTGCCGAGCAGATCCACGGGAGACCAGACCGCCTCGCCGTAAATAGTGACGGACGAAGACGAGACGATGATCCCGATGAAGCTGACGAGTGAGAACGTCAGTGGCACGGAGATGAGCTGCGGGAGCAGCGCGGCCGCCGGCGACTTCGCACGCGACGCAAAATCCGGCGCGTTCCTTCATTGATTTGCAGAATTTTAATCACAGGCACGGTGAAGGCGGGAAGTAGACTTTACGTGACAAGCGTGGCCATGTTGCTGATGCAGGACATGAGACTGGAGACCATGGCCCACGAGAGGTCACTCCCGTGGAGGGTCCCTGGCTGGCGGATGATGGGCCCCACGCCTTTGGCCTTCACGATGCACCATATGAAGAATGTTATGCCCGCAATGGGTGCGACAATGGATTTCACCGTGAAGAGGTGGCGGCTGCGCGTGTGGAGCTACAGTAAGCGCACTGGTCCCGGCACATCAAAGTGGACGCGGCTGACATCTGATGAATTGGGAACCAGATGGCGGGAAGCGAGATAAGCCAGAAGAGAAAGAAGCACATGAAGTCTCTGGTGGTCGTGCCCGACGATGCGGGGAGGTGGTTTGCTGGAGGATATCAGCTACTGTACCGTCTTCGAATTCAAGGGAATGAACACACGAATATTGTTGACGCCCGGCCACATGGACCTCAGCATTACTTCCATACACGACCCTCCGATGCTGGCCTGCACGCCGTACCAGATACTGTCGGCACCATCATAATTCAGTTAGTGTCGAGAAGTATGCGGTGCAGCGTACCAGGCCATAGCCGCGCGATTGAATGTCGTCCACAAGCTCCCGTACAGCCCGAAGCTGGTGCGCGCGACAACGGGGAATGTAACATGGAACATCGCGCCCGGGCGGGCGTTCAAGACGATGAACGGCGCGACAATCCCGTAGCCGATCCAGACACATATCCACGCCTGCCACCACGAAAGCCCTAGCTGGACCATCGAGCTTACTATCATCCACCTGGGGCGCATTGCGTGAGTAAGCCAAAGAGAATGAAGTATAATTGAGTGAGACAGACGTGTTGACATTGAAACTGTCCGCGACCCAGCTGAAGAGTCGCTTAGGATTATAGATGAACGCAGTAATATCACTGCAGAACGTACAAGGCGAAGAAGTTGTACGAGTCCCATGTGCGCTTTTCTTTTGGAACTGGTAGGAGGTCTTCATTCTAGGTTAATAAGTCAGACAAAACAAACACCACGATCGTGTACACAGAAAGGCGGCGCACCGTCAAAAATAACTGGGAGTGTGTCAACCCCGGCTCGTGCGTTACTTCAAGACGTTGAAGAAAACCCATAGTAACGTTGAACCTGAGCGGGGCCGTGGGCTCCCATCGATTCTTGTATTTATACTTTGGAGAACCAGGTCGACACGAGGGGAGATAAGACATATCGTAAGGAAGACGCCGGACTTATAATTTCTTGACAGTGTCAAGCGCAAAAAGGGACTGGTCACTAGAGCGATATTGGAGTGGCGATGAATCATGGAATATTTCAAGGGGGTCGATGAATAGTGGGAAGCCAGAGCACTGTTGAAGAAGGTTGGAGAATCCATGATAAGAGTCGACTCGAGAGACGTCGGCTCAACGTCGGCTAAAGAACCAATAAAGAACTGCTAAAAAATTAAAAGAGGAATCTCGCACGGGACCGACACGTTAAGCGGGGTCACGGGATGCTTCCAAACGCGCTGTGTCACATCTCCGTCACGTTGGTTCAAGTCACGATGACGTAGGACGGAAAGTGAGTTCGTTGACGGGAAAATAGATACACAGAGCCTATGTACAACCATGGGCCTACTAGATTTTTGGAACACAACCATAATGGAAAAATAAAATAAATAAATGTGCGTAGATGGATGGGAATCGATATCGATCTACATATGCAAAAATGAACATTAAATGCGGTGGATGCAGGGGTCCGGATAGCATGTGCGATGGATGTTGTGTGTGATACATTGGATGGAACATAGCGTGAGCACAAGAGAAGAGGTGACGTGGAGCAGCGCTCGACACATCACCCAGATGTGGTCGCCGAGGGCGAGAGGTTGAGACGCGGAACGGTGGGCGAGGGGGAGCGGCTGGCTTTTCTGAAGCGCTCGCTCGAGGGTGAGGGAGTGGTGAAGGTGAAGGCAGAGTAGATATGCCGGCGCTCGGGGGTGGTGAAGACCTTGGGCCCCTGCACAGCACCGGAAGCGGGAGGGGTAACCCGGCTAGACGAGCCCGATGAGTGAGACGGCGAGAAGTAGTCGCGGATTTCAGGCTCAGTGGAGGTGGCCTGGATGTGGAGTCAACTACGGCAAGAGTATGGGCATGCACGGTAACGAACCTTGCGGAACCTCGCGCTTTCCTCGGAGGTGAAGGATGCAAGAAGCGAGTTCACATCGAAACCCGCATCGTAAGCCTGAGTGACGTCCGCCAAGGGCGAGACCGTCAACTCGTAGCAGCGCGAGTCGATGTCGGCCTGTACGACACGATCCCTGACCGCGGCGTCCTCCTCGTCAAGCTTGGGCAGCGGCGAGACCCGGCGCGAAGGCTTCTTCACGCCCTTTCTGCCCGCCTTGCCGTCTTTCCTTCCCTTGAGCGCCGACGATGACGCAGACCGCGACTTCTTCCCCTCGGGCTTGTCCTCCTTGTCCTCCTTCTGCTTCTTCGCTACAATAGTCTTGGTGGCAAGCACATTCGTCTTGCGCTTCTTGCTGGCCGTGGAATCGGCGATGGGGGCACAGCGCTCGCCGGTGACGGGGTGGAGGTTCTCCTTCTCTGCGGTGGATGCGAGGACCGGGGACGGTGAGGTAGGAACATTGGGGGACGACGATGAGAGGATGGCAGGCTTCGCTGTCGGTGCTTTGGCGTCGCTGTCATGGTCAGCGGGAGAGTCGCAGTAGACGGTGAAGGAGGGGAGGGCCATGACGGAGAATGGATACGTCGGATTAGTCGGCGGCGTCGCAGTGGGATGAGAGAGAAAGCTGCAGCTGGACCACGGTTCGAACCAGCCTAAATACCCGTCTACTTGCCACAACAACGCGTCGGCGCGCAAAAAAAGCGGTGCGCCACCTGCACGTGCCGCTTCCTTCCACCCGATCCACCAAGCAATCCACCATTATTGTCCCAGAGTGGTAATTAGCCTGTCTCAGGATGCCGAAAATTCCTCCATTATCCGTTTGGCCGCTGCTATCATGATCGGGTGAGCTTGGTTCCTTGAACCGCAGCATTCGATCACCCTCAGAGCTGACAACATAGACTTCGAGTTGTTGAACCTCCACTTTGGATTTCATTGGTCGGAATCCGGACAGAGTTATCCAAGACGCCGACGGCCGCATATCACTGTTTAGCAACCTATCCGCACATATGATTAATTGTTTTGGCAGTTCGCGCTCTTTTCGGAGGTTTGTGCGCGTTCTTTGCGATGCCGCTGGGTGGGGTGAATGCTGAGCCTTTCGCGGAAGCAAAGTCCCGATCAAGTTCCGCGGATTCACTTCCAATGAATGCAGTCGACATGCATAGGGGTGTTTCAAGCGGCTCACAGCACCGATCAGATACTGTCTTCCGCGCTGGTTTGCGCTCCCCCAGATTCAGTCGGTATGATCACCGCCCCAGAGAAGAAGGTTCCACGGACAAATATCATCATGTTCTTCCGCTCCCTATCTCTGTCCCAGACTTTTATAATGTGAGCACCGAGCCCAATTGCCCCTTGGACGCTCCCCCATCTCCCTCCTTGCGTTTCTCGCACACCGACCGGGACTAACGATCGACAAGCGGTGGTGCATCCTCCATCCACGATTCGCCAATCCATCGGAGCATAGCGTGGTTTGTTTCACAACCTCATGTTTTGCACGCACAACCAGACCTCATTCAATAAAAGTTGCAGGCTATTCTCACCTGTTGCGCAACCCGAGGTCCCCCGTCGCTGCTCTCTCGCTCCCCGTAGGTCCCGCCAGCAGGGAAATTCCAGCCGCCGCCATGTACCCCCACGACCGCTGCCCCTCACCCGAGCCCGCCCACCCCGTCCCGGGGACACGCATCGACAATGGCGCCCTCGAGCTTGTCGACGTCCTAGGGGTTGGTGGCTACGGTGTCGTCTACCGCGCCATCGAAACACGCTCCCCCACGCCACGTTATTATGCCGTTAAATGTCTTATGCACGCCCACGCCTCCGTTACGCCCCGCCAACGTCAACTCCACATACGTGAAATCGCGCTGCATCAGCTTGCAAGCGCCCACCCCAACGTCGTTACCCTCCACCGCGTCGTGGAGGAGGACAAACACACCTACATTATCATGGACTTTGCCTCCGACGGGGACCTGTTCTCGCAGATTCTCTACGGATGCCGGTACCTCGGCAACACCAGACTGATCAAACACATCTTTAACCAACTTCTCGACGCCGTCGAGTACTGCCACTCATTGGGTATTTATCACCGCGACTTGAAGCCAGAAAATGTGTTATGTTTCGATGGTGCGCCGCTCCCATTTCTTGATGTTCGCCGGCCTTACCTGTGGAACCCTAGGCGGTTACAGAGTAGCAATCACTGACTTCGGCCTTGCTACAACGGAGAAGCTGAGCGAGGAGTTTCGCACAGGAAGTGTCTACCATATGAGCCCCGGTTCGTTGTCCTGCTTGAACTCTTCTCAAACATCGCATCTCACCTTCGCGTAGAATGTCAAGGTGGCGAGTTTGCGCCCACAGGATCATACTCTCCCATGTTTAATGACATATGGTCTCTGGGGATCGTATTGCTCAACCTCGCCACCGGGCGCAACCCTTGGAAGGCGGCCACGCTCTCCGACTCGACGTTCCTCGCGTACCTCCACAATCCCTCTGATTTCCTCACCACCGTCTTGCCAATCTCGGCTGAGCTGAACGCGGTCCTCGTTCGCATGCTTGAAATCGACTGGCGGAACCGCATGACGATCCCAGAACTGCGCATCGCGCTCGAACGGGTGACACACTTCTATTCTGAAGGTGCCGTCTTCGACGGTAGCATGGCCCGTTGCCCCTGGGAGGTGGGTGTCGACCTCGAGGCGAGCACGTCTGCCAGGGGAAGCTTCCCACGACGGTCGCCACAGCAGCGCAAACCCCAGTGGAGTCAGGAGTCCAGCCTCGTGTTCACGCACCCGGACGAAGCGAGCGATTCGTCCTCCAGCACGCAGTACTCGTCGTGCGGGGCGACGTGGGCATTCGATTCGCCCACGTCGTCTGATTCGGACCACATCCTGAGTGACAAGTTTATCTTCGAGCGGCCAAGGACACCTCCTCCGATCAATGTCCCCGCTTCGCCCATCTCGCCCTGCTCTTCCGGCTCTCCTCGGGCATCATACCTCGTAACACCAAGTATCGTCGATTTTCCCCCAAGGAGGCCGCCCACGAGCGTTCGCAAGCCGTTGACCATCAATACCAACTTCCTCGACCCACAGTATTATGCCAAGAATAACAGTCTCGATTCGGCTTCTACGGGGTCTTCGGTCATGCAGACGGCTGTCGATGATGATCCTTATGCATCCTCCTTCTTCCTCGCCGGGTCGAAAGTCTCCATGACCGACTCCCGCGATCTTGGTGGCGTATCGAACGACAAGGAGATGACATCACCCTTATCGTTATGGGAGTATTCGGCGGAGGACATGTCGCGGTACTGCTCGACCCAAAGCTCGATCCTGGTGCAATCCAAGGCGTTCGACGACAGATCCGCCACCCCGTCGCCCGACACGGAGACATCGGCATGGCACGATCAACGTCAGTATTCATCGTCGATCTACAGCTCCATTACCGACGCCATCCCCCCACCAAGGTCCGACGCTTCCAAAAAGCCGTGTGTCCACGACACTCCCAAAGCTCCGTTCCTACGCCCAGTTCACTTCTTCCCCCGCGCGTCGGCCGCGTCGGGCCCTCCGCCGACCCAGGAGCGCCAGTCTGTGGAGCCATTTCAGTCATTCATTTTTCACCAGACGCCTTCTTCGCCGTCTCTCGAGACTTGGACTTCATTTTCGCCGTCTGCAACGCCGGCACCGCCTGTCAGTGCGGCGGCGGGACCCGGCGGTGGCGACCCGTTCCGAAAAGCCCCTGCGGGTGCGCAACTACGGTCCATCCGTCCTTGGTTTCTCCGCGCCAAGCTGTTTGGGGCTTCCGCTGAACCGTTCCACTGATCATGGCGCGGTCCACATACTACCGGGTCCCTTGTGGCAGCCACGGTAGATGTTTTCGTTCGTATTTTTGAGTTGCCGGCGATCTATGCATATGGACAGTCGCAGTGGAGGAATATGTATGTATTAGTACCGGGTGTACCATCAGTTTACTATTTTATCTTTTTTATGAGGAATACACTTAGGTAGAAGCAATGCAAAAGTTGGATGATACTCGGAACGCGGCGTTTACGTAAACCCAAGTACAAAAACCAAATTAGGATTCGAGCACCGCCGCGACAAACAACGTTAGCCGCCAACATCGGAAATACTTGCCACGCCCTACCTCTGGGATACTTGTATGAGTATTCGTTTCGCGCTGTATCAATGCGTGACCATGGCGTCTCCATCGGACTTATGCCTCCCTAATCCTATAAGGATGCCATGTCCTCCTATTTCTTTGGCTCGATATCTAGCCCTCTATGCTCTCTTCGAAAAACTGGCAATCGCCTCTTCAAGTTTCAATGACTGTGCTCATGTCTCTCATCAAGCAACATGCCGGTGACTGGAAAAATTCCTCTTCCTCCAAGGAATGGTGCTACTGGGTAGCCCGAGTGCCGCTAGACATAATAATAGAAATTGCAGAACGGCTGAATAGCGTGGAGGATATCCTTTCCCTCAGCATGACCGTACGTCATTCGGAGTGTTTCATTAACATGCGTCGACTGTTTTTTCACGCAGTCGGCGCGCATTTATGCCACGCTCTTGCCTGTCCTCTATGCGTCAGTGGATTTGCAGTCCAGCAGAACGTGCAGATATACCATAGAGATGTTTCTCAACGGTCGATCTGATGTAACACGCTACATCCATCGATTAGTGGTGCGCCCGAACCACGTCGACCGCCGGTCACAGCAGCCTGCCAAGCAAATCGATGAGGACTGGGTGGCCCAGTCCATTATAAAGCTGGCGACTACCGGCCGCCTCCAGCGGCTCTCTTCATTTTTCTGGGACGGCTCTGAGATGCCGCAAGATGATTCATTGTGGTCAACACTACGTACTTGGCAAGTAGCTCGTTTAATTTTCACCATTAGGTCTTAATAACATGTGGATCAATAGCTGCCCTGAACTGCGCAGGGTTGGTAGTAATGTCGGGCCTAAAACGATCAACCCAGACAGCGAGGTGTGTTCGGTAGTCTCGTTATTCGTACTCGTTCTAAGTTCCTACCAGCTTTTCCGTTTTGACGACCTAATCGGATTCAGCTTGACAGCCAAGACTTTACCAGACGAGTGGGGTCGGTTGCTGTTTTACCATGGTAATTCATCTGTCTAACGTCAATTTTACAGACACATTCTTACCCCCGGAACCAGAGCTGCCCGATCAGCTTTGGGATATGCTTATAGGCCGCAGCCCACGACTGGAACAGCTGAGGATAGACGTATCACAACGATCTCGGCGTGTTTGGGATACACGCCGCGTCGTTCAGGGTCGCTGGCCCCAATTGCGAGACCTGGAACTGGGGGACTGCTCGATGTCCGGAAATGGCTCCTCTCGAGTCTTCATGGAGACGCCCTTCATGCGGTTCCTGGCCACTCATTCAAACCTGGAACGACTGCGACTTCCATCGCTATCCTCGTTCCCAAAGGCAATTGTTCTGCCTCCGTCCTCGCTTCCCTACCTGCGAGAATTCTCCGGCAATGTATCTCACATCAAGGGCCTCCCGAATATCCCTCATATCACGACCCTTTCCCTGGTCCATCAGCCGCTGTCAGAGAAAATGCTTTCTCTCGTTTGCGGGACTCTGAAGCACATGAAGTCGCTGACGTCCTTGTCTATATGGCTTCATCTCGATGCGCAGACCGATCACTACGCCATCTTCCGCAGTATCTTCGATTCGTGCCGGGGCCTTACCCATCTGGATCTCGCTTGCTCAGAAGCACCGTGGGATATAGTGAGTGCCCCTGTGTCAATGTGGATACTGTACCTATCCTAATATTCACCTCGGCAGATAGAATTTATCTCCGCACTACGTGGCTCGCGCGTTGAATTGACGACGCTGAGTCTCACGCGTGTCGAGCGCGCCGCTAACGAGCCGGACCTGCCCAAGATCGCTGCACGACTAGCTTCGGCCAATCCGTCTCTGCGGAAGCTGACACTACGATACTCTTTCACGACCTGGGTCTTCCTGGATAGCATACCTTATCAGCGAGTCGGAAATTTTGTGGTGAAGGATAACAAAAAGGAAGGAAGCCCCGTTGTCGAAGAGAAGCGCACGAAACCCTGTCGGCGTTCCTTTTACCGCAGGCCCCTATCTTTCCAACTACACCGTATTTTTTCATAGACAACACAAACTTAGTCACAATGGCATGTCCTGGGCGCCCACATGCCCACCGCACCCTCTGGGATCCTTCCTATGTCACAACTCTTCAATGATACACAGCAGAACCGTCTCCTCGAAGCAATTGCATGCCATAGGTGGGTCCTCTGCTCCGAATTGAGCCTCCGTACCCGGGTGCCAGTCTCAGTATTTGAGGACACCGACATACTGATTATTCAGTCCACACGCCGTGGCGCTCCAGGTACAAGCGCCCAAAGAATAACCTTCGAAGGTTCTTGAGCAAGGAGTGTCCCCGAAGTCGACAGTGCTTACCATGATCGACATCATAGATATCAGCCTGTGTGCGCAACGAGAGGTTCAATCAAGTCAATTGCGAAAGATGGGATATGCGTACAACGGCTGTAGGGCCTTGATGCCTGTCTTTGACGCAATGGCACCAGTTATAAACGGAAAGACCGCACTGCCTGCCTGTCCGAACCCGGCGATCCAGCCAATGGATCCAGTTAGGAGCCAACGGGGCAAGACTCTGCCCGCATAATTCATTGTGATTGGATAGATGGGTCCAAGGAGGACGCCAACGAGCGATACGGCGACAGCGTCGCCGATCAGAGAGGGAACGAGCCACACAACGAGCTCAAGTCTATCACAAGAGATAAATCAGCCTTGCCATATCGTTGACCGAGTGAATACCGACGCAATGGCGAGAATAGAGTATAAATACAGCACCCGGCGCTCACCAATCTACGGAAAAAATCAACTCCTGCATCTTGGAAGAACAGACCGACTTGCCTTCTGATTAAGCCATAACAATGTTACACGGCCAGTCATAAGGCCTGCGATCCAATATCAACATATGTACCAACCCCCAAAACCAGAAGTACGCACCACCGAAAAATCCAGCCGAAACATACCCAGATGACGCGCCTCCGCCACGTACATCGATAATGTAAGTAACAATCCATCCTAAAAGTCGCGTCAAAGATGTATCACCGTAGATTTAGGGTTTATATATACCCCCTATCGTGACCTCCACACCGACGTACACGAGGATAAAAAAGGCGAGAAGATGTACGGTCTTGATTGACAGAATTTGGCGGAAGGTACTATGCTCGCTGGTACCCGTTTCTCCGGCAGCCTCACCAACGGAGGCCAGGCATTCTGTACGTTGTGAGCGGACGTCGATCAAAGACGGGAACTTCTGAAGTTAGTACCATCTTGGGTTTTCAATCGGAATACACAGAGTAAAAGGATCGAGTTAGAAACCGCGATGCCAAGTGACGCCAAGTAATGGAAGGACCAGTGCCGGAGTTGGGAGAACTGGGTAGCAACAAGAGGAGATGCCAGCGCACCGGCACCTACAACTTCGTTAAGTCTGCACTCTGTGGCTCATTATTTCTTACCGTATGCGCCGTGCAATAATCCCATCTTAGTTTCAGGACTATTTTTGAGGCTTGCGATATATCCGTTGGCTTGTGCGTCCTGCGAAGCATCAGTAGACGAGGGCGCTTGAGCATAACCGAACGTGTGTACCTGAATAGCAATCCCAACGCCGTTGATAACAAAGGAGAGCACGAACACTGGAAATGGAGGTGCCGGTGCTTGCATCGCGTACGCGATTATTTGGCAGAGGGAACCTGGTCGCGGTGCAAAGGTTCAGCGGCAAATGAAAAAGGAAAATCTTCTAACCCAACGCAATCATCTTTCGTGAGGAATGTTAGCAGGGTGGAATGCGAATCGAGAAAAAGGAATACTTTTCCGAATCCTATAAAGAGTCGTTAGTACTTGGACACTTTTCAATTGAACGAAGGTACCTAATTTGTCCGTTAGGGGCACATTTATCATTGCGCCTCCGATGAATCCCTGGAGGAGAGTTACAATGCAAACAGGAAAACAGGCCGTCGAATTCTAGACTGACCACACATGCAAAGACGAATGTGAGTGAAACAACAGCGAAGCCCACCTAGCCCGAGGGTTACACTTAACTGTCCGCGCGAGTCACGGCTGCTGAACATACGTGATAGACCTTCTGAATTCGAGGTATAAGAGGGCCAGCGGTACCGTCATTCCACCCAGCGAGGACTGAATTAATGGTGCGTTATTATAATGCAGAGCACTGGGATAAACAGAATTCTCAAGTACATAGACTATCGCAAATTGTTATTCGCTTGATAGAACCTGGGACCTTTCACGTACCACCAATAGAGAGCGAATAAATGAAGTCTTTCCCGAGAAATATGGTGCTTTGACCTAGGAAGCACAGTTTCAGTCTGGGGCAAAGTATCGGATTCCGGAGCGGTCGGGTTTTTCGACAAAGTTAAGCCGTTGAGGCTGGGTTCCGTAGATATTTGCTTGGGCAATGAGTGAAGTTCGACGCTAGATGACATCTTATCGAAAAACCGTTGATCTGGCGCCCAAGGGTCAAAAGGAAAGAGGTCAACTATAAGTACACTTTCCGAATCGGAAATCGGGCCTTGGTTCCGACCCCCGGATAATTGTCGGCAAAACTCACAATTGGTAATAAGATGTGCTACCGTTGGAAGTTGCGCTACCGCTCAGCGCAACGCCGACCACGTCGCCATTTAAGCGACGGTAAGGAATCCAGCACCATGGGTTTTGCTTCTGTTTCCCAACAGCAAATTCAATCTATATTGTACACTCGCAGCTCTCTTTCGACCTTTTTTAGACGATGCCGGTCCAGGTTTCGACCAGATCTACGACGCAGTAGCTTTCGATGGGTACATACTGCTTCGTGATCATCTTTATCACTTCCTGTGCCACCAGCCCGCCGAGGAAGGCTGCGGTGTTCGGTAGGTCAGCGCTTGGCGCACGAGCACTGCCGCAAGGACATAGATAAGCGTGAATGAATGTCAGCGGAACGTAACTCACATCTCGCCCACGGCATCGGAGAACTCGTCAGGTAGCTCGGCACCAGGTGGAAGGAGGGCTTGCGCGGCGGCTGTCAGTGCCTCTACAGAAGGATTCGGGGAAGCGACGGAGGCGAGAGCTGAGAGGGCGAGGTGTGTTGCGGTGGCTTTCGGGGAGGACGCAACGGCGGATGCTGGTCGAGGAGTTAGCCACGGTGTCAGGAGATAGACACGAAAGGAGATTGCTCACCCAAAGAAGTGGGATCTCTATTGAGGGCACCCCATTTCTTTCCACGGAGGACCTTGAGGCCATGCGCATTCTTTACGAACGAGTCAACCAAGGCGTCATCTACGGGCACAGTCAAGAAGGCCTTGAGCACGGCCTTTTCCTCTTCCGCGCGCGTCTTGTATAATTTCTGCAGGTGAATGTAGCTAGCTGTATTTGCTTTCATATCAGGAAGTGTGCTGCTGAGCGGTAATGTGTGCGGGGGCTGAAGCGTAAACTGCCGGAGAGCGTCGAGAAGGTGGAAGAAGGGAGGCGAAGTTGGGCTAAGCGTGCTCAACTGAGGGTCCTGGAATAACGCAGCGATATCGGAAGGGACGCCTGTTTCTGTCCAGCAACGGTATGCCTGAGCCTCCGCTTCATCAAAGTTCTCCTCGTCGAATTTGATTTTCATTGCCTGAATGCCCTCTTTGAAAAGTTTCTTCTCCGTGGTGGTCTGGGGCGCTTTGCCATCGTGGGCAGCTTTCCAGTCAGCAAGCGCGCGAACGAGAATCACCACGTATGGAACGTGCGTATGGTCAGTGGGATCCATGCTGGCAAAATCCAGAGTGGTAGCATATTCGTATAGGGCGGGGAATGCTTTGTCGATGCGCAGAGATGGAGCGGTCTCGGAGTGACTCTCAATGACTGGCATTGGTTCAGTAAATGGACAAGGGGCAGCATGAACAAGACCTACTCGTATGCTCATGGAATTGAATGAAGAATTCCCCGAGGAATCCTGTCGAATTGACGACCACGAGTATCGGCAACGTGTCGTCTGCCCACAGCAATGTCGATAGCCGCTCCAGAAGCTTCGGGTCCAGATTGTGGGCGATCACAACGGTGTAGGAAGCAAGATAACCGGGATTTGTGTCTAGGATATGCTGCAGACTGGACGTATCTGCCTTCCCCTCGACACCATCATTCAGCTCGGCAAGCAACCTCGCAGCTTCCTGTGCGCGCGATTTCCCGATGCTCGAATCACCCTCCAGGAAGAAGTTGTTCCCGGCATCTCTTTGAGACACAGTGGCAGGGTCTAAGATCGTGAAGTGGCCGATGCCAGGAAGAACGAGGTTCTTCAGCACAGAAGTTGACGTCGCAGAGCCAGAAATGACGAGCAGACGCGAGTTTTCAAGAGCGCTTTGTCCAGATGCCGCCCATAACCTGTAAATAGATCGGAATGAGGCGTAAAGGCGTGAAAAGACGGTGTACATGCCTCAGCTGGCGATCGTAGCGCCGAGTCTTGCTGTCGGGCTGGGCTCTGGCTTGTTTATCAGACAGGAAAGGTTGGAAGAGTGAAACATACTCTGCCGCTGTTATATCGATTCCATCAGTGGTCGACATCGAAAAAGGATTTCGTTTTGGTCAAAAGGTCGAGTTAGTCGTTAGTCAAGCACCAAAAGCGTGGCTGTGACGGACGCGTGCATCACACCCCCCACCACGAAACGCGTCGGACAGCCCTTCTGCATCCTTCACTGCAAGCCTCGCTCCCCCATACATCAGTGAGTTCAAGTGGTTCGAAAAAAATGGGACTCCTCAAAGTATCGCAGGCTATGCTGTTTTCATGATATATTTCGCAGGAACTCGAGGATTTCAGCGGATCCTCAGGCCTGGTTCATGCGCTCTGCTCAGGTTTCGCTGTATTTCAACTGTTTCTTCCCCTCAACTCACAGATATCTAGTCCACGATCGAAAAATTTGTCCCCAGCGGTGTTGTTCAGCACGCGATACCTGGATTTGCATCGGACCGTCCATGATTCAGAGTCGCGCAACCGATCTCTCGTTGACTTGGTTGAAAAGGAGCACTTTGCGGGCGCCGAACGCATCCGCCTTCATCTGGAGTCGGATTTCGTTCCAATTGAACCCAACCCAGTATATGAAAGGGCTGCCCTAGCCCAGATCCGCTGGAAAGGGAAACAGGACCTCCAGGGTTTCCTGACGTGGCTCCATCTTGTTCCAGACAATCAAGTGCCTTCACGGGTAGAAGATGGGCCATTTACAAAGACCCGCAACATCCTATTTCGCAGGGGTACCCCGGCGAGAAATCTGCTGTTGATTAAAGAGTTCTCCCTCGTTTGTGCCGCCAAGGGTTACGGCCGGTTGGTCTGGGATGATCTCATCCTCCTCATGGCCAGGTTCGAACACCCTGGAGGAGCCGTCGCATTTTTCCTAGCATTCGAAGCCGCCATCCTACAATATTATTCCAAATATCATCCTGGCCTCGTCGAGGAGACTGCCAGCGATCAGCGTAACTTGCTGATCATCTTGTGCTGCGATGCCGGGTGGCTCGAGGAAGCGGTACAGTTAGTACAGGATAGCTCGGCCTATCGTATCAATCAGGCCTGTGATCGACTCATGGGTCTGCTTCGAGCACATAACGATACAGCGAAACTTGCACTGGTCGAGGAGTGCCTGTCTAAACGACGTAACAGGGATACTTCAACACAATCACACCCGCTAAATCCACCAAAGACATCCACCGCCCAACGCATCAGTAATCTATTCACTGGATCTAATGAGCCCTTCAAACCCGCTCCTGCATCCTCTCCCGACCACTTCTACTCCACCCGATCCATTATTGAAGGCTCGAGGACCCTCCGGCCGAGGACCTGGATTGCAGCGCAGTTGAAAGATCTCAAGCGCATGCTCACTAAAAGATCCCTCGTTTATTATCGACCCCCTGGGAACAGTCTTCATTCGCTCATGGCGCATTATGACGCGTGCAAAAGCTACCCCCACGGACTCTTCGCGCTCCGGAAAAGGGCCCTCTCCGCCTCGGACTCGTGCAGTTATACTTGGCTTTGTAAGGAGATGTTTTATCTCCACGAATCGCGCAAGTTTCCCGATATCCTCGCACTTTTTGGTGCCAACTTTGACTCCGCATTTTTACCTCGTCAGCCGTGGCACACTATTGGGGAAGTGGCCGCTCCTTCGGAGCCTTTGCGAACCCTGCACGCCGTGCCCACAAAATTGGAGATCTCTTTCGCTGATGCATGGATCATTTGGAACGCACTTATTCGTCTCTCGGTTTATCTCCCCCATCCTCTCCCCACCCTGGAAACGCTCCGTCACTCCGTCGTGCACTACTCCTCGAAACTCACAGACAGCCAATTTCGCGCATTTCCGACATCGTACACCGCCGTCTTTCGCAGCATTATCTGGGCATACGGTGAAATAGGGGAGGTGGACAAGGCTGTTGCTGCTGCGAGTGATATGACCCTCATTGGAAAAACGCATGCCTCAAATGTGGGGCTCCTCGACGAGCTTGCCGGGGTGCATGCACGATCAGGGAATGTCCCTGCCGCGACGCAACTGCTGAACTCTTTGGAGGAACTGCCCCCGAGGGTGGCCACGTATGGTGTAATGATGGATGCATATCTCCAAGCAGGGCTTGTGCAAGAGGCGGCCGAGTTGGAGATTCGTATGAAGGGGAGGTGTGGCTATGTCCCTGGCGCAAATTGGAAAATAGACGCTACGTTGAAGGCGTTGCGCGCCGCCGAGGATGCACTTGATCCTGAATTGGTGCGCTCGTACTTCTTTTAAGCCAGTCGCATTCTCACTTTGTGATAAGACCTAGCATTACGCCAAAACTACCGAGCAGTCGTCTGCTGGCCACTCGCTCTCTCGGAAACCTTGTCAACCAGGGGAGCATCGGCTGCATTCGCTGCGGGGACCTCCAGCTTCGAGGTTACCTCCCTCTGCGTGGATTTGGTGTCTCCTTTGAAACCGACATAGTAGATTCTCGAAACGTCCCCACCCACAGAATCACTCTTTGCCCCGGCGTCAGCCAAGCGAAACCAACGAAACCAAAAAACCTGGACTCACAAAGAACAGGGAAAGCGAGGTTACGCTGGTAAAGGCCGCCACACGAAATGGATACTCTATCACGCCTGTCTCTCCCTCGAGAAGACTGATGTTGAGTTGTGGTGTCGTCGTTTCTGCGTCGGCAAAGTCGATGATCGTTGGGTGGTTTGCGTATATCCGCAAATGTCTCGGCGTCACTTCACCCCGCCCTGCCGAAGAATTCGGGCTTCAGTGGGAGCCAGTCCATGGAAGAGGAGGGATTATACAGACCCAACTTGAGAAGAATAGACTTTAGCCGGACTTGTTGCGTGAACGGTATATGTAAAATAATCTGAGGGCCTCTGTGTTTAGTTGCGAATCGGCACGTAGAATGACGCGTATGTTTACCTGATCGTCTACCCCAGAATCTGCGTACTTTTCGGTAGAGTCGCGTTCATCCCAGGGTTTGATAATGGCTTTGGCATCCTCGAAAACTGCCAGGTTGAGTCCGTGTACCCTTGAATCGCGATATAGGATGCGAGACGAGCGTTGAGACGCGCAGCTCACTTGTCTTTATCAATGAACCCGTATAGGTTTGCAATATCTTAATTCGGAGTCAGTGCCGACGACGGAGCGTTCATGAGCGGCCTATACCAGTGCCAATGAGATTCGAGGCGAGGGAATTGGTGGATTCCGAATTATCCCCCATGACGGTTTACGCGAGGTCTTAGTATCTGCTTACTAACCTGGCCTACCTCTTGAACGCCTTCCACCGCTTGCCTCCATCTTTGCCTTTAGTGCTGGGTCTGTTGTCTGTTCTTCTATTGCCGGTCGGTTCAACTCTCGGGCGGTTCGCTACCACACACGGCAAGCCTGCAGAATGGAAACCAACGGCGGCGCTAGCTACTGGCTGCTCAAGGCCGAGCCTGACTCCCGTATCGTCAAGGGGAAGGATGTCAAGGTCAGTATATACAATGATGAAGGGAAGCAGATGACCCAGACTCTCGCAACAGTTCAGTGTCGACGACTTCGAGACTCAGAAAACTTCTGCGTGGGAGGGCGTACGAAACTACGAGGCTCGCAACCTCATGAAGGAAATGAAACTGGGCGAGAAGGTCGGCTCATATTTCTCTCCGCTGCAATAATTACTTTCCGACCATCTATGTAGGCACTCTTCTATCACTCCAACTGCAAGGTTCCAGGTTGGTACGACGACGATTAGTCGACTCATATCTAATATCATATACAGGGATCGCTGCGTTTGCAGAGGTAGAGTTGCATCGGAAGACGGAAATATATTCTTACTCGTAGTCAGGTCTCCAAGGAAGCATATCCTGACAGTCAGTTGACTCATTCTTGTTTCTGAAATCATACTCACGGCTTTACATTGCTAGATACCGCATGGGACTCGTATGCCCTTTGAATTTCTCGTACAGGGAGAATATTGATATATGGCCCCTCCGTACAGATCTCACCCGTATTACGACCCAGTGCGTACTTCTTCGCAATCAATTGGTTAGGCTTAACAATTACGCAGAAATCTAAAGAAGACGACCCCAAGTGGTTCATGGTCGACTTGACCTTCGGTTCTCGTGCAAAACACTTTGTACCTCTGGCGCTGTTGCGTTTCATCGCGGACGCATCCTCGGCCTCGCCTCCGGCTGGGCTCGAGTACTTGGGCGATGAAGGTGTTGCCGCCATAAAAGGTCCCGTTTCTCACCTGCTTTTCCGCCATGTCTGACATCCGTAGGCATGGACCTCGTCACACGAGGACGGCTTAGCGTCCAACGCGTCTCAGCAGCGGCCTGGGCCGCCGTTCAGCTACTCGCCGACACCGGGGGGTGGGACGAGATAGACCTAACTCCAAAGAAAAAAGGACCAGTGAAGAAAGCGACGGCCGTTGCCTCTCGGCCGCGTGCTGCTAAAACCAAGGCAAAGGCAAAGAAAAGAAAGGCAAAGAACAGCGACAGCGAGGAAGACGAGGATGACGATTACGACGACGATGAGGAAGTCATCTCGAAGACCACGAGCTCGCGGAGGAAGCGTAAGGCGGAAGACTATGAAGAGCTTCCGCCTGCCAGACGCGCTAATCGAGCTAAAACTTGACCGTATTGGGCAAGTGAAATATCTCTTATTATTCTGCGGCTGTGTAATGTACGTGTAACTCATGTATGAGACTTTTCGACAAGTTGCCATTGCGAAACAATTTGAATAAATTCTGGGTCCTCCTCACCCTTGTATTATTGATAGCACGTTTTGTGGTTGCCATAACGTAATTACCCGATTTAGCCACCTCCGATTTCTGCTTTCGACTTCACCTCCTCGAATCTGCTTTCAGCTTGACCATAGATCAAGCCAGGATCTACTGGGATACTCTCTGGGATTCTGTTCGAATTTTGGCGCGAATTTATCCACGTGTCTTGTGTTCGGTTTGGTGAGGCGTGTCCTCCAAAAGTCAAAACTTGACTCAGCTTCTTCCTCAGCCCGTTTGGACCAGCGCCGTATCTCGAATACCTATATACGTGAAGAATCCGGTCACTTCCCATGCCGATCGTTCAATTCGCCCCCTTCGCCAGTCTTGTGCAACCAACATTTTGGCACGAACTTACGAGTCTCAAGATCGATGTGCTTCGACTTTCGGATGAAGCTTTGCCCATTACAGGCTCTTACTCTGTTGGACGGTCGATCACCGACCGCGAAACAGGGAATGAGATTGCCTTGGGATGCAATCTGAGCGTTGGACCTGAATCCTTCGACAAGAATAGCCAGTGAGCAGGTTATTACTCGAATGTTGATTCAGATTCACCAGAACCTACCTAGGCCACCTCTGAGTGCATTTGTTGCCAAAGGCCACTTCAAGAACTATAACACGATCGAAGAGTTCAGAGCTGCCGATAAGACAGCCCTTTTCAACCAAGAGGCGGAAAAGGTGCGCGTCTAGAACCAGTATCGACGAATACATCTCATTAGCTTCGTAGATGTGGGAGACCATTGTCACCACGCGTGATACCTCCACCCTGAGCAACTTTCTCCTCATAACCTACGCGGATCTGAAAAAGTACAAGTACTATTACTGGTTCGCATTCCCTGCCTTTGTTGCCAAACCTGCGTGGGAGATCGATGAACTCGGGTGGAGGGCCGCCAGCGACAATCTAACGCACGATTCGGCAAGTACCTCCCGCAGCCTCTTCATGTACCGGCTTCTGACTACCTTCATTTCCAGCTCTCGTCGATTCATGCTCAATTACGCGCCAACCCTCTCCCGTTCTTCCTTGTGCGCTCCTCTGGCGAAATTGCGCCCATCGAATCGTACTCCATTTTCTTCGCCAATGTTCCCCCTGCAGAACAGACTATCGGATTCGTCGACCCTTCAGCGAACCCCACGAATCCTGGATGGCCGCTTCGCAATCTGCTTGCGTATCTTCACGCTCTATATCCGACCACGACTACGCAGCTACGGGTACTCTGCTGGAGGGATTCCGAAGTGCCTTCAGCCCCAACAGGCTGGAAAAGCCGCGTCGGGGCTTTGCATTGCGAGTTGCCCCAGGAAGCTGCCATTGGGGCGGTGCGCCCCAGTGCAGTCGGGTGGGAGAAGAACCCTCAGGGCAAGCTCGCTCCACGCATGGCAGATCTAGCGCCCATGATGGATCCTGTGCGCCTAGCCGACCAGGCAGTCGACCTGAACCTCAAGCTCATGCGGTGGCGCATTCTGCCCGCTCTGGATCTGGAGAAGATATCGTCGACACGGTGTCTACTGCTCGGTGCCGGTACTCTGGGGTGCTACGTTGCGCGGACCCTTATGGTGAGGCTATTTTTTCACTGCTTTGAGGATACGGCTGATAGTAAGTATAGGGATGGGGTGTGCGCGACATCACACTTGTAGACTCGGGCAAGGTTTCTTTCTCGAACCCTGTTCGGCAGCCACTATTCGAGTTCGAGGACTGTCTCGACGGCGGCAAACCCAAGGCGGAGTGTGCTGCTGCGCGGATGAAGAAGATATTCCCCGGCATTGTGCGTAGTTCCTCTCACCTTCCCTCATCTAGAACTTAGGAGTCGTCAGAACGCGACGGGCCACACCCTGTCGATTCCCATGCCCGGGCACCCAGTCCCTCCAGCGTCGGTAGCACAGGCTAAGGAAGACGTGCGCAAGCTGGAGGAGCTGATTGAAGGGCATGATGCCGTCTTCCTACTGATGGATTCCCGGGAGAGTCGGTGGCTGCCTACAGTCATCTGTGCAGCTAAAGGAAAGGTGGGCTTGCTCTTCTAGAACATCTCTCTATTGTCTCGCTCAACCATTCGCAGATTGTGCTCAACGCAGCGCTTGGGTTTGATACATTCTTGGTTATGCGACACGGTGTGCGCGCTTCATTGGTGCGCCCCGAAGCAACACAGCTCGGGTGCTATTACTGCAACGACATCGTCGCCCCCGCTGATGTGTGTCCGCCTCTCCTGGCCATATCTCTTTGCCATTGACGGTCAGCAAAGTCCCTCACAGATCGCACGCTAGACGAGATGTGCACGGTCACCCGCCCCGGTTTGGCATCCATCGCGGCCTCAACTGCAGTGGAACTGCTTGCCGCGGTTCTGCAGCATCCCGACCAGTGGGTATTCGGCTATTTACCGCCTACATTCGCTGACTATGCCTTTCAGGCATCACGCCGCTGCGCCACCCCCGAACTCGGACCCCACATCTCTGGTTAACGCTGGCGTCCTTGGGCTCGTGCCTCATCAGCTGCGTGGGTTCCTTGCGCAATTCCGCAATCTCCATATCGTGGGAGCAGCATATGGGCGCTGCACGGGATGTAGTGAGGCGGTTCGTCGCAGTGTCCAGCCCTTCAGCTCTGTGATTGATTTCCCTCTTCTCTTCCTCCGTTCTTAGGTCTTGAAAGCATACGAAACCCAGGGTTTCGACATGATCCTCCAGGCGCTGAACGAGGACAAGTTCCTGCAGAAACTCACAGGCCTCGACCAGCTGTATGCTGAGGGGGAGAAGGCGCTTCAGGACGTCGATTGGGACGTGGAGGATGATGGAGAGGATTTTTGATGCTGCCCGTGGCAGACGAACCTGTAAGACATCTGTATACCAAGATTTCCAAGTGCTTTTCTTTCCAGCTTTGATGATGCAGTACAATAGACCGTGTAGATTTATGTTAATGGATCCTTTTCCTGAACCTTGATGCGCTTTCGGAACGTCACGTGCGAACTCTCAAATTTTGGCATGCATCTATGCACCGACTTGCGCGACTCGTAAAACGGGGTCCGACTACTTTTGCGACTCGTCGCATCGTACCAATTCAAGCGCCGAGACTGAGGCGCTACACGTCCCAGAAACCCACCCTCGAATCCCTCTACGCGGAATACTTATACGCCGAATCCTTAGAAAGCAGCGACAAGTCACCTCACGCGCCGCCACCCGTGTCGTTCGAATTATTCAAGCAGGCCCTCGAGGATTCCGATTCTCAGGATGGATATACACCTTCCACGGATCTCGAGAGCGGCAGCGTCGCCCCTCCCAGACCGCCGTTACCGGAGAAATATAGCGAGATGCTATCGGCTATCGAGGCAATGAGAGCTTCAGATCCAAATTTCTCCGAAACGCTGGAGAATATGTCGGATGTAATTCGAGACAATCTGCAAGATTCAACTGGCGACTCCGTTTTCGAGGAAAGGCTCCAGAAACTCGATGTCGAAAACAGCCCCGAGTGGGAGGTCGGCTGGAGGGTCGCGCAGCTCGTGCAGTCCACTACAAATAAATGGGAACTCGAAAGGATCGAAAACCAACTGGCTACATACGACGGCCCTCTGTCCCGTTTGAACGTCCACGTCGAGTGGTATTTGAACCATCCTGAGGAGATTGAGTTGAGGGAACAGGAGGCTTCGCAAAAGAGTTAGTTCATCTTACCCCGTCTATACGCTTGTACTCAACACGAAATCGCAGACCTGGAAGAATCGCCCGAACTCGTAGAGGAAGAAGACGAGGCCGCCGCGCATGGTACGTACATGTTTCTCAGTGCTCCTTCATCATATTAACAACGGTTTCATAGACAACAATAGCTACTATTACCAAGACACTCCGGTCGACGAATTGGTAGCCCATCTGCGCGATCGTGACGTGCAATATGCTATAAGGCATCGGATGGACCGCCAAGACCGAGAGGACCTATTCAGGCTCTTGGACAGCATCGTAACGCCTGTTTTCAAAGAGGATATGACCATTCTCAACAACATCGCGGCCATTTTCTCAAAGTACGAAGATGTACACTTGGAATTCACGACCGAGCCACGATTACCTCGAATCCGACGCCTCGATGTTTTCAAACGGTTACTCCCCGAGCCCGAGGACGAAGGGTCGTCTCAGGTAGAAGAGGATGCCGAAATTGGTGAGAATCCTCTTCTCCCGTCGTAGACATCTCTGAACACCACGATAGCGAGTATCGTGGCAGAAACCAAAAGAGAGCTCGAGATTGGTAAGTCATGTATGTTTCGTGACGTGGGTGGTCGCTAATACTGGAATTAGTCGAAGCCGCGAAACTTGCCAATCGACAACCATGGCCGAACCTCATGACCCGCGACCCACTGTTAGACTCGCGGGAAGTCCTCGAACTTCCGCCGACAAAGGAGAATCCTTTTCACAACCGAGTCATCATCCGCAACCACCATTCTATCTTCACCGAGGCTCTTGACGCCGACGGATTCGATTTCAAGAATCACGAACCGACCAAAACTGAGGATGACGAGGACGGCAACCAGAACCTTCCCATAGATTCGGCCGTCCTCAGTCGACTCAGGGTCACCCAAGTTGTCCATGGGTTCGCGAGGCAGCAGACTCCCAAAGGCAAAAAAGACCGTTTCGTGGCGGTCCTAATCGTAGGGGATGGCAATGGGATGGTGGGGATTGGTTTTGGGAAGCACAAGGAACGGAATACCGCGCACTCGAAGGCTTTGTCCGACGCCATTCGTAACATGGACTGGGTTGAGCGGTTTGAAAACCGCACCATCTGGACGGAAGTGCGGACGAAACACGGCGCGACGGTCGTTATCCTGCGACCACGCCCCGTGGGTTTCGGCCTGCGTTGCAATCCATACATACACCGACTGCTTACGGCGGCGGGTATCAAGGATATCAGCGCCAAGGTCTGGGGCAGTCGGAATCGGATAGGCGTGCTGAAGGCTACGCTGCGTTTACTCCATGCGGGGCACGCGCCGTTGGGCATGGGGGATGGGGTTGGAGGGCCTGGGCGGAAGAGTTACAAGGGCACTGGACTGAGGAACAAGATCCAGGTTGAGCGTGCGCTGGGACGGAGGTTGATTGACTTGAGAGTGTAAAGACGGTTGTATATGATGATGCGGTTTGAATACAGCTACTCGATATCAATCTTCGATGTGCAGGAGTTGACCTTTTCAACAGGGAGCCCATAGCAAGTGCGGAGGTCGTCTCCACGCCGGATACCGCCGAATTCAATATATAGAACGACTTTTGGTTGAATTTCAGGTAGGTGCTTATGTGGTGTACGAAGAAATTTGGACATGCCGCGGTAGTGCCGCGGTTCGTTTCGAAGTTTGTCCAAAGCCATTGATCAGTGTAAGCCCTAGCTATAGCTAAGCCTACCTCAAGCTACCTCAAGCTACCTCGTCGCCGTTGGTCTTTGCCGTGATATATTTTAATTATTCCCAAGTAGAGTGTGAGTTTCGCCGCGAGGTGTCCCTACTAATAGTCTTTCCGTTATCAGACGCGACGGACTTAAATGTAGTTGATATAGAGTACGGTGGTTTGACTGTGAACGTAAACCCTCCGGGTCAACTTTGAAAGGCGCGGCCCGAACTCCGAAGCTATTACTGATCGAGCTAAATTTTTCTGCAAGCGAACCCCCCCGATCACGGTCACCCACGGACTCGGTTGCGTTCGCGTCATGTCATATTTAAGCGCCACCCCATAAATGCATGTCCCCGATACTCTTATCAGAAATTCCCATCCAGAATGGAGCTTCAGCAGATCCCCAGACCAGGACCATCCCTTCCGACCACCCCAGGAAACGAATCAGTTAAAAGTTTGAACCTTGAACAGCAGAATGAAGTGGTATCTCAAGAAGGCCATGTGTGGCGAGCAAGACTTCAGCTTTGCGCAATCTACGGGTAGGTTTTTCTACACCGCCTATCGACCAGACCTGAAGATTCTTCTTGAAAGCTCGATGGTGCTCGCTGGTAAGTCGTGAACTGCACCCTGTCGCGTCTCTTCGTCTTTCTTTACTAGAGTCTGATCTTTTGTTACATAGGATGGAACGACAGCACCTCTGGTCCCTTGATTCCCAAAATGCAGGAGGTCTATCATGTAGGAAATTCTCTCACTACCCCTACTTAGGTGATTTATTTCATGCAACAGGTGGGGTTCTTGCTGGTGTCCTTGACATTCGTGCTTTCTTGTTTGGCAAGTAACCGACTTCGGGGCTCAAAATTCCAATTCATCGTTAAGTTCAGGGATTCATCTCCGGAGCGTTGATCAGCATGCACTGGACCGACAAGATTGGGTTTGGAAAGGTATTTCATTTCATTTTCATCCCGCGCTGTTCAGTCTGATGCCTTTCTAGATGATAGTGTTCGGTAGTATCTTTATTGTTATCGAGGTGCTTTTAATTCATTTCCGCATGGTGCAGGTGCGCTCTGCCAAGTTGTTGGGTATTCAATACAGGCGTCCGCGCCACCATTTCCGTTGTTCGTTATCTCGTTTGCCTTCAATGGACTTGGGATTGCCATACAAGTGCGCCAAAGAATATTCAACGTCCACTGACTGACATGAGAGTAAAGAACGCCCAAACCAATGCATACGTAGCTAGCCTCAAGCATAACTCTGAGATTTATATGGGAATGCTGCATGCTAGGTCCCGATTTTCCTTGACAGAAATGTGCACAGGCTAATGACTTCGGTAAAGTTACGGTAATTCTCGAGACTTTGGGTAAAACCGTCATTACTCATATTTGAAGGCGCTGGGGCTTTGTCGTCACCCCTTGTCGCTACCCAGTTTGCGCAGATGCGACATTGGTCTTTCCACTATCTCATTTCCCTCGGGTTGGCAATCACAAACACTGTCGTTTTGACTCTAACGTTCCGATTCCGGACTCTCGACGGTTCGTGACGTTATTCGTGCTTATCTGCTTCCTCAACTCGTGCAGAATGCCTCGTTCGCATCGGTGAACCCGCGGGTGAAAAGAGCCCAAGCGACCATAGCAACTTCCGGCAGATTCTTTCTCTCAAAACTGTACATCTTCTCGCGTTCTTCACGCTGGTGTATGTCGGCGTCGAGGTCACGATTGGGGGTAATTAATCTCTTCAATGAACGCTGATAACATTGACCCAAATGGCAGGCTGGATAACAACCTATATCATCGATGTTCGTGGGGGCGGACCGACGGCCGGATATATATCTTCTGGATTCTTTGGCGGTACGTTGTTTCTCGAGCTATCAAAACGATGTCTTAAAATTCGGCCAGGGCTTATGGTAGGACGTCTCGCATTACTGTGGTTGAATCGAAAAGTCGGAGTTCAATGCATTGCTTGGTTTTCTGATGAACTGACTGGTTCCAGATTGGTGAACAACGTGTACTGTATCTCTATGCCGCCCTTGCCATCAGGTAAGTCTCTGCCTTGTCTCGCCAGGTTTGCTCATCTCGATTTGAAAGTTTGGAACTGATCGTCTGGTTTGTGCCTTCCCTCATCGGGGGAGCGGTGGCCGTATCCCTCATTGGGGTATTTCTCGGGCCCATGTATCCGATCGTGATGAATCACGCTGGACGAGTGGTGCCGCGATGGCTGCTTACTGGATCCATCGGATGGATTGCTGGCTTTGGTCAGGCTGGCAGCGCATTGCTTCCATTTATAACTGGCGCTATTGCTTCGAAGGCGGGCATACGTGCCTTACAGCCCTTGTGTGTTATTTCACCGTTCTGGCGTTCATTGGTTCATGTTTCACAGGCTCATTAGCATGATGGCTATCTTTCCCGTTGTGTGGGCTTTAGTTCCCGTCTCTCGGCGGATGGATTAGGTTACCTCTTTGTTGACAGACTCTTGTTCCTTTGTTCATTTTGTGTTTGCTTCCTAAAATGGAACCTGGCGGTTGTTTGTATGTTCATGCTTGTAAATGTGTCAAAGCTACAACACGTGACCCTCTTTCCAACCAACGGCAATGGACGAGGCTCGAAAATTACCTGCCTCTGTTCTGTCGTATTTCGACCTCTCTCCTGGCGGTTTCCCTTGGAGAGACTCGCGGCCGCAGCAGATTGAACGACGCAGAGCGGCCCTGAGCGATCTACTGTTATTTGACATCCTCTTGACCTCCGGCGGCATCCGTCAACCTGACACCCTCTATCCTCCTGTGGACGTTGAATCCTTTAACCGGTTACTCGAGGCAATCCAAGCGTCTCAATATGACGCGTTGAAGAAGGACTGCCTGGTGTATTTCCTGTTGAAATGGTATCAGGATGGACGCGAAGAGAGGTTCAGCATCGAGCGCTGCATTCCGCCTCAGTTTGCGCGCCTCGCCGACGCGTATTGGCATCTGGACGCTGGGATGAACGTTTCTGTGCGTGTTGCAGATAACGCATTGAAGAGTGGCACTGACTGGGCTGTGCGCCTCTAGCGGGCGGTTTCCATCCTTTCGGACGCTCGGCTGAACACCGACTACGCATCCAAGATCCTTCAGGCCATCTCGCTCTCTCCCCAGTCGATGGCACTCGTCCTCAAATACGTTCGCACAGCGAAACCGCATTTGACCGAACCGGATGACCTTGATATCTATACTATCGCGCTCGCAGAATCGAGTCTGTTGGAAGCATGGCAGTTTCAACGAACCTTCAGTGAGAAGAACGAGACGCGTCCCCGGCTCCTGAAAAAAATATTGGACTGGTGCTTTACTCGTGCGCATCGTTACTATCCGCCTCGAGCTTCGAATGACCTGTCGCACATACAGCTGTTCCTCGTCGCAGTGCAGTCGTGAAGCTGCTGGGAATCTCTCTGACGCCCTTCGAGCAGTCTCTCATCCAATCGTACGCGACACCACCATCAGCTCTACCTCCAGCCGGTATTGCCACTCTCCAAAACTTGATCTGCGTCCGTTTAATCCAAACGGGAAAGTATGCGGACGCCATCAAAATGGACCGCCAGTTCTCTTCCGCCTCCTCCGTAAATCTGGGCCCACAAGCAGCAGAGCGGACAAAGATGATACTGGACCTGTATGCTGCCTTGCCAACGGCAGAGCGAGCGATTCTAGATCTGGAACTGGAAAACCAAGGCATTGACGCCTCTACGAGCGGCGAGACTTCCATGAGTGGCAGTCGAGAATGGGACGTGAGCATGTCATGGGAAGATATACGTCCCCCTGTCCCTTCCGCGACTCCCGTGCCCATCCCTCCCCTTCCCGCAGTTCAGATACCGATCTTGCCGGAGCCTTCATCCGCTCTCAACGGCGCGATCCGCGAACCACTGCGTTCGAAATTCGGAGGCTTTGGGGGCTCACAGCACACCAGTGCTTTTACACCTCTTGCCTTAAGCACCTCTTCATCCTCCTCGCGGCCACTTGCTCATATCATACCTATTTCAACCGTGCCGAAAGGAAGCCTCGCCGCGCAGCCCGCCGTCCCTTCCGTTCGCCCGCCACTAAACGCCTTTTCTTCCCTTTCGCAATCATCATCGACTAGTCGTTTTGCTGGTCCATCCGCCTCCTCGCCCAGCGGCGCCTCAAAGTCCATCTTTGATTCAGCGGGCAGAAAACAAAACGCGTTTTACCAACCTCCTGCTGCGGCGCCTCCTGTGTCATCGCCCGCATTTAGCGAAGCTGTACCGGAAGATGCAGGTGCTAGGACGAAATCCCATGAAGACGAAGATATCGACATGGATCGCGGTGTTGATTTTGAATCCGAGACGGGTAGGGAGGAGGTGCATGAGCAAGCGGATGACGAGAGTTTGGCTTATTCCGTTTTCGGGGGCAAGCCCGTTCGTTCTGGCAAGCGTGCTGGGGCACGGACACGGCAGGCGGTAGCGGAAGTCAAACAAATGCCTCCTGGAGCTTTTGTTACCGATGACGAGCACGAATCCGAGGTCCAAGAGCCGCCGCCGCCACCGCCGGCACGCCAAACGCGGAGGTCTGCTGCTGCCAAGACTGGCAGTGCAAAGCCGGTTAAAAGCAGTACAACGACGAGTCGGACAAGGGCGCGGGCGAAAGAGCCAGAACTCGGGCGGAGTTTACCTGGATCGCTTATGGATTCCGAGGACGGTTCCGCAGGTGAAGAAGGGGCGGATGAAGACGGGGATCGAATTGCACCGCTTCCGCGTCGACAAGCGGTAGCCAGCGAAGGCGTGCAAACCCGGAGGAGATCGTCGCGGTTGAGTTCCAGCGAAGCGGAGAGTAAGCCGGAGAAAGAAAAAGCACCGGCCAGGACAAGGACCGCTACACGAAAGCGGCGAACCTAGTCGCTCCTCATATTTTTATTGCATAGCGTCGTAATCATATCCGACATTCGATTTTGAGGAAATCGTAGCCTGCGCCCCAAAACATCAGTTCCTTTTGGTCCGGATGTTCTTCACAAACAGAATAGTTTGTGCTATGGAGACCGAGAATGTCTGAAAACGTATCACGTAAAGGATATGACTTGTGTCGGCAAAGGGAGCGGCATGTCGTCATTGCATAGCTTTTTAGGCGCTTACACTGCCAGACAGTTTCTCGAGATGTTCTAGGCCTTCGCACCGTAGAAACAACCAGGATAATTCACAAACAATAGTTTGTGCTTATGGGTACTGAGACTGTTACCAAATGGGTTTTAATGTGCTCAATAGTCTCGTATGTTAGACTTTGGGAAGCCACAGTCAGGGCCCATCGGGGCAAGAACTGCTCAAGAGCGATTCCAGTTCAACCGGGTTGTCCAGCTTGTAGCTGCGAAGTTCAAGGCATTCTTCGGAGGATGAAAGCCTACTCTAGTATGGCTCATCAAGGATGCGTCTCATTTATTTTGCACGGGGCTTGTTTTCAGCCTCATGAATGAGTTAAGAAATTCAACTTAGAACTTACTTATGTATATACAAACCGAATGGAGCTATGAGGTCGTAGGCCCTAGGATTCGAGTCTGCCAATAAAATCTTCAACGGCCCCAGAGCAGCTGTTCAGAGTTCCATCAAAAATTTCTGTTTGTGACCCGCCGCTCGCCGGCCTACCACCTTCATCTTGGTTGCTCAGAGCTTCATTCAATTGACGCGGTCACATGATGATCTTCGCGTTCGCGTAGTACTGGTGGTCGGCAACGCTGTGCCAATTTCAAACTCCGACATTGGCTTGCGATGTGGTCAGAGACGATTCCGGCCTGTACACTCACGGACGGGGAAGTTTATATGAGCAAATGTGATTGCATGAGGTGTCTGTATTCAATGACTGAAGTGGAATTTTTGTTTGTCCCTTCTATGCCCCTCAACCCACAGTTTCTGAGCACAAATCCTTCTATAACTCTTCTCTCTGGGTAAATATTAAAATTTGACTTCAGTCATTTGAATCTCTGGCATGTCCCACATATATCTACACTCGAGTTTCAGCCAATCACTGTGCATGGAGGCCGGATTCTCTGGGCGGCGTGGAAGAGGACCACTCTATTAATTCTCATAATAATTCACCGCTACGGCTCAAATTGCGACTCTGATAATGTATAACAGGTATATATACTTGTTAGAGGATTCTCTGGCACCTTGGAGGCATGTTTTGAGCAAAAGTGAGTTCGAAATAGGGGGCAATTCCCAAATGCGGCAATACCGGTTTTACAATCACTGATTTCCGGCAGCGTTGCCGACCACCAGCTACTAGTACCACTTTTTCCCTGCCGAGTCGGGCTCAGGACTGCTGAGGATCAAGGGAGTATGCAGACAGGTTATTCAGAGCGCTAGTCATCGGGATTGAAACACGTTCGATCTCAGTGTTGTTGACTTCCTACCCTGACCCCGCGAAAATGTGACTAACGCCCTGTATCTCGTTCTCCTGATCTTCACTGCGCTAGACTAGTACTTGTTTTCGAATCGAAGATAGTACCGGAGTCCGTAGTTCTCTGCGAGCGCTGGGCCGCCTGGGCGGTCCCGTTTCCCAGACCCGAATCCCCTCAGAGTCAGAATCCCGCATCCCAGCGTCTGTCCACAGGAAAGAGCCTCCTACAGACCTTGGCGGTCCACGTCTCCATTCTCCCAGCGATCTGTATATAGCTGTCAGTGGGGAGCGCGAAATCGTGCGTCGACCGCCCATGCCGAGTGCATTACTCCCCTGTTGGAACGACTGGTTGAATATTGCGTGGTGCTGGGCGTGGTACTAGGGGGGAACCCGTTCCATCTGAACCGTGGGACTCAACATCGACATCAACCTTGCAGGTACTGTACCATTTCGACCGTAGGTTCACGCCATGTCACCCGTCACCTAACATGTTCATTTCATAAGGTGTTCATTCCTCGGCAATCACGACAAAATTACCATTTATAGTAACCCGGCGACTGCCGGAGGAAAATTTTGCGCATTTTTGAGCCCGTTTGGGCCAGAAATGCCGACCGTCACCGTCACCTATGCCCAATAAGTTCAGTTCACGAATATATAAACCATCATGTAGAGCTCGAAGGCGGTGGTAAGACTAAGAATGTGCGTTACATTTTCGAGATATGCATGCAAATATGGGAACGAGAAAAAAAAAGGCCCGGACCCGCGCCGCAGAACCGTTCGTACATCCGAGCACCCACCATCGCTCTAATTTTAAACAAATCAATAACCCACGCCATTGACCTACAGATAATCAGATTCGGCAGGTGAGAGGGAAGGAGGAAGGGGACGGACCTTTTCTTTCAACGAGGAGATGAACTGTTGGTAGCTCGGCAGCACATCTGCGCGGTCTTGGATGAGTGCGCTGAGAGCCCACAACCTCAGGGGGGGCTCTCCGTCCTCCTTCACGACATAGAGGTGCGGGTAGTACACTCCGCGGCGCATTTCGCGCGTCTTCTGGATGACGGCGTTGATGCGCTGAGAGAATGGGTTGTCGAGTACCGGCAGCGTGGTCTGTGATCGAGTAACGCCATTAGCAGAGTACTTGGAGGCTTATTGAACAGCGAAACAAACCTTCCCGCCGCGCAGGACCTCGTAGTTCGGGAGGTCGAAGACGTCCATGATGAGCTGCGGGACCGCGTCCCGTCCGACCCAGAGGAATATCGTCTGCCCGTCCTCGATCAGGAACAGCCCGTGGCGTTCCAGGCGCTCCGAAGTAAGGGGTAATGCAGGGGGCATGATCACGCCGTGTTCGCCAACAGTCCCGGCCTACGACCACACCACATCAGCCTGCGGTCACTACACTCAAAGTGGCGGTCCTACCTCAGGAGGCATCGTGTGCAGAGAATAAAACGTCGGGTAGAGGTAGGGGATGAGCAACTGCGACGGCAGCGAGGTCAGCAACGCCTGCGAATATGCTCGGATGTCCGGCGGGATCTGTGCGCTCTGCCGAATACCGACCTATTTTGCCGTGCCTCAGCATCCATGTCTTTCAGACCGAAGGCAATAACTCACGTTCTTCAACAAACCCAGGACAAGCACCGGCAACATCCGCAGATTCTCTGCGAGCGCGAGCTGCGCGCTGGCTCCAGCGCCCGCCGCGGTCATGCTGCTCTTGTACGTGATGAAGATCTCCACGAGTTTCTTGTAGATGTAGTCACGAGCGTCCTCAAGTTTGTACGACAGGGTGCGCTCGACGGCTTTGTTCGCGAGCAGCGTGATGATGGAGATCTGGTCGGCAGACGCGAACACCTCCGAGAGGTTGCTTGTGGTGGGGTACGCGGTTGTGACAACGCGCAGACGCCTTTCGCCTGCAATAGCATGGGTGTCAAAATCACCGACACCGACCGCGATCAAAGCAGAGACGAACCGAAGCAGGTGGTATGCAGCATCCCCGTCTGCAGCACGACGAAGGGTGCCGTGAGCGTGTCCTCGATGTCAATCTCGATGGCGTACGACTGGTTCTGCGGGACGGTCGGCATCGCGAGAAGATCCGTCGACCGAACGAAGAAATTGCCGTGGAACGACGCCATGCGCAGCCCTGCAACCGGGTCAATAAAAGAGATGATACCCTGGGAGATACCATGCGCACCTCTCGACGCCCGCACACGCGTAATGCATTCAAGCATAATGGGCATCGCCACCACCTCCCCGAATTCGTGCGCAAACTTGAGGGCGTCCTCTGACCGTGCGGCATTAAATGCTGGGTAATAGTATGTCTGGCCAGTGGTATAATGCGGCAAATTTGCTGTGAGGTGCATGTATGAGTTGAGGCTTATACGTCGCAAAATAAAAGCTTACCAAGACTAGCCACGTCTTGATACCCAGAGCTGAAGAGGAACATATCCACGGTGACTTGTGCCCTCGAGCAATCGATAGCGAACGTCTTGTAAAACGAGTTTGCAGCTTGGAGCAGCGACGATTCCTAAACGAAGGAGATCAGGGTCGTTCACGATAACGTCCGAAGCCACGTACTTTCGATGTTCCCAGGACTTTGGGGTCTTCCCTATTTTTGAGCGCGCCCTCGCCAACAGAGGGCAAGCTCGCTGAAAGGGCGAGGATTTTGCCTCCGATTGGTGCCTGTGCATGAACTTGAGCGTCAATCAAGCAGACTTCACGAGACATACCATGAGCTTCGACCCTGCCTGCATGGCCGGCCCCAAGGCACTCCCGATGATGCTGTTGTCCTGGAACATCTCACCGATTCGGCCGAGCAGAGCCTCTAGCGCGGGGCGCGCTTCGGAGAGGTTCACAAGGAGGTCGGTGGGCTTCGGAAGGAAGACATCGTCGATGTCAGAAACAACGAGCATATTGGAATCTGTGCTGCCGGGCTGCAGAAGTGCTTAGATACGGGTATGGCAGAGGGCCATTCAACTTACGGCCATAGAGAAAAAGTAGAGCGAGACGTCGTAGCAGATGATCCCAATCTTGGTGATTTTATCATCATCGGGGATGCGGTCAAGGTTCTCGAGGAGTGCGCGCGTCGCGGTGGCGACCATGCCTAGTTTATAGGTGAGACTGCAAACGATAAGATGAAATACGAAAACTACCAACCGGATTGAACCGCGGGGTGACTGACGTCGATGAGGAAAACGTAGACTGCGGGCTGCGGGGCGCGGACCATGTACTCGGTGGGGGCGACAAACTCGACGACCGAGTGATTAAGCTCTGCGCGCGCCCAACGGTCACCCGGCTGGTTGCGCGCCTGATCCCAGTCGAACATCTGGGGGACCTCGTTCGACATGTTGCACATACAGCACCGCCAGCGGTTCCCTCCGTCGATGAACTGCACGTACGGGTTGATGTACATGCGGCACCGGCGGCAGCGCGCAATCACGTCGGTCACGAGCGGGATAGGTTCGTCGCCCTCGTCGAGGGTCCGGTAAGGCGTGAGAACGAGTGCGAGCGGGATCTTGACCTTGCTGAGGAGCGAGGACGTCGTGGGGATGGCGTTGAGCGTCATGCGCTGGTAGGACGGGTCTGCAACCGCCGTTGGCGCGGGGGATATGCACGAGCCCGGGGGGAGACGTATTTCGGGCGGGGGAATGTGCAGGTCCCGGGGCTCCGGCGGGGACGTGAGCATGTTGATCGTGTTGAGCTGAAACTGCTTTTGACCGCCGCCCATGCCCATCGCGCTGAACTGGTTCGTCAAGCCATCGATAGAAGGCTGGCCGCCATAGGCGGGCTGTTGTTGCTGGCCGTATCCCACCCCAGGCTGCTCGGGCTGGAAGTAGGCCGGCTGCCCACCACCCTGCTGCGCTTGGAACTGGTTCTCTGCAGCGAGCCCCGGGGTGAAAAGTTGACCGCCGGTTGCAGGCTGCTGCTGGTTGACGAGAGTAGCATCGCTGGCGCTTCCAGCGTAGTAACCGGGATCTGTAGCGAGGGTGTCTGCGCTGTAATA
This sequence comes from Mycena galericulata, assembly GCA_029289565.1. Lineage (NCBI taxonomy): Eukaryota > Fungi > Basidiomycota > Agaricomycetes > Agaricales > Mycenaceae > Mycena > Mycena galericulata. Next base: position 276,090 of record JARKIA010000194.1, read on the forward strand.
CGCCTGTGTTTGTCCAGCAGCATACTGCCGCCGTTTTCCTCCGTGTGCTGGCGGGGCCACCATAGTTGGCGGAGCCTCTACCGGCGGGGCTGCATCTGCGACGGGCTCCTCCCACTGGGTGTGGTTAGTCGCGGTTTCTGTGTGCAAGTTAGGATATATCACACAACTTGAAACTAACGTGATACACACCGATAAAAAGGTAGCGCTGGTTGGGCTCGTTCCTGTCTCTACGTGAGCGGGGAAAGGGCGCTAGGAAAAACGAGGGAGACTGACCATTCTGCGATCCAGCCTGGGGGCAGTTGACCAGGAGAAGCCATGGCGGGCGAAGCAAGTCTATTGGTGATGGGGACACGCTGGCGAACAAAACATACGCAAAGAACACGTCGGCCTCCCCGCTTCAAGTTCAAAGAATCCAGATCGCAATATTACATTATCTCTATGCTAGTCTAATGTCCATAAATACAGGGCGATTTCTCTAATGCTGCAGCGTATGGCGGATTGCCTTGATTATCGCGCCGACGTCAATCGGGACAGCCTCGTCATCAGTCGGGTCGGATACTGGGGGCAGGTCATCGGGCAGAATTTGTCTGACGTCGCGTTAGGCAAGCAGAAAAGTGCAAGAAGAGGCAGTAGATACCTGTCATTCCACCACGCGATATAACGCATCCCGAGCGACTGTGCGACAATTTCTTGCCCGCGTGCGAACGTCTGAGGAGGGAAGAATTCCATCAGGGTGGTATGTGGCGAACGCTGCATGTACGCGCAGTCCAACAGGTCACTGTCGTAGACTCCAAGCATTACCTGCACATGACAAATGAGTGAGACCGGTTTCAAAACACAGATTAGTTATTCACCGTTGACCGGGCGATCGCACCAAGTCGCTCCGTCCACGACATCTCCTCGTCAATATTCGAGACAACGTGCACTTCATACCCATAGTCTCTCTCCATCTTCTGCAATGCGGCCACCAGCGCCGTGTGGTCCCCATCGCTCAAACGAAGTCCGTGATTCTGCGACTGTCTGTGGACGTACGTCACCACATTTTTTGGCGCTTTTGCCCCATACACGTCAAAGTACATCGCCAGCGTGCGCCGCACAGGCTCCCACCAGTGCTCCGACAGTCCCTCCATCTTGAACGGTGGCGCGTAGCTCGGGTCTTGCTGTTGGATCCCATAGCGCGCCCCTGCGCGGTCCGCAACAACGAGGCGCTCGAACACGAAAGGAACCTCCATTTTGTGGTAGTCCTCCCAGTCCGCGTAGTACATCACCGTGAGGGACGGGAACGCCGCCTTGACGAGTTCCGGGTGGAAGCCGTTCACGACGCGTTGGCGACGCGTTGTAACGTCTTCGAACTCGGGGTTCCTGTCGGTGAAGAAGCCATAGTACGGGAATATCAGGCGGCGAGGGGGTGCCAGTGAAGTAGTTCCCTCGGGTCCCACATCAGGGTCGAGAGCACTGTATGTTCGCCAGAGTGCTAGTAGGGTCGAGTTTTGCGGAGTCGACTCCGCCGCCATCCAGGTCGGTCCACTTATTCTGCGCCGACCAGTTCAGTTTTTTCGTAAAGAAAAGAGGGAGACATACCTGCCACCAAATGGGCCGATAATATCTCGCGCCTGCTGTGAGGATATTATTCTCCATTGGTTGAGATCCGCAGAAAAAATCATGTGCGGTAAAGGAGGAAACGAGTCCGGGTCGTCCGTTACGATATTCATGGACCCATTGAAGAGAATGATGTTGTCAATGACGGTGTATCCTTTAGCCAGAGAATAAGTCGCAGGCGAGCGCAAACCGAATAGAAAAATAAATACCGGGGACGTGCTTCGCTACCTTGGCATGCGGGACATCGTCGCCCCACCGCCAAAAGGCCTGGTCCACTGTTCTCTCTCCGAGCGACTTGCTCGTCAGGGAGCCCGCATCCCGCTTCCCGACCCACATCGCCCCATGCCGGCCGACGCCCTTCGCCTGGCTTCTGTCCAGCCCGTTCCCCGCGATCTGCTCTGGTTCCCATGCCCAGTCCCCATAAATAAAATTCTCCAGTGCATCGCGTGCCGCAGGCAATTTCCGCGCGTCGGGCCCGATGGCGGCGTACCCACCGAAACCCAGCCGACTGAGTAGCGCGTTCTGCCTAGTCAGTCCAACCAGCCGGATGGAGCTGTCTATGTTGTACGAAAGCGCGAAAACGGTGAGAGAGAAAATGAGAAGCGATATTTCACGTCGGCTGGGCGGGCTTGTCCATCGCATCGTGCGCAACGTGGACTGCAAATCGTGAAGTCGTAGAGGAAGCCACAAGAGGCCTTTGCCAAGCCTACCCAAACAACCCTATGGAGCTCAAATAGGCAATAATTGGCAGGCTGACTGAAAGTTGACTTGGACACGTCGCCGCTGGTCGCATGAGGTCATGAACACCTTATGTTGAAGCCTAGTGACATCCTTCTCGGCATTTTAACGTGTGTTTTGGTCGAATTCGGCCTTTTCATAAAGCTCAGGACAGTTCTCAGCCTTTCTGTGGACGGATTTTGCTCGTAGCCATAGGAACGGATAGAAAGACCGGCATCTTTAGACCAGACAAGGTCATGTCAAGCATTCGCGGACGTGTCGCAGGTAGGAAGGGCGAACTAGATCATTTCAATTGTGTTAAGAATCTTGGAGCGATGTTGTCTTCTCTCCAGGCTTCTAGATCTTGAGTGCCCAGTACGTACAGCACGAATTTACATTAAGTGAGACGGGCTCAGGACGGGCTTGAGCTTGAGCGGCTTGAACTGTTGAGATGACCGGGCCGGCAGTTCCGATCATTAGTCATCAGTAACTCCTTCTCTACTGCCTTTGTACTGCCTTGTGAACTTCAAGGAAGGATTCGTCCGACTCGAGATACTTGCGTGTTCAAAATAGCCTCAGAGCGTACCGCAGTCTCCGACAAAGCCGAAACACGCTCGAGACGTGCATCTCCCCCAGATAATCGTGTCTTTGCAAACTTCGAGCCCTCGTCGAGAGTTGCGACAGACGAAAAAGGATTCCTGGAACTATCTTAACGCATCACGGTAGCCCGACTTGAACGTGGGACATTACGAGTCGCGGAAATACTCCATCGATTTCTTTTGGACTTTTGCCGGCATGCACTCCTTCCCAATGTCAGAAACTAAAAAAAACTCATCGTCTCATAGTAAGCTCACACTAGGCTCACTGCAGCGCATTCAATCACGCGCGCGGACCGCGTGTAAGGACTTGCCTCCATCAATATATCCTCGCGATGTTGACAACGCTCGCGACGGCTTTACCCTCCGAAATATTGGCCGAGATCATATTCCTACTACAGTATATCTTGAGGTCCAAGTTACCCTTCAGAAATCCCGATGCATACTCGAAAACCCTCGAGTTCTACGTCCATCTGAGGCACCTCTCCTCGTTGCCAGCGTCTGTCGGCGCTGGCGCGAGATTGCAATCGACCCTCCGTCTGTGGCTATGCCTGGACCTCAATCGCAGAGGACCTTCGCGCCAATGTAGCCAGGAATCAGCCTCCTCTCCCAGAGGATATCATATTCCCTTGGCTCTCGCGTTCACTCCCGTACCCTCTGTCCTTCAGTATCAAAAGACTGGAACGAGAGTGTCAGCCGCCAACGGTGAAACAAATCAATCGCCACTGTGACCGGTGGTCTACAGTCGAGCTTGTCGTTCCTGGCGCGAATCCTCGGGTCTTTGACGAAGTTCGGGCCCGCCTTTTCAACCTCACAAGGTTGGCCTTGACCTGAGTGGCGACTCACCCATGTTGTCACTTCTTTCATGGACGCGCCTCAACTGAAGGAAGTCTGTCTCGTCGCAGGATCCCGGGGTGCTGTCACGGTTTGCCTTCCGTGGCACCAGTTGACAAAGCTAAACATCCTCGACTTCCGTGACGCGGAATGCATGGAGATACTCCGACAATGTCCAATCCTCCTCGATTGCTACTTCATCTCATACGAGGCGCCCCGTGCTGGATCTGAAATCCCCTCTCGCCAATAATGCGCCACCATCTTATGTCCTTCAAAATTCAAGGCGAATCCGGTCTGGATACTCTCCGGCTACTTGAATTACCCAATGTTACTCACCTTGAAGTGGAGCTTGAAGTGACAACCGATGTCGATCTCCTCCATTCATTTCTAACCCGGTCGCGGTGCCAACTGCAGAGTATTTGTCTCTGGGGAATCACTGACCAGGGTCTGATTCGATGCTTACCGCTCCTGTCCTCCCTCGTCAAGCTTGAAATCAGGACATACAGTATATTTTTGACCAACGCCCTCCTGAACCGGCTCACATACGATCTCACTGCCCTCCCGAGGATAAGGACACTTGATATTGACATCGATCTTCAATGGTACGGCGTCTCAATGGACGCCGTACGAGTCAGATCCTTGGTTTTGGTCGGACGAACTTATGAAGGAGATGGTTTTGTCGAGGTGCCTTGGCCTTGGCCTTGGCGACCGGAGCGTCCTCCTTGAAGTATTTCGACTCTACCAACCAGAGAAAGAAGGCTATCAGACGAGGCTGATGCTGCTAGCGTCTGCAGTCGAACCGCTCACGGAGAGAATGGTGGAGTCTTGCTGTCACCTTCGGTATACCCATCTTATCAATTCAATTGTTCTCGGCTCTTCGAGTGTCGATGCACAACTACTATTGGGCCGCAGACTATTCTGCGCTCGTGTCTCAAGTGTTTCAGCGCAGGGTGTCGGCTGCCTCCCATTACTCGTCTGGCCGCTATCCTCCCCTCCCACCGTCACTTCATCTACTTCGTGTCTCAGATCGCGATCAAGGAGCTGCCACACCGTTCGTTGTCGTTTTCAGGCTGCCATCCTTCACATTGAATCCATATTCGGTAGTCGACGAATGATGGGCTCACGCGCATCGTTGTTTGACGGCGATTACCTGCAGCTTTGTCGTGTATAGAGGACGTGAGCTTGCTTTTCCGCGCTGCGCACTTCAGTGCGGAACGGCACCTCGGACTCTCGATGCAGGATGTGCGCTATGTGACGTCTCAGATTGAATCTGTATTCTGACCACTGCTTGTAGTCTAACGGTGTTGACATGCCAGTGCTTGCAAGAGTCGTACCCTGCTTCGTTGTTCTGGCTTATCTTCGCTATATATGGTCGTCATTTCCGGACTGGTGGGAGCGAAAGTCGTCAACGAACGTGCCGTCCGAGGCCCCGAGCCGAAGAAACGCGGAGGACCAAGAACTGTACTCCGAGCGAGCTTAATAATGCTGCGACTCGAATCCTGTCTGACAGACTGAGCCAGTATGTCGGGGAGTCCCTTTCTCAATGATTCCGTTCCCACGAATTTTCATTTGTTTTTCTCAAGCCAAGTTCTTCATGGAAAGTCTCGATGCATAAACTGTGAACACGAACAACCTCTTTAGGAAACGAGGACCGCACCGACTCAGCCGCGGCTCTTGGTGATTTCTGCCGTCGGATCTCCTTGAACCGGCACCGGACCCGGGCCTCCTAAGTCCGAACATATCCGACTATGTTTCGCACTGTAAACCTGCCTTTTTTCGACCCAATGCTTTCGCTGCTTCCTTGTGCGCGTAGTTGATATGTCTTCTTGTCTGGGATGAAACGGGTGCCTTTCACAAAGGCTAACTTCAAAATATCTGAACTGAAGTTGAGATCGAACTCGCTAAAAAAATTACCAATCTCGACGCATGCCCCATGAAATTACGGCAAGCATGGATAGCACTTCCCCGAAGCCAATTCGACGTCCTTTTAAACGGCGTGTTTGATGTTGCTCGCGAACCTTTCCCTCCGTCGGATTCAATGTTGGCCCTCTCTTCAAACAATTCCTCTCAAATAAAAGGTTCCCTCACATTGGTTACAACCGCGCCGATCGAACCACCTTTCACAGAGAACAAAACGGAGGAGTCACAAACCGCGGCCGTAGAGGATGATTGGGACGACAATGTCAAAAATCCGCGCAATTGGTCTTTCCGCCAAAAGTGGACTGCAGTAGCCATTGTGCGTACCTTAGTTGAACGGTCTCTTTCCCCCTTCTGAAAACTCTGAAAGGTGTCGATGTACACGTTTGTCTCGCCTCTGAGCTCGTCCATGATGGCCCCCGGGCTACCGGAAATCGCTGAGAAGTACGACATCAAGAGCGACGCCATTTTGAACATGACGCTCAGCATATTCCTGTTGACTTTCGCCCTCGGTGTGAGTGGTTCTAAGCGGAACTATAGACTTCCGGACCCTTATGTCTTTGAAGCCTCTTATCCTCGCGCCTCTTTCCGTACGATTCTGAATAAACGTGAGGCTAATCAACTAATTCTATCTCTCAAGGAAATGTACGGCAGAACATGGGTACGCTGGGCCGTTCGAATGGAACCCTAACTTAATCCCATGATACTTTCAGGTTCTCCATATAGGAAACATCTTCCTCATCGCGTTCAATCTTGGTTGCGCCTTCGCCCCGAATACTGGCGCGCTCCTTGGTTTCAGGTGCGACGTCTGATTTTCGTTGAATTTGTGTTCTAGACTCTCGTTCCTACTTCAGACTCTTGGCTGGCTTCGCCGGTTCGGCCCCAGTTGCCGTTGGCGGAGGGTCTGTAGGAATGTATCCTATTGCGAGGGACGGCCAATTAATTGACCACTCAATTTACAGGCGACCTTTTTTCAGAGAGAGACCGGGCCTCGGCAATGTCAATTTACACTCTGGGGCCTCTCATCGGTCCAGGTACTTTAGGGTCCCCTTCCATCACCCCGAGGTCTAACTGAACCTGCGCAGTGATTGGCCCTATTTGCGGTGGCAAGTTCCTCATTTTTACAAATGCCCCGAATCCTTGATGGCCCGCCAGGTTTCATTGCGCAAACAGTGGGGACCAGATACATATTTGTGGCAATTGCCGGTATGTAGATATACGCCTCATTCGCCACTCCCTTGAGCATTCTCCAAGGGTCTTGCGCTGTTGCTGGGATACTCGGAATCCCGCTGTTGCGGTCTGTATCTCTATTCGACTGTCCGGATTGTCACCTCATCCTCGAGTTCCAAGGGAGACATATGCACCTGTAATCCGTAGGCGAATAGGCTCGGGTTCGGCAGATGCAGAGAAACTCGGCGACCACCCGGTAGACACCCGCAGCGACAAATTATACTTTCTATGGGTCAACCTCATTCGGCCCTTCATGATACTTTCCCGAAGTTTCATTTGCTTCATTCTGAGCTTATATATGTCTTTGTAAGTATAACCCCATCCCATTCTTGCCGGTGCTAACCCTGGGGTCGGTAGTATGTACGGCATATATTATCTGATGTTCGCCACATTCCCCAGTTTGTGTTCCCCTTGCACGAGTTTTGGGCACGCATAGAAAACGATTTACAGATTTCTTCGGAGAGACATATGGATTCTCAACTGGGATAGGAGGTCTGGCGTACATCGGGCTAGGGTACGTGCTATGTTCGTTTGTCCCCATTCCAGGATTCATCTGTGCAGGATTGGGTTTTTCCTATCCACATTTATCGGTGCTAGGCCTGGGGACCGAATGTACAGATACGTTAGTTTTCGACCTCGGAGGATGAATCCTGGACACTCAGAAATGATTTAGCTTGCTGAAAAGAACGGTGGGAAGGGAACGCCAGAGATGCGCATTCCGGCACTGTTCATCGGCTCACTTTTCGTCCCTATTGGCTTGTTGTAAGTCAAGGGCGTAGTCTGAATCCCCTTATTTGACCTCATTTACTTACAGCTGGTATGGCTGGTCAGCTCAGGCAAAAATTCATTGGATCATGCCCATAATTGGATCGGGTAAGAGTCCCCCGATATTTCTCAGTTCTTCAGCTTATACGAGGGAGGCATCTTCGGCTTTGGCAAGTCGAACATATTGCTCAAACAGCTAATGCTAATCTCTTTACGATGCAGGCATGATGGCCACCTTGTAAGGGAGTTCTATAATCCGTAAGATCGACTCACGAGACTGATCCACAGCCTGCCGATCACGCTATATCTGGTAGACACATTCACGTATGCCGCAAGCGCTCTCGCAGCCGCTACTGTACGTGGCATTTAGCATTCCCGATACATAGTGAACGACGACCATCTTAGGTTTTTCGCTCGCTTCTGGGTTTTGCCTTCCCATTGTTCGGGCAACAAATGTTTGACACTTTAGGCCTCGGAGGCGGAAATTCTCTCCTAGGCGGTCGGTTCTACGCCGTTGTTCTGGCAGCAAATTAACGACTTAGCAGGTTTGGCTATTGTTCTTGGGATACCTTTGTGAGTTACCAAATTTCCTGTTCTGATGCTCTTACAAACTGTTGGGAATGTAGCCCGGTATACATTTACTATTACGGGGAGGCCATCCGGATGAGAAGCCCACTCAGCTTGCCTTAAGACGTTCGCGCCGCGGCTTTATGAGACTTCAGTATATATAGTGATTTTCCTTTGAGAATAGAACTTCTTCGTGGAGCCAAAGAGGTGGGAATGCTAAAGCGACTTTTTACAACATGAGTTGAATACGCGAGTGGTATCGGCCGGTATGCCAAAGTGACTTTTTAAAACATGAGTTGAATACGCGAGTGGCATCGGCCGGTCGGAGTTTCAATAACCAGCAGGGTTTAATTTTAAACGCTCCACCACCGACAAAGTTTTCATCTTGCATGCAACGCGCGCGCACTTGCTCTCCAACATGGCAAGGTGTGGATGTATAACACGCAGGCCTAGTAGGACCCGACTGCACCCGGCGCAGGACGGCAGCCATCGGGCAAGTTCGTCTGTTAAAAGCCTAGGAGAATCCCTCAGGATGTGCTACCACTACTTTTTCCCCCTCAGTAACCTAGTTAGCAACTCGGAATGTCTTCCTCTCGCTCCTCATTCACCCACGTTCAACATGACTCGGAGGAGCCCGTGCTCAAAACTCTTGCGTGTTCAAATTGTGAATCGCTCGATTATTGCAAGCCGACTGTTACATGCCCTCCTCTGCCTCTGTTGGATCCTACATTTATTCCCGATGGATGGCTCTGCAATCCTGAAAATCCGAGGAATTGGAAGACATCGAGGAAATGGTGCTCAGTGGCCATAGTATGTTGATACTTATATTTTCCATTCAATATTCAGCGTCGTACAATTTTTAACAGGTCGCTCTGTACATGCTGGTTTCGCCGCTCAGTTCATCGATTATGGCGCCCGGGCTGTCAGAAATTGGAGCAAAATACGGAATAGAGAGCAAAACACTTCTGTCCATGACCCTTTCCATTTTCTTGCTCTCTTTTGCATTCGGTGTCAGTTGCACCATGCTATGTTACGGCCTAATCTAACAATTCGTCTAGCCTCTGATTTTGGCTCCGTTGTCGGTAATTTTCTTTCTCAGTCCCTCATTTTCGCCTTACGACAACTACTGCTTATCAGGAAATGTACGGACGGAGACGGGTGCGCATTCACCTTGTTGAGGGCTAGTTATGCATTCTAACGTGCCATGGTTTAGGTCCTTCACATTGGAAACCTTTTCAGCATTGCATTTAACCTTGGATGTGCCTTCGCTCCGACTAGTGGGGCTCTTCTAGGGTTTCGCTTTTTAAGTATGTACGACTCATTCTACATGGCTCGAAGAGGGAAGGCTGATCTGCATTCTTAGATGGACTATCGGGCAGTGCTCCTGTAGCATGCGGTGGGGCCGTCATCAGTGACCTCTTTTCTGAGCGAGAAAGGGCTTCTGCGATGGCGGTGTACAGTCTAGGACCGCTCATTGGACCTGGTAGGCCCTCATGATACCTTAAGTTCTCGCATGTATTGATAATGGTCGCAGTCGTTGGACCCATCGCCGGCGGTGCGTAATAAAGTATCTCTTAACCTTTCCTCCACGTTTACCCAGCATGTCCCAGGCTTTATTACGCAAACGATCGGAGTCCAATATGTCTACTTCGTGCTTGCAGGTAGCTAGATATACCCCCCTGAAGCACGTATCCAACACGTATCTAACATTTTTCAGGCGTTACAACGTTTGCTAGCCTAATTGGCATACCTTTTCTTAGGTATGTGATTCTGGTTCGGTAGTGGTGATATGTGATTGACAAATCACCAAGAGAAACATATGCTCCACTACTCAAGCTCCGTTACATGTCGAAGCCTAGTGACCCTGAGAAGGTCGTTGAACTTCCTCTGGGAACGGGACATCCTCCCGGAAAATTGCATTACATGTGGATCAATTTTAGCCGCCCCCTGCTATTGCTGTCTCACAGCTTTATATGCTTCATACTGAGTTTGTATATGGCTTTGTGAGTGGTTTACGCACAATAACTACAACTATTTTTCTGACCCGTTGTTTTTGGATGCAGCATGTATGGGTAAGGAGTCTAAACCGTATTGGTTGACACGTGGAGCTGAAATCTAGGTTGCAGCATATACTATCTGTTTTTCACAACGCTCGATGGTACTTTGAATTGATGGCGGCTCGATCCTGGCCCTAATTATGATTTCTTTTGTAGGGTTTTACACGTCAACGTACGAGCTGATCTCTTTGCTTTAGTTGGACTCTAATTTTCATGGGTACCATACCCAGCTACGGGTTTTCACTTGGAATAAGCGGGCTGATGTACGGCGGCCTCGGTACCGGCTTTGTGCTGGCCACGGCGTTCGGCGCACGATTCTCCAATGCACTTTACAAACACGTAACACATAACTCAATTCAAGACAACTAAAACGTTCTGAAAATTCGTTCACAGTTGGCAGATAAAAACGGAGGCGTAGGTGAACCGGAAATGCGGATTCCGGCCATCTTCGTTGGATCTATATTCGTTCCGATTGGTTTGTTGTGAGTCTTTATTTTTCTACTTTTCGTTTCGGCATTGACACTCAAAATCTCTGATAGTTGGTACGGTTGGTCCGCACAGGCGAAGACCCACTGGATTATGCCGGTCATAGGCTCAGGTATACAAACTTTGCCTAGTGGTATATCGATTTATCTAACCGCCTCTACGAACCGCAAATCCTCCAGGAATTTTCGGATTCGGTAAGTTTCCACTCGACCGGAAATTCCAACCGCGCGCTAACTAGAAAAAGGGATGATGACGACGTTGTAAGGCCCCGCCCACTTCGCTCTCGACACGCTGTCTCATACGACATAGCTTGCCTATCCAGCTTTACCTGGTCGATGCGTTCAAATACGCAGCGAGTGCCCTCTCGGCTGCTTTCGTGAGTCCTTTCCTTTGACCCTCCACAATCACTGGAATACCTACCACTCCCAGCTTTTCCGTTCCTTGATGGGTTTCGCCTTTCCCTTGTTCGGGAACCAAATGATCGCGGCGCTTGGTTATGGCCCGGCCAACTCGCTTCTCGGAGGCGCGTCTATCCATTCTGCAATGTCTCATGACCGGACTCTTACCAGCTTCCCTGCACAGGCCTGGCTATCGTCCTGGGGATTCCGTTGTAAGTGCAATTACATTACCTTTCGGGGACTCAGGCTCAAGTCTATTAGCCCGATTTATATATACTATCGCGGCGCGGCTTTGCGCGCCAAGAGCGATCTGAATCATTGATACTATGATCTTTATATTCGCTTGGTGGCCGCTACTAGATTTATGGAATCAACTAGTAATTTAGTTTTATTTAAGTACGTAGATTTAATTATGAGCTAGAAGTTTTCCATTCGGACCAGTCCAGAAGCTTGACGCGAGAGGTTTGTTTACTGAACCCGCCTTGGAGTTGTCCGTTGGTTGAAGTTGAACATAAGTGCACGTGACTAATGTTGAAAAAAATATTCGAAGATTGGACGTGTAGAAACTCGAGGAACTCGTGCAAATGGAAACCCCTAATTTATTATACCTCGAAGCTACAGCCTCTACTATGACAGAACGCAATAGCTTCCGCCTCCCAGTCGGTGCTCAAGATATTTGCGAGCCTCTCCTCCACGGCCTGCATTGTCATGCGGTCTAGCACGTAGCTGTCAAGCACCGTGTCAATTGAACAGTATCTTGATAAAATCTGGATACGATTCATTCACCTGTCTATAGGATGTTCCACAGCCTGTTTGATCGCGTCGACGAAACCGTCCCGGTCGCCCTTGAAGACGTGGTACACGTACGGCGGCTGCAGGTGTTTGAGCATGCCGTGTTGGACGGACCATTTATCGCGATTTAGAGGGTCTGCGGCGTCCCACTAGAAACCAATATATGTATGTGTGAGTAAGGGGCGTAGGCTGCGAGGAAAGAAAGAAATCGAACATCGGTCACTGGATTGATGAAGGGGACGCCGAGGCACAAGGCGTCGTATGGGGTCGGGGAGCTGAAAATTGCAGCCTCGTTAAAATGCTGTACAGCGGAGGCAGACTGGTGCACATACGTGAGCGGGAACCCGACGCCTACGAGGACCAAAGAGCGGGACAGCTCGCTGTAGAACGCCGCCGACGCCATGTACCCGAGGTTCTTCAACCGCGGCGGGAAATCCGGCGTGGGGGCCCCGCGGACGCCCCCCACGAATTCGATATCGGCCACCACCTCGTGCGCGGCGTCGAAAAACTCGGGCTCCCACGCGCGGATCGGGGGCGAGAAGTAGCGCATCTCCTTGGCTAGGACGTAGGCCTGCCGCTTGCGCTCCGCGTGCGGGATGAAGGGGCGCAGGGCACAGCCGGGCTCGATGCTGTAGCCGAGGTAGTTGTTCGGCGCGTAGCCTTTGCCCTCCAGTCGATACTGGGAGAATATTACTCAGTGAGCGGCGGGGACGGATTGAAGTAGCGGAGGGAGTACTCACGTCCTCGGGGTTCAAAGTCCACTTATTCGCGAGCGGCCCCACCGCGCCTGTCCACCAGTTCATGGTGAAGATCTTCCACGCCGGTATGCCTGACGGATTTTGTGGCGACCTAATGCATCCGGGGTCGTTGAAACACGCTATGCTCTCCTGCTCGTCCAGAAACATCGCCGTGATAAGGCCGCGGAAGACCTGGTACAGTTGAATCGTCCGCTCGTTGTTGGGCGTGTAAAGATATGTGTAGCCTAGACTCCGCAGCGCGCGCACCTTGTATGCGATTCATTGACAGTCATCAGGATGTGCTTTGCACGAAAAATCGGCATTAGCACCCACCGTTGATCTCGACCAGATGACCTCTCCTCCATCGTGAGATTCTTCAATTTCATGCATGAACGCGGAATATCCAAGGAGAACCACTTCGCGAGTAGAATCGCCGTCAGCGCCATGAGTCACACGTTTGGAAACAAAATTGGCACACACCCTTGGTCTGATTCCTCCCACACGCCGACGTCTCGAGGCAGCGAAACAGCGCCTGCATCGCGACTTCATTGTGGCTGACCCAGTTCTTCGGCAGGACGGTGGCTGGCGTGCGCAGCTCCGTGATCTGAGGCTGCCACTTCCCGCCATGGAGAGCCTCAGGCGGGGCGGATGGTGCGACACTGGAAGGCGGGCACTGCGGCGGGAGGTGTTGAACGCGCTGCAGGTCGAGCACGTCGCGTGTGGGATCTACATTCGTTCCACCCAGCAGGAGTAGTATCGTAAAGAACGCCGCGGTGCTGGCCAAGACCAATAACACGATACACGGGCGGCGTGTCCTGGAATTAGAATCGCGGTCAGTCATATTCGTATCGCAATAGTGGCAAACTCACATGAATGGGATTAAAACGAGGGAGTTTATCGTTTTGGGGAGAAACATGGTGGAAAATAGGAGATAGGGGTACTAAAGGAGTCTGAGGACCTAGACAGTACCGAGACTCCGACTCGGCCGTCTCGGTACACATACGTACGCGTCCGAATAGAAGAGGATCCAACGGCCTGCGTTGGCAGGTCCGAGTCGCATAGTGACGTAGCCTCAAACTCTCAAAGTTGAACATTACTGCACGTGACTCCATGTTGAACTTCGTTGAATTTGATGCTCTGAGAGAGACTCTGCCAGAGTCTTTACTACAGCAAGTGTAAACTTGCCCTTCTACACTGAGGCTTGGGCGTCTCCGCCAAGCGGCTCTTGAAGAGGCTCGACCGGGGGCAGCGGTTGCAATTGTAAGCGGCTCTACCGAGGAGTCCGAGTCGGAGTCTGTTGTGCTTAGCAGCCTTAGCTCGAATCCGCCTACTTTGCCTCCGTCCTGCCATCTCTAGCGACCTGTAGCAATCCTGTTTCTCGTTCCCCTTGAACGCCGGTTCCCAGAGCCTTCTTTTTACATTTGAGGTCGCACGTCCGTCTTGGCAGCCCTCTGTCAGGACAGTCCCTGACCCTGCGCGGCGTCCCACCACCGCCGACTAGAGCGTAACTGGTTGTAGTCTAGCTGAGGAACGCGTACGGCGCCACATGGCATATTGATTCGATGCATCCGCGGCCGTCGAGTCTGCTCTTGTTCCCGACGACCACACACAAGTTCCTTCCTCTGCCGACGACGCGAACTGTCTGTCAATGCTGTCTATATTCGCGGCCCCGAAAGATTGGTACTTTTACCTAAAACTCCCCTACCGCGGCCAAGCCCAACCCACTTCCACCGACGGTCGCACGCAACTACACAGTGCATGGAAACCCGGAGTACCACGCTTTTAAGCGAGTGTCGGTGCAGGAGCCATGTACGCAAGATGTAAAAACGGAATCTGAAGGGAGATGCCGATATTCACGTCCTGGCGTTGGAGACTCCGCAAGACCGAATCCATTCTGTAACTGTTCAAGAATTAAAGTAGCACACAAATTCAAGCACATAGACCTCAGCCTGAGGCACCTTCATGGCTTCATAGTATGAACGGTATAGTTAGGAAGCGGAGAATATACCCTCCAGGCATTTATAATTGAACACGGAGGATGACCGAGATACCCAAGATGCCCGAATACTCACAGTTGGGAGTTCAACTTGGGGCAGCCAAAATTGAACGCATGCGGGTCCAGTGCCCGATTTATCTTTTTGTATAGTAAGGTGCGACGAGAAACATCTTTTATTGTTGAGATAGGATTTATGAGGGCAATAATCCTCAGCAGGCCGCTTACCACTAAACCCAACCAAGTTTATTTTTCTTGAACGTACTGATTGACACGTCTACAAGTTGGGCTCAGGGAAAGAGACCAGGTCAATAATACATCATCTCTATGCCATACGCTTGGATAGGGATTTCCAGTAGATCGGACGAACCTCGTATACAGAGGCTGTCATGGGTTTAAATCGACGGGCAGCATATCCGCCAATTTCAATTCTCACAAACTCCGATCTTCACTAATAGCCTTAAGCTTGACAGGATGAGTCCCACTGCACCCGAGAGGTCTGAAGATACCTCACAGATTCCGGGCTGCGAGCCTGCGAGTGGACGGGAACAGACAGGAACAAGAAAATCGAATTCTGTGAAATTACCGCGTAGGAAAGGATCATTAATAGGACTCAGGAAAGTGGCCAAATGAGAGATACTTACTACGTGTTTGATACACGTTAAGACAAAAATCGACTGAGGGGACATACTCTCGGCAGAGTAGCGGCCATCGATCAGGATTTGATTCGGACGCTCGTTTAAAATCCCGTACCTCGCCAAGCTTGAGGACGCCGAACCAAGTATATAATACCCAAGTATTCAGGTATGCAAGACCATTACACGTCGTAGGATAGGATAGGGAATAAGGATAAAGATAGGATAGCAGGTACAGAACTGGGAGTGTGATGATTCAAGCAAGCATCATGACGAGGATGAGTGGACATGCATAGGACAGGCGATGCGCGCCCCTCACACAAACACCCTCACCACCGTCTCATACCTTACATCCTCCAGCACGCTCCTCAACGACCCCCCGCGGCGCTCGAGCGCGTCGACGCAGAGCGGGACGCCCCACCCCGACGCGACGACGACGACCGCGAGCTTGACGGACCCGCCGCAGCGCGCGATGACGCCCGAGAGCTCGTCGTCTGGTGCGCGCGACATACGTAGATGAAAATTAGGAAATCGAGAGGGAGGCAAGCGCACCGGAGTACGCCTCGGCGCGGGCGCCCGCGATGCTGCGGATGATGTTCCGCGCGCGGGCGGTGAATTTGACGTTCGCGGGGTGGACGTCGACCATCTGCGCGTGCGTGAGGGCCAATGAATAAACGATATATCTTTTGCACGCACCAGGTTCCCGTACGTGTTCCCCAGCTTGACCTGCACCGCCGTCGAGATCATATTCAAGATCTAAGTAATCCCAAATCCCCTTCAGCACACGCGCCAAGTCGCGCAAAACGCAAGCGCCAGACGGACAGACCCACCATCTTCGTCGCCGTCCCCGCCTTCATCCGCGAGCTCCCCGCGATGACCTCGGGCCCCACGAGCGGGTCGAGCACATAGTCGCACTGCCCCTCGAGCAGCACCGCGCTCGGGCGCGCGCACACGAGCCCGACCGTGAGCAGCCCGTGCGCGCGCGCGCTGTGCAGCGCGCCGAGGACGTACGGCGTGCGCCCCGAGGCGCTGATGCCGACGAGCGTGTCCGCCGCGAAGGGGAGGAGCGCGCCGAGGTCCGCGGCGCCCGCCGCGCGCGAGTCCTCCACGCCGGGGCGCGCGGTGCGCAGGGCGACGTCGCCGCCCGCGGAGAGCGCGATGTAGCGCATGGGGTCGGCGGAGAAGGAGGGCGGGATGTCGGAGAGGTCGAGCACGCCGAGGCTGCGCGCGCTGCTGCGTGAGCATACGCGGATGAGAAGTAATGGGACGCAATGCAACGCACCGCCCACTCGTCCCAGCGCCCATATACAAAAGACGCCCGCCGGCAGCCATGCGCTCGACGATCTCGTCGACGACCTCGGCGATGCTCGGGGCGATGTCGGCGACGGCTGCGGCGACGCGGGCGTCCTCGGAGTTGATGAGGCGGCACATGTCGAGCGTGCTGAGGGTGTCGATGTCTGTCGTCGCGGGGTTGCGCTGCTCCGTGCAGAGGTCGTGCAGCGCGGGGAGCTGCGTGTGCGGCGGGCTGGGCGACGAGGTCGACGCCGTGGGCGCTGTTGAGGTCGGCGTTGAGGACGCTGGTGAGGACGAGGAGGACGGCGACGCTATCGAGGTCGACGCGGGGGTCTTTACGAGTTCGTCCAGCCACGCAGACATGGACATGTGGGGGAAGGCGGCAGATGCGGAGTCATGCCCCAGAACATGTTTTCGTTGAAATAATGGGCTCTCGTGCCCGCGTGCGGGAGATCAAGCATCCATGCGGCTAATTTCCACGTTGCCCGCTTTTGAGAAGTTTTGCTCGGTGTTCGGTGTCGGCAGGTAAGCAGCATCTCCCACCAGAGACCAGAGACTTGTAGTTTTGAGTTGAACTCGAGTTGATCATGGGTGCATGAGCCGTATGTACTAAAAATCAATCTCCGCCAGACACGCAGTTCTCGAAATATTCCATCAAGCGGAAAAAAATACATGGGATGTATAAATACGACACCGACACCAACTCTATCATCTAATACGCGTTGGACTAAGTAGGGCTGCCAGCAGGCGGGCGCGCGCGATTTGTATATACTAGTAGCAGTAGCAGTACGCATAATAAGTCTAAGTAAGGGTCCGCGATACAACACTTCAACAGCCGGGATTGATTATTTTTTGCTGCCCTGGACGCGGAAGAGAACGAGGCCTGCGAGGGCGATGGAGTAGCCTGGGGACGCGCATGAGGAGCTGTAAATTACAGTTGTGAGACGCGACGCACCAAAGACCTGCAGGGGCGACACCTGCGCGCTGAAGAGCAGCACCGAGCCCGTGATGAGGAGGATATCCTTGAACACGCCCACGAGCGTGAGCACGAGCCCGCTCCCCACGCCGACCAGAAACACCGCGGCGATGTTCAGGCAGAACGCCACGCTCGCGTTGCTGAATAGGATGAGCGGGCCGATGCGCGCGAGCTGGTAGAACGGCGCGAGGCCCTCGGTGAAGGGGAGGAAGACGAGGTTGATGAGCGCGCAGATGGGCGCGTAGTAGTGCAGCGAGACGAGCGGGTCCATCTTCATGCCGTGCAGGAGGATCTCGATCATGACAAGCCGCGAAGCCTCGAAGCCGACAGCGGCCGCCTGGATGATGAACCCCAGTACGTTGAACTTGAGCTCGCCCGTTGATGTGATCGCGACGCCGAATGAGATCATGCAGACGATGAGCGCGAGCTTGCGGTTTGGCTCGGCGATGCGGGAGAGCCATGAGATGAGGAGGACCGCGACGGCCGTGAAGGCCTACGGGGGCGGTCAGTTTTATGTAGCCAAGGGGAGCGCACGCCGCACCTTGAGCATTTGGATGAAGGATATGCTGAGGTAGAGGTACGCCGAGTTGCTGAGGATGAGGCTGCCGCTGAAGAGCAGGCCGATGGGGAGTATCGAGCGCAGGAACATGTCCTTGTTCATATTCACGTCCTTTGTCCCGTCGAGCAGGTGCGTCGTCCGCTGCAGCACGCGTGTGCCGATTGCCTGCAAGGTGTCAGTCAGCGAACGAACGGGGTCAGGCCCCGGCCTCACGCACAGCAAAAGTGAGATGCCATGTTACAAGAAAGACAGGAAACTGGAAATCGAGGGTGTTGTACAGGTGGTTGTTGTAGAGGATGACGGACACGGAGAGGGCCATCCACACGGGGATGATCGCCGCTGCGGAGAGCTTGGACTTGGGCTTTGCTGCTGGTGCGGCGGACACGGGCGGCGGAAGCGAGAGAGAGTCGGCGGCGTCGCCATTGCGGTCGGGGTCGACGGGGACGCCGTCTTTGACGGAAAGCGTTAATGGGACGGACTCGACCTTGTCTTCGGGGGTGGGGTCAAGGGCCATTATGGACTGGTAAGGCTGCAGAAGAAAAGATAATCAGAAGAGAACAGAATCGTTATCGTGGGTGGAGGCAAAAAGGACTTTGAAACTGACAGCGACACAAAGTGGGATGGACTGGGTTAAGTTGCAAACGGAGACAGCTACGATCACCCGAAGTGGCGGTGCCACAATTTACTTGTTCTTTCCTCTTTTCTTCCGTCCTCCGAAGGGTTGCTAGCCTCGAGAGTAGCCTAGCTACATAGTTCAATTCAATCTCTGCTGCTCGCAACCGCGGACCCCCGTTGATCATCCTCTCTGCTGGCAGGAACCACGCCCGGACCGTGCTTATTCGTCTCTTTTGATAAACGGAGATGCCGGCAGTACTTGTCCTCATCTGCAAACCTCCTCTGGTCTATGTAACAAGAGTGTCAGGACGCACCAAATACGCTCGCTCGGGCAATTAAGAAGGTCGTTCGCGTCAGGTCCTCACGGTGGCGCACGGTCGTCGAAATGGGCCTGATCATGACAGGATGCCCGGTCGATTAATCCTGAAATAGATGGCCTGTCAATCCATCCGTTCTCATCCAGGTCTCGATGTTGATTGCGCTCAATTCGGAGGGGCATTCCCAGCGTAATATATCGACCACTCAAATCTCCGCTCCGCCGCCATCCCGTGCTTCGCTGGGTGCTGGGCGGCGGGAGGGCACGCGGATCTGGACTGCCCAAAAAATGTTCTGATTCGGTCGTGAGCTCGTCACTGCAGCACCCAGGCTACGAGGCGCGCTCGACGCTTGAGCAATTTTTTGAAAAGTAGGCCAACAGAACCAAACTCGCAAACGCCCGATTCCGAATCGGGAAGGTTTGCTCTCAACCCCCGCGTCGTTTTTCTCTCCCCGTTGGCGCTGCCGGTTAGCTACATTGACCACCGGGACTGGATTGCTGGACATTTTGGCGCTGTAAAGCTCTCCAGGTCCGAGGAACCAGCGGCAAACGGGTTTCCTGGCATTTTCGGGGTCAATCGCGTATACGAATGGGGCCTCTCACTCCTATGCAGCTTTCAAATACCGTGGTCCTGAGCCCCTTTTGGCGGCACACGTCTAGTACGAATCCGGGTGGCGGTGCCACTTCAGTCTCCTTTCCCTTGAACCCACGCAACGTTAGTACGCGTCGAAACAGCACCCGTCTTACTTTATCTAACAAAAGCCGTCACAGGCAGATTCACCTGGGCGCGCCCGGCCCCCCGACCGAATCAAAGGACGAATTCGAAAAGGACCCTCAAGCCGAACTCCTCGACATCGGCTGCGAGTCGAAGCGCCCCGTCCCGGAGCGGCTTGTTCATACCAAAGCCATTTTGACCGCTGCTCTTACCGGCCTCGTGGAGGGTCAAGACATCTGGGTCTTCTACGACGGCATATGCCGCTCGACTCGGAGAGCTCTCATTGCCCGCCCCGGCTCCGAGGTGAACGTTACGCGCGAGGAGGAGGAGATGTGCGCACGGATCTGAACCCTTCGGTGGCCGCACACAATGCTGGATCTGATCAATTTATTCGAAATAGCCAGCGCGGTCCATCCCCGACAACAAGGGTGCGCTGGAGCACGCCCTTCTCGGAGGGATGGTAAAAGCCCTCTGGGCTGCCCCGGTCGTCGAGAAAAGAGACTGCTTCGTTCGCATCAAGGATCTTTGGATCCGTTCGGTAAGTGCTCGGAATACCAGGTTCATCGTTGCTGACTAGTATATTTGATACGTCAGGAGCATCTGGCGAGTTCGGCTTCCAGTGGAGCGCACTGCGCGAGCTTTGTCCTGAGTTTGAACAGAAGACATGGCTCCATTGTACTCCGCTGGCTACCCAGGTCCCAGCCTCTGGCACAGGCTGCTGTTCCGGTTAACACCGGGAAGGTCCTAACGAGGGTTGGCTGGCATGAACTTTAAAATTATTCGCTGGGAGGGTACCTCGTATATCAGGGGCCCAGAGTTTTTATAAGTACCTCTCAGATTGTTCGGCGCCAGTTCTTTGAAATAGCGAACAACACCTCTGTCAATGGGATTGGGCTCGGGATTTGAAAGCCTCATACTAATTCCGAATCCACTGCGGACCCCTGGGTCCAGTGTGTAGAATTTTCCAGGTGAAGCTGGAGCACAGTTTCCCACTTTTCAGTTTGAATTTCAAGTCTATTTGGTCGTGATTGAATCAAACGGCAATATCGTGTGATTGTTTTTCAGGCCAAACTCCAAGCCGTCATGTCCAGCCTCCAAGGCTACGTTGACCGTACGTTCCACGCTCTCATCGCGCTCCAATCAGCACTAACCTAACCCCGTGCCTAGGTCGCGTCCTCCTGATCCTGCAAGACGGACGCGTGATCGTGGTGAGTTCGACAATCCGCTCATCCTCATTTGCTCGCAAACCCATTCATTTAACGCGGGCCACAGGGCGTGATGGCGGGATTTGACCAAAAATCGAATGTGGTGCTCTCCGACTCGAAGGAGCGCACGTACAGCATCGACGCGGGCGTGGAGGAGACCCCGCTTGGGTTATATCTCGTGAAAGGCGACATGATGTGCGTGCCGTCCAGCCTTTAATCTGCCTTGCTGCCACCTTTTGTGCAAAGCGACTCATCGCCTGCGTTTCCACCCAGCGTGCTCATCGGTGAATTGGACGACGCTGTCGACGCGGCGGTCGACCTAGGGACGATCCACGCTGAGCCGATACCGCCCATTCGGTACTAATTGCGGCGATGCCCACCGTATGGTGTATATTGTGCGCGCGGTATGAACAAACGATAATCTGAGCCCGGGCGGCGCGAATCCCGCCTGCAGTCGGCGTCAAAAAGGATTTCAAGGACGGGTGGGCGGAGGGAGGAGCCTCGGCTTCCTTTCTTCGCTTTTCCCTCCTCGCGTTTTCGTTGTGCATCAGGACGAGGGACTAGAGACGGGAAGCGGGAGACTAAAAATGTATGTATGTGGATCGAGCAACAAAAGTATCTGCCTGCTAATATCACCCACGCCTCATTGAGTATCCACCTCCGTCGGCCGCCGCTCTTTGCAATCCCTTCGCCGTCATCTGACGTCCTAACATCTCCTACCGCCGTCATCCTCGTCCTGTGTAAACTTTGTTTTGGAATTTCACGGACCCCATTGGCCCATTTGGATCGTCTTGGAGGGGATGCTCTCTCCCTCCAGGGCTCCTGTCCTGTGGAAGATACCGATTTCTGACTGGATTCCCTCTTCCCATTCTGATTCCAAGTCTTCAAGTTCCCTTTTGGGGCTTTACCAGGGTAACGAGAACGTCTTCAGTTTCTACACTTCGGAAAACAGGTTTCCAGTGGCGTTGACGCTTCGCTTGCGATGACATTCCCCGCCGGGGGCCCGCGATCCTTCGAAGAAGGATGGCCTTGGGAGAAGCCGATGAGCGGGCGACGTCGGGTATTGCTAGAGGCCGCTGGGGTGAGAGAAAGGCGCTCTTCTTCTCCAGTCAGACGGTCACCGCCATCTTCCTTCGGGACAGGCGTGAATGCATGAATTTAGAGTTCGGTGCTGCGAGAACTTGAGCTGAGAACGAGAAGAGAAAGTCAAGATGATGCGATCATCTATGATCCGTCTTGTGATCCGTCGATCCACGGGATCTCCAACCTGAGAATCTCAGTCACGTCAATGCCGCTCATTTCGAGAGCCATTAGATGCTCCCGCTACGTTCCTAGAGCGCAGTGTCTGAAGCGATTTTCTACGGATGGACCATCGCTTCTGCGTCCAAGGCCGAGGCCAATGCAGCTTAGCGAACGGCAAATCACTATTGGGATTGCGTTGGGAACGCTCGGAGTAGTTACTGTGGGATATGCATGGTGCGCCGCACGCGATCCTTGGGCCAAGTCTTATATCTTGAAGAGTTCAGTTATAACGTATACACCACCTGGCGCGACACGTTTCCGCCTGAGGTGCGCAGCGACTTGAAGCACGGTATTCGTGCGAAGAACCGGGGAGACTTTGAGCACAGTGCCTACTATAAACGCAAGTATGTTTCTTAGTACGCGCAATCTGAGCTGTATTGTCTTCTGACTGACGGACGCCTCGTAGAGCGTGGAACACCGCGATAGGTCTTCCGATCGAGGAATTCAAGGCCGAGCCTTACCTCAAAATCACTGGGATAGCGGTCGATCTGGCGGGGGAACTTGAAGAGCAGGGCAAGACGCAGGAGGCCTTTGGACTGTATCGCGAGGCTTTCGACCTGATCCGTCGTAGTCCACCAGAACTTCTTAGTGGGCCCGAACGCTTACGCGCTGTATCTCTCGCGGTGAGGCTTGGGCAGCAAGCCAAACGTTGTGCCCTTCCCATCGAAGAGGAAGAAATAATACTTGTTTGGGCCGTGGAAGAGATCTTGAAGCTGCTTATAGAAACCCAAGGAACCTCATCGGCTGGCGAGGCATCCCGGCCACTCGACTTCGCCCATTTAAATTTGCCCAATTGGCTGACGAAGGAGGACGTAGCTGTTCCGCTTCAGATGCTAGGCGGCTTTTATGGGAGATTCGGGAAATTAGAGTGTGCCATCTCTCTTTTTGGTTGAGCCTTGTTACTGAAGAGGATGCTAGATACGCGATACCACTATATTTACAGGGGATAACTGCACTGGTGTCAGATAATGGTGCCAAAGCTTTGCCGGAAAATATGTGCCAAGGTACGGAGACCGAGCGCTTCGAATTCCCTGCCTAGTTGAACTTTTTTGAAGGGGCGTTTTTGATGAACAATATTTCGGAACTTATCATTCGGGGCGACCCCACGGCGGAGAGGCAGAAGCATGCGGAGGCCTGGGCCCAGAAGGCTCTCTCCATTTTACATACCGCCAGAAAGGAAGCGAAAGAACCGATTTCAATATGCGAACAAGTCCTTTACGCCTCTTTATTCAACGCGGGCATACTCCGTGAGGTGCGTTCTGCGTTTTCGGTGTGGCTCATTTTTGACAGCAAAAGTACAGCTGGCGGGAGACCATAAGAACGCCCGCACCTTATATGTGTCAGCGTCCGAACAGGCAAAATCATCTGGGATAGATGCAGGCGTCACAGCAACTGCGGTGGCGATTGCGAGATTAGATACAAAACCACCTTGAGACCTCTGTAAATATACATCGTTGTTAACTTGTGGAGTCACGGATACAAACAGCGGGCGAAATTCTTATGTGCTAGTGTCATTTCTTTAGGTATCCCGTCCACCATTCCTCGAAAAGCGATAGACCAAGACCGTCCTCGAGACCAAGGTCCTCGGTTTCTTGCGTATACAACTTGCAGTCCCGAGGACGGGTCGTTGCCCCGGCGCCTGTAGGGGGTTCGGCGTCGGGAATAATGTGAGTGTGCGGAAGTCCCAGAATTTTCGCGAATATAAGACACATCTCATACTTGGTAAAAGGCTCCGCTGCGGAGTAGTGTAAAATGGCCGGAATGGGCTTCTTGTATGCTGAGGAGATTTTAGATCTTTGCGCGAGACAGTTGCTGCATTGTCCGATACCTGAGAGCTTTACGAGGAAATTCCCAATGTCAACCACGTTGGTTGGGTAGCGCGTCGCGTAATGATCCATCTTGTACGTTTTCCCGGACTGGTCTTCGACGACATCGATGAGAATGTTGACGGCCGTATCGGAATTGTTGGGGGCGGGTCCATACCTAAGAATGCATCTCAGAAACGTGGCATCGGAAGATATGGCGGGCTGCTGACAAAACTGGGACTCGGAGAATGATAGCGGTAGCACCTTCAACTCCCAGAATTCTCACCTCTCCTTCTAGCTTGGTCTGACCGTAAAGCTGCAAGGGGTTGGTTTTCGCAGCGGGAGCGTAAGGAGGTGATGTGCCATCGAACACATAATCTGCATGGGCATTCGCGGCGTTATATATGACGCTAAAAGATAGAGAGACATACCAGTGGATATGTACACGAGCGTGAATTTCAAGAATTTGGATAGTCGGGCAAGATGGTCCGGAACGTCCGCATTTAGCTGGAAAGGTTCAGTAGACACGCATTATTTCTCCGTGGTTACCTTACCTTTCGCGCGCCTTCCGGATCCTTGAAACAGATCAGCGGAAAGCCCCGTGGGCATTCTTTCCTCACGTACCTTCTCCGCTACGTCGGGTCTGCGTTCAGCAGCGCAGTGAATAACCCCTACAAAGGTAGATGAGAACGAGACGCGATTGCCTCAAATGACAACACACAATTGGGTGCGAACTCCCGGAAGAGCTTTTTCACCTCCTCCTCATGTAGTAAGTTGATTTTCCGGAGACCATCTCCAGATCGCGAATGTGCGAGACTGAGGACTTCCGCATCGGGTCGCTCGGTGATAAATGCTTGTCGGACAGCAGATCCAAGGACTCCAGAGGCACCTGTGATCCAGTAAATACACATCTCCACGAATTAGATGATCGATTGCCTGTAATAATGACTTTGAACACCATCTGAGTCGTTCCTGAATCGCCGCGAATGGCAAATGGCTGTAGAGACACGTGATTAGGTACACAATTTCATAATCAGATTAGATTAGATTCATGCTGTTCAAGTTCAATGTTCAATAATTAGTTCAAATTGTTCGAGGCGGGGTGACATAGGACAGGCTCATTAGTATGCCAAGTTGTCGCCTATTCTTGCTCATACAATTTTCTTATGTCACTTACTAGTAGTAAAATTTCAAAATGCAATTTGTAGTACGGTACCCGGCAGCCGTTCCTTAATCCTATTCGAGACTTGCGTTGGTAATCCCTATCTTGGCGGCGCAGCAGGTAGCGTGGCAGCGGAAGGAAATATCTTTCGGGTTGAGACTGTCCATTGAAAGTGTCCTGAAAGTGTCGAACATTCATATGCATGGCATAGTACGCAAGAATACCCTTGCTTCATGGCCTTTGATTCGCTCGTAAACTTTGCGGGGCTGTTCTAATTCTTTTATGGAGTGATCAGGGGCTTTTGACGATCTACCAAGTTGATTGGTTTTGGCGAGCGTTTGTGCGTCAAAGATGACGGGGAAAGGCGGCACGGGCACGCGCAATGATCACCGCCGCAACATCGATAGGGTTCTATAGGAATACCCAGACAGACCGAAACCTGGAGCGTCGCCGCCTTGTACTTAAGGACTAGCCTAGGTTCCTGGTTAACGAGCAAAGTGTCTCACAAACGGTGATCGGGAATACCTGACAAGAGCTGTGGCGATGCTGTTGTTGTGGTGATCCGCCCCTGACCCTCGTGCTTGAACATTGGAGCCTGAAGCGTCGGCAAACCGGCTCTCACTTAGTAGCCAACGGTAGTCCAACGGTAAGTCCGACTCCTAGCGGCGCTGTCTAGCGCTGTCTTCGAATAGAGTTCAGATCACTGACCACTTGCCCGTGATCTCTGCAGTTTTCCGGAGGGCTTTTCCAAGTTCCTGCAGCAGCTTACACGGTTGTGCCCATTTCCAAAACAGCGGGCTCGCGAGGGTCCTTCCTCACTCCGTGATGAGTGAGGTTTTTCAAGTCGCGTGAGCTTGAGCGCATCCTTTTTTCTCTGCTCCTTCATCATCCACGGGTGTCCGCCGATGCCTCAAATTTCCCGCGTAACGCTTCCTGGAATCTCTCTGTGGCTTCGAGTGGTCCTTTTCCACAAGAACTTACTTTATCCAAATCCGCCTGTAGATTATCCAGCTATCTTCTACGGCCGACAAAGTCCTGACTGTGGGCATAACTGGCCATGGACTTCGTTGCGTCAATAACAACCTTAAACCCACACTACGCAGAATTCCTCCTCATTGCCTCAAACCCAATCTAAATATTCCTCTTCCGTCATCTCTCTTCTTCTGCACTCCGCCAGTCATTAATATTACAGCCTTCTTTAATTCTCGCTCGACATATACATAAACCCCGCCCAAATAAAGTTCGACACTCCGAACGTTCCGTATGTCTTCTGTGGAGAATGGTTCTCATTCCTGAACAAAAATCCGTAACTCTATACACTTTCCTCGACCGATGGCCACAGGCCGCACGCACAATACATCAGCCTTGGGCATGTAAACGCCGGCTCCGATAAATTTGGTTGGTTACAGTTATCTTACAGTCTTACAAATAAATGCCTGTGAATCCGATCTACATCGCTTCAAAGGAACAAGCCGCTATCAGGCCAAGATCAAGCTGCCATCTTGGCTGCCATTCTCTTTATTGAGGCCGAGCCGTCGTCAAGCGACAACAGGCCATGTGGGCATCACAACCCGGATCGTTGGTACCGACCTGGCCGTAAACTAACGCCGATTAGAGGCCAACTTTGTTCATTCCCCTTTTGCAATGGAAATAAGAAGGTCGCTGGGATACATAATTCAAGGGTCGCGTCTCCACTCTCCACTCCTCCCCAATGGTACCGCCGAGCAGTCTGCGCAGTGTTCGCAGTACGCGCACCAGGGCAAAAAGCGATGCCATGCCGCCTTCTAGTTTTGACCCTGCGGCGCAGCCTACACCCTCGTACTCACATGTGTCGAGCTATCGGTAAGTTTGCGCGGCCAATATTCGAACCCATGGTGTATTCAGTTTCTGTCAGGTCTCTGCAAATGGAGCTCTTACTTTACAGCCCCTATGTCAAGGTCGTACCCAGCGCCTGGAGTGCTAACCACACTCTACCTGTGTTCGGCGGTAATGACGTGGTGGGGGGGAAGGTCATCCTCGATTCCAGCTGCCAGGCAGGCCGTCTTATGCTGACTGTAAGTTCGAGCTGCCCTTCAGCGTCTGTCCAGCTAAAATATTCCCAGATCGAAGGTGCCTTCACGTATACCGCGGGCAAAAACGAGGAGGACGCGGGTCCTTACGACCGACCTCCAGAAAAGCGAAGACATGTGTTCTTTTCCTCCTCGAAGGTCATACAAGTGTCTTCCGCGGACTCGAATCCTCCGCGATCAGCATTCCGGGACGTCTTCGTCATAAAACGACGGCCGAGTGGCTCCAACCTCAAATCTGTGGTACTGGAACCTCGTGCCTATCCTTTTGCGTTCGAGCTCCCTCGAAGTCAGCGTTCCGAAGAGGAGATGCCCCCCACCTTTTGTTCGTCAGACCCTAGTTGCGCACCTTTCGAAGTCATCTATCAAGTATCAGCAACATGGGAATCTTCTGACATTACTGAAAACCCTTCGTTGTACGTGCATACCAAAGCAATTCCATTTGTACTCATGTCGAGGCTTCAGTCTTGAGATTCCCATTGTCTTGCATCCTGATCCAGACTTCCACTCCCTCGATGGCCTCCCCGACAACTCGAGTTCGTGGCTTGAAATGCCTCTCAAGTCTGAGCGACCGATTTCCGATTTCCGGTGTGCTGTTAGTGATGTGGATCAAGCATCCCGAACTTTGTCTAACATTCATCCCGTCTATCTAGGTTACGTTGCCTACTTCTGTTACATTCTCTCGCGCATCTTCCATTCCATATTTTGTCGTCTTCACAACAACCCCTCGATCCTCAACCCTCGCACGGGAGATAGCTGCCGATGCTACAGTCTCCATCTCTGTCTTCAGCCAAGTGACCATCACGGAGGCGGCTACCCTTCCTATCACTCCTCCGCATACCCCTCTGAGCGAAGAGTCGTCGTCAGACTCGCTGCCATTCAAGCCGTCAGGCACGAAACTTCTCAGGCGGGTGAGGTCCCGGACATCCCCCTGGTCGCCTCAAAGCTTGGATGACCTGAAGATGCGAGACAAGCCTCTGCCTCGGGTGCCAACGCAAACGGTCTTTTCAGAAACGCAGACCATCCACACCGGCATCTGCATAGGATTTCCGAAGCGACCCCGGCACCAGCAAAGCAGTACCAAGGTGCACCCATCGTTGCATGCTCACCAGGCTCTTCCGGATGGCCTGCATAAAGCTAAAATTCCTCTCGACCGGGACATGCTTCCAAGCATTGACTGGGCGGGCGTTTCGGTCAAGGTCCGTCTACCATCCTCGCGGGTTAATTTCATCCTGATATACGCTTCAGTATTATATGGATGTATCTGTTCTATTCGGTCAAGACGAACTAAGAGCGAGGGTGCCTCTGCGGATAACATAACCGTCTTCTTTTTTTTTTGCTATCACGCTCCTTTACCTCTCGCATATCATTATCGCTTTGAGAATACTTGCATCATTTGTATACATAGTTTACTGCATCATAGTACGCCACAAAGGCCGGATCGGATACAATTGTCGCTTTTTGGTCAAAGGCGTTTTGATTTCCTTTTTTGGTTGCTGTACGCTTGAGTATTCGTCCTTCCATGTCTGGTGAACGCCCGTCCTCGAGATGGCAGATAATGCAAGACGGCAAGACGTTCTATAAACGGCAGCAGCTCTACTCTATCCCTGGCAAGCTGCCCCATCTCAGTGACTATATCGTTGCTGGATGTCGTTACGGTGGCCCCATAGGTCGCTACTTTCTCCCCTTGAGACATGCTAGTCTGATGGCTCCCTCCAGCGCTCATGCGGGATCACACCAAGCTCGTTGCCTTGGGACGCACGACTCCAGCCATCACCAAGGCCCAAATTCAAATCTACTCGCCCGCAGGCGAAGGCTTGCTGTTGTTCAGTGTGGATATTTATTGGTCTTGTATCGGAAATCTAGCTTACTACCAATACCAGTGGGACCAGGGCAAGATAATACGATTTGGGTGGACATCTGACGAACGCCTGGCGATCTTAAACGAAGAGGGAACATACCGTCTATATGACCTGCAGGGCGACTATCAACAGTATTCGCTGGGTAATGAGGCTGGGGAAATGGGTGTGATAGATGCTCGAATCCACGACGACGGTCTAGTAGCCTTGACTGGGTCCCTGTCGTTGCTTGAGGTCAAGGGTTGGGACGGTGCTCGTCCTTTGACGCTGGCGAACCCAGGTGTGTGTGGTCAGCCAATTCTTTTTCCGTTGGCTAACAACTCTCAGGTTTATCCCAGCCGCCCAATTCTTGGGCCGTCATCCCTCCCGATCTCAATATCTCGCGACATGTGGAGGTCTTACTGTCCGTGGAATCTACAATACTCAGCGTGGACAATCTAGAGAGCGTAGATCAACGTTTATCGCAGGGCCCATTCACTCACGTTTCCCCATCTCCCAATGGCAAATCCCTTGCCCTCCTAACCTTCGCCGGGACGTTATTAGTCGTGTCGTCTGATTTCCAGCGGACCCTCGCTGAATTCAAGACAGGCGATGTTGTCGGCGCCGAGGGATCCGTAAATCAAGTGGAATGGTGTGGTATAGACGCCATCCTCGTCACCTGGGATAATCTTGTCGTCGTCGTGGGCCCTTTCGGAGACACCCTCGAGTAGGTCGGCCTTCTCATGTCAGCGTGGACGTGATGACTGAACAAAATTGTGCTCCAAGATATCATTACTCTGGTCCAACTTTTGCCGTGACCGAACCCGATGGCGTACGAATACTAGGGCCTGATGTATGCGATCTTATCCAAAAGGTTCCATGTAGGGATCGCTTATTCCACTTTCATGTATCTTGCTTGTTGACGTGCTCGGCCATTAGCTTCTTCTGCTTCGATCTTCCGTCCCGGTTCTACATCTGCATCTGCTATTCTATACGACGCTTGGGAAAGCTTTTCACAACGCTCCCCCAAGGCCGACGAGAATATACGCAGTATACGTCCTGAGCTTGCTGCGGCTGTCGATGAATGTATCGAAGCGGCTGGTCAGGAATGGGAGCCATATTGGCAGCGCCGCCTTTTAAATGTTGATCTTCGTCTTATCTCGGTCGCCAGGTGCTGATATAGCCTTCCAGGCGGCCAAATTTGGTCGAGGTTTCCTAGACCTCCATAATCCTACTGACTTCGTTAATATGGGCCAGACGCTGAAGGTCCTAAATGCTGTCCGTTTCTACGAAATTGGGATACCCCTCACGCATCTACAGTCAGTTCCCTTTTGACTTCCATCTTGTACGGTGCTCATCCATAGTACCATAGATACATTTACGCTTCTCCTTCACATCTCATCAGGCGCTTGACCGCTCGCAATATGCACCTACTTGCCCTGCGAATATCGACCTACTTGTCGATCAAACCTGATGCTGTCCTCAAGCATTGGGCCAGCGCTAAGATCCTGCGTTCTCGCCCATCAGCGACGGGGACGGGCGCGGAAGCCGATCTCGGCGGAGACGAGGACGTGTGCAAGCTGATCGTGGATAAGTTCGAGCAGCTTGGGGGCGCTGATGTTTCTTACGCGGAAATCGCTAAGCGCGCATGGGAGGTCGGCCGGGGTGGACTTGCTACTAAGGTTCGTCCATAATCGGTGCCTATTAATTGTCGCTTGACTTAGCATCTTCACCAGCTCCTAGACCATGAGCCCAGGGCGTCCGACCAGGTTCCCCTCCTGTTAAGCATGAAGGAGGATCGGCTGGCTTTGGTCAAGGCCGTTGACAGTGGCGACACTGACCTTGGTAAGGTTCAACGCCTTGTGCTATTGTTCGGTCTGACCCTTCGTTACAGTATACCATGTATTACTACACTTGCACAAACGCCTCCCGCTGGGCTCTTTTTTCCGGCTGATCGAAGACGGTGGTTCTCAGCTTGCTCCTGCAAGTAAATTGCTCCAAGTCTACGCTAGGGAACAGAATAGAGAAATGCTCCGGGACTTCTTCTATTCCGACGACCGCCGAGTGGAAAGTGCCGTGTTGTCGCTCGACGAAGCCGCAAGCATTTCGGTGCGCGTCCATCGCAAACCTAATCATATTCGTCTCATGTAAACCCTACAGGACCCTGCTTCGAAAATCACCGCTGTTCGAGCAGCGCAGAAATTCTTTTCCGAGGATAAGGATCGTGGATTCGAATCCAAGGTCAGAAACTAACTCCCCGCAATGATCGTCTTAACAGAATGTTATGCAACAGATGATGGATGAGAGCGCCCGCTTGCTTGCCGCCCAGCAGCAGTTAGAGAAGGAGACGGATGGAAAGATCATATTCTTCGGTTTGAGCGTTAACGAGACAATCCGAACGTGTCTCATCAACGGGATGTCGAAACGGGCGGACAAAATCAAGTCCGACTTCAAGGTCCCAGACAAACGGTAACATCTCCGGTATCTCCAATCGTATTTACTGATCGGCCTTACAACGATAGGTTCTGGTATGTGAAACTGCAGGCCCTAATATCAACCAGCGATTTCGAAGGTCTGGATGCGTTTTCCAAATCAAAAAGAAGTCCTATTGGATACGAGCCGTTCGTCCATCAACTGGTCGAAGCGGGACACTCCAAAGAAGCCCTCTCCTATGTTGTCCGCTGCGATTCGCCTAAGCGAGCCGATCTATATGTCGAATGTGGAGAGTGGCGGATGGCTGGCAAGGAATGCAAGGAGCGGGGCGATAAAGCTAAACTCGAGTGCGTTTTCCATGATATCACTTTGGAATTCTGATTTAGCAGGACCCCGTAGGGCCATACGACATAAATGCCCAAACTCGTTGATCGCACGGGAGTTTGATCAAATTTTAGCGTCTATGAAATAACGTCTTTTGTATCCTAGAGGAACAACCAGAATACAGTAATAACGGACTCCGTCCCTGCACCCAACGGCGTTTGACGCCACGTAATGATCCTGTGTTAGTGAGGAGAATAACTTGTTTACTTACATAATACGATGGCTATCCTCTCTGCTGGCTCCTTCAACTTGTCTTGGCTAGCTGCGGCTAAGCATGCGCTGTAGCGCCCAGGGCTCTGGATCCCGCTCGTGGACGCCGTCGTCTTCCAAATCACCGCGGACTTCAAGTGTATACGGAAGCGGCACTTCTCTCGTTACCCGATATTGATCAACCTGCATCCAACATATGAGTACCACAACAAAAAGACGGTGAGAGAACACAAAAATTTCCGATGTGCTCATTCTCAAGGCGGTCTGTGCGGGTTTAACTGTCAACTGAATGGCGGAGAAAACAGCGGACTTGCAGAAATTCCACAGCCATCGTCTCACTATCTCCAGTAAGCCCACAACAAATGTCCGCAACATGACATCTGGCCCTTTTGCTGGGATATAGAGGACCCACAAAAAGCGGATCAGCGTGTTTGTTACCTGGGGGAACGTTTTATTATTCCATACTTGAACCAGTGAGTGCACATACGATGGCAAGATAATACAGCTACGGAACAGATCAAGGAACAATCGGGGACGGCTTATATTTCACTGACAAAGATGTGATTCGTGTAAACAAGTTCCTGTCGGAGCAAGAAGTGCCGACTGTGCAGGCGCAATATAGACCAATCCATCAGAAAGTCCTACAACGATGTCAGATCAATTAATTGGACGTTTTTACCCTCAAGGATTACCCAGGTCAAGGCATAACTCGTGTAAATTGCGTTTACTAGGCACCAAAGGGCGAAAGGCTGATCATAGTGGCTCCCTGGGAGGGGGAATAAGTTCCTAATGTTGCCGCGAACTAATGCACTTACCGCGATGTCTCCAGATGAAGTAGCAAAGATAACTAATTATCCCTGTCCCGTATTTTCCCGCCTATCCTCCAGGTTCGACCAACAATCGTCGGATATTGAAAATAAAACCCACGTTGATAAGATGTGTAGTCAGCTTGGAATCCGCATAACGTTTGAAAGATTGGATCAATCGCACAAGAAAGGGAAGGACTCCTAGGACGAATGCTAATGGCCAAAGTCTCGAGACATTGCCACATTGCCTCCAGTCAGCATTCAATCCTCGTGAATATACACATCCGATGAGAGTGAGGTTAGATAGTGTAAAGACGAGACTGCAAAATTGATCCCTGGGACATTTCGTGAACATTATGCAAAGTCGGCCGAATATTTCGTACCCCATCCAAAAGTCCGTAAACTGCAGACATGGTTGAGCTGTGAAATATAGATACAGACGGATAATCAACGCACTTCTACACGCTTGATACCAGATTTGAAAAGTTTGCCGACATTCTTGATCAACCAGTATCTCGAGGGCTTGAAGAGAAGGGGAAAGGGATCGAACATCACGACGGCTGCGAGAGCAAGCCATACTAAAGGCCAAATTGATGGAGACACATTCGGTGCCCCAATTCGAGCGAAAGACAACCAGAACGCATAGCAAAGAGCTGCAAGAAGAGCGCTAGGGGTCTAGCGTGAAGAATTCAGGGCCAAGACATATGTTGAACGAAACTTTGAGGACCAACCTGAAAATATTCGCGATGGTCCAGGCGTGTTCGTAAATCCAATTCTGAAATGTGTAATCAACACGGTAAGCGTGGCAAATAATTCAGATCGAGACGCAACCGAAAATGAAGACATAGTTGATTCTAGCCTTTGCCCATGCCAGAAGATTAAGACCGACAAGAAGCGCAAAAATGACTGGAACCGCCAAAACGCCGTAAATGAAAAGCAGGCCGTCCCAACCCGGGATGGAGTCGCGCGTGCTTTGGCGGAAACCTGTGAAACGTCAAGAACCGTAATGCTTGCAGCTTAGGATTCGTACTATGGGCGATGCCCGACCCCAGTGCGGCCAACCCGGAACCAATGGCGATTCCGCTCCAGAAGGTGCTGTTATGGTGTGATTTGTATTGGGGACCTGCATGAAGGCGTGTTATGGCCTTCTGCCTATCTCCCTGGGCTGAAGATTTACGGGTCAGATCAGAAACAATTAATGACGACGATGACGCATTACCAAAGCTGTCGGCAAAGATATTCTGCATCGCTGCCATCATGGCCCGGAGGGTTTCGTCCGAGAAAAATGCACTTCTCTCAACCTGGAAAGCGTTTTGACAACTATCATTTATATCGTGAATTACTAGCATACCTTCTCCGCCATGTATGCTCGTTGGGCCGGGATCTGTCACAATGTTCAAAAATAGCAGGAACGTGAGATATCTCAGTACTTACCTTTGTTGCCTTCTCGAATTTTTGGAGGACCCTTCTGAAGCCGTAGATGTTCAAGACCTGATGGAAGAAAATGAATCAAGTGAATAACCGTCGCACAAGTTTACTTACTCGATAATTGTGGAGCATCTCCAAACCACTGAAAGAGGAAAAACGTCAGTCGACAAGTCGGAATAGGAAAGCAGTCGAGACTTGCCGATAATGCTCTAATACTGCTTTCTTGATTTTTCGCCTGGAATTTAAATATGCCTTCGGATCCAGGTGCTCATGCCATCGTTCGTTTTCCATCCTTTCTTCGTCCTTCCGTTCTTCATCCTTCTTGAGCCTGGTAGACACTTCTTCGACAGATATCCTAGGAATGTCGGTAGCATTCTCCGTGTATGCGGGTGCAGCGGACGTTGACCTCCTTCTAAAACTGTTGGAAATCATACGTGGGTTAAAAATGGTGGTCCATGAGAAATAGTATTCGGGTTGAGCCGCCTGTTGATCAAATATTTTCAAGGCGTTTGAGTGATCGGCATAAATTGAATGCGCACATCGAATAGCTTGCGATGTGCATTGAGCTCCCGCAATTGTGCCTCCAACTCTCTGGTCCTCTTTTTCATTGCAGCTTCTCGGTCAATATAAAACTTTTCAACTTTTTCCAATTCATTGTCCAAGGCAGAGAAAAATGCGAGCTCCTGCGGCGACAACTGAGGCACAAGAGCATTCAATGATAGCTCAGAATATGGGTGTCGTCTCGAAGGATATACTTCAAAAGACAGATCAGTCATGCAGCGAGAACGAGTAAGAATTGCCGTACTAAAGTGTGTCAAGCCCCTCATGACACGACTCGCTGGACTTGAAGGCGGGACAACTGGACTCGGGGGCACCACGTCACCCCGACGAGTCTGTGAGTTATTAGTTCCTTGTCGTGCGACTGGGCCAAATAATTCAGGAAATAATCAAGAAAATGAAGAAGAACCCGACACACTGGCCGGCCGGGATATATTGCTATTCTTGATACGACGACTGCTCAAGGTCGCGGCTTCACCCCCAGGACTCGGGAGGGTAAGGTGCGAATGATTTGTGGCCTGTCGTACAACTGAAAACGGTTCAGTAAGCATATCAATGACATGTGGTTCAATTCACCGAGTCGGGGAAGGGTTATTTTTGGACCACGCCCAGTGTTTGTGGCTGCGACGCCACCAGGGCTTGGAGGTCCTTCTGCGCGTCCTTGACTCCGACTCCGAGCCGAAGACATGAGATCATGGTTCTCTACAGGTAAGTGAACAGAACTCGTTCCAGAAGAATTCTCCCCCGATTCTGATTGTACAATCACAGACAACATCGATCCGTCCTGATGGTTTAGCTGCGAATTCGAGTAGGAGTCGGTGGGGTATGCTAATCCATCCTGGACTCGGCGGATTGCTCTTATACGTTCCTTGAAAACGCGGTAGTCTCTTGAAAGATTCGTTTGTCAGTTCTGAAGCAAATGAGGGGGTGAAAATATTTCAAACATGTATGCGCGTTTCCATTCGGGTGTCTGTAAATGGATCAGCGAGGTCAAACTTTTTGAAGAAACTAGACCTGGGTATCTTCGAGATATCTTGAATTTTTCTGGTTGAGTTTGTGGTGGAACGGCGAGGAATGCGATTTTTTACCTCGTGAACTTCATCCTGGAGTTGGAAGAAGATTTGGACCTTGGAATAGCAGTTGT
The DNA here is from genome assembly GCA_029289565.1 of Mycena galericulata. Classification (NCBI taxonomy): domain Eukaryota; kingdom Fungi; phylum Basidiomycota; class Agaricomycetes; order Agaricales; family Mycenaceae; genus Mycena; species Mycena galericulata. The sequence continues at coordinate 312,228 of JARKIA010000194.1, forward strand.
GGTTGATTCGGAGAAGGGGGTTGCTGGTGCATGGCGAGGCTGAGCCGCTGGTTTTGTGCGCCTTGCCTCTCCCACGTTGCGTCGAGACAGAGCGTTGCAAAGAAGTTCAGAAGTCAACTATAATTAGACTTTCATTTTACACTCACCTAACTACGGCACAAAGACAGTCGTGTGAGTACTTGCGGAGGCCCCCGGTCACTGGCACATAGGTCGGTCCGCCCAAAATCCAAAATTCTGGTTGATTTACTCTATGAAAATGAAGGTAAATTGGCTCTAGCAGCCACAAAAAACACTTTTTTCGTCTACACTGCTGGAATCGGCTTAGTTTGGTCCCTCCGAATTGCTGCAGATAGGTTAGACCCACTAGAACCGTCTGGGGGCCGAGATAGAGTTGCAATTTTCGTCTTCAAACCGTCGTTGATTTACTCTACGCGCGGACGGACCTATGTGTGAGTGACCGGGGGCCTACTTGCGGGTTCATTGAGAAGCACCACAACGACAGATAGCTCCGTGGAAAGCATTTTTTAGACAGGTTGACCATGCCGACTACAAAGCGCGTGTGCGAAAAGTCTAAACATCTATCACAGCTTTTTGTAGGCGTAAACGAATAGCACGTTGCGGGAGCCAATCTCGTGTTGGACTGACATCATCCTCGTCGTCTGCATCGTCGTCGCGCCGGGCGTCCAAAGAATAGGGAAGTGGAACCTCCCGGGTCACCCGATACTGATCCATGTTGCCTAAATGTTATGTCAGTAGCACATCGGAGGGAGAGGAATATGGAAAGAAAAAATTGCCTAAATGCTCATTTTCGGCACGATCTGGACGCACGCACGTCTTAGTTGGTCGTCGGGGAAAGCGGTGGGGTGCTCACAGAAATTCCATTGCCAACGTCTGAGCATTTCAAGAAATCCGCCAATAAATGTCCGCAGTACCGGGTCAGGCCCTTGCGTTGGAATGTAGATGACCCAGATGAAACGGATGAGGGTATTGGAGAACTGTGGAATGCGTTTGTTGGACAGGTCCTGAAACTCATTCGAAGCACGCACGATGGCAAAATAATAGCACTAGAGAAATATCAGAAAATGCGTCGAGATGTGCATGGAAGAACTCGCATATATGTGATTAGTATAGACAAGTTCTTGGCGCAAGAAAGGGTATTTGGCGCGGGGAGACATAACAGACCAATCCATCAGCAAGTCCTGAAGGCCATGCCATTTAGGTGAGAAGTGTGCGACGAAAGGGGAACTTACCCATGCCAAAGCATAAAATGAGTAGAGTGTTTGAAAAATACACCAAACGACAAAGCTGGGACCGTGATTGCTAGCTAGATTGAGTATTCAGAGCCAGCTCTCAAACATAGCACCAGATACAGCAACCTTTATGTCTCCAAATAAAATAGCACAGGTAGGCTACGATCCCAGCACCGTATTTGCCACCCTGGCGGTCCAATTATTACCGCAAACAAGCCGATCGTGATTAAAAAAAAAGCACACACATTGACCATATGTGTGTTGAGCCCAGAGTCGACGTAACGCTTGACGCTTTGAATCAGCCGCACCAGGAATGGCAAGACCCCTAACACGAAAGCAAGAGGCCAGAACCTGGATGCCGAACCGCATTGCCTCCACTTGCTGTTGTATCCTTCTGCATACAGACAGACAACGAGATAGAGGTTAGAAAGCGTAAACACCAGGCTGCAAAACTGGTCGCTGTCAAGTTGAAAATCTCGGTCACGGGATGCACGTCGAGTGACGTAAATGAACATACCCCATCCAGAAATCCGCAAACTTGCGCGACGATGTCAGCCAGACGTCAGTCAATCGATAAAATAGGATCTACCTCAACCCGCCGAGTCCCTGAGGTCAGAAGCTTGCCTATACTCTTGAGAAGCCAGTATCTCGATGGCTTGAAAAGAAAAGGAAAAGGATCGAACATGATCACTGCTGTGAAGGCGAGCCACACTAGAGGCCAGATAGTCGGGTCAATAGAAGAAGCACCAATTCGAGCGAAGGACAGCCAGAATGCGTAACAAAGAGCTGCTAGCAGAATGCTCGGCGTCTGTGGGGTTGAGGACGGGGACCCATCATGACGGCACAAACACTTACCACAAAATATTCTCGATGATCCATTCGCGTGCGTGGATCGAACTCTGCAACCACGACAAGTGAGAGAGCGAGTCCGAGATCATCTGATACGCTTACCGAAGATGAACACATAGTTGATTCTGGCACCGGTCCATACCAAGACATTCAACCCAACCAGCAGAGAAAATAAGACAGGGACCAGGAAGACACCGTACACGAGCAGAAGAGCATCCCAGCCAGGAATGTCATCGCGAGTACTTTGTTGATAACCTGCGCAGACGGGTTAGAACAATTGGAGCTCGTTGTTTGTTTTTCTTACTGTGATACAACCCTGAAGCTAATGCGGGAGCCGCAAGCCCAACGAAGAGCCCCGACCAGAAAGTATTGACATGGTGGCTTCTATAAGGCGTAGAACGAAGGCGTTCTAATGCTTGCTTCTTGTCGCCGTGAGCTGAAGAAGGCATGGTAATATACACCAAGTGGAAAAATAAAAGCATACCGAATCGGGTGGCGTACATTTCTTCCATGTCGTCCATCATCGAACGAACACTTGCTTCCGATGAAAAAGCGGCGGTGTCAACCTAGGCACGGGACGAGGTGAGTGTGTGTTTTTTTGATCGAGGAAGAAATGGACGGTGCCTTTTCAGTCATGTAAGCATTTTGAGCTGCGATCTGAGACGAGGGTTCAATAACTACTTGGCTATGATACACTGCGTTCACTCGGCGACTCCTCGGCACAGGTCTGCCGTATGGTGCCGTAACTCCGACAGGGCCCTTTTATCTGTGCCGCCGCGCCGTCTGAACGCAATGATATTCGGAAATTACCTTGGTCACTTTCTGGAACTTTTTCAACGCTTTGCGAATGCCAGTGACGTTCAAAATCTGCAAAACAAAAAGTAGAAGAGCGAAACAGGATTGAAGTACCCACTCTGTAATTCTGAAGCGTCTCCAAGCCCCTACGGATGTCCCGTTAACCACAATGCGGAGAACAGTCGAAATGATTGGCACTTGTAATGCTCCAACAGAGCCTTCTTTAGTTGATGTTTAGCACTGTAATATTCGTCTGGGTTCAGGTGAACTGTTCCGTGGTCTGTGTGATAATTTGCACCGCGTTCCTGCGCGAGTTTTTGGCTTGACGACGTAGCGGTATCCGAAAGCTTTGCAGCGGCCTTGCGCACAGTAGCTTTACCTTTCGCCTTCACAGCGGACCCCGCGGATTCCGCTGCTTCCTCCTCTTTGAGAAGTTTGGCCTTGAGCTTGAAGATCGCATTAGTGTTGATAGCAGAATTCCGACCGGAAGGGTAGGCGGCCTGGGAAGTTGAGGAAAGGTATCTGAAAATGTAGTGGGCACTGACATAAAATAGTTTGCGGTGTTCATTAAGTTCGTTCAGTTGCTGTTCCAGCAATTTCGTATGGGTTTTCATATCTTCTTCGCGAGCGATATAGAAGGTTTCTATTTTCTCGAGCTCTGCGTCCAGCGTCGAGAAAAATTCGCGTTCGAGAGGAGAGAGGAGAGGCATGAGGTCGCGAAGTGAGAGTTCGGAGTACGGATGAGGTCGAGGGCCTTGGGGAGCAAAAAGTTACTGCTAAAAGGGAAAGAAAAGTGTCTGGCTGACTTACCAAGTTGCGTGAGGCGTCGTGAGAGTTTACTAGACGATAGAATGCGGGAGAAGGATGGAATACGTTCTCGAGAGTTGAGTGAGGGAGGGGCAGGGAGAGTTTGGGATCTATGAAGCGAAATTCGGCTTTGCTGGTCAGCGACGTTGGAGGCTATCATCAGGCTTGGGCTGGAGACATGGCCCGTTTCCTGAATCTGGGGTATTTTACTGGATGAAATTGAGGGTTTCGATGAGTTTTCGGAGGTAACAGATCGAATCGCTGATGCTTCTGAGTCCACACGAGGCCTAGGATCTTGAATTGTGGAAATAGGAGACTCGACTAGGCTTGCTGCTTTTTCCCGTTCAATTGCTTTTATACGTTTTTTCAGCAGCCTGTAGTCCAAGTACGCCCTCTGCCACTCCGGTGTCTGCGTTGAAGGTTAATGCGCAGCGGAAAATCCGACGGAACAAAAATGTCAAGCACACCTGTGTGTCTTCCAGGTAACTTCATACAAGACGCGATTTAGAAAACTACTGTATCGGGAGGTGGAACGGCACTGACCGGGCGAATTTCATGTCTTGGAAGCGGGCTCCTACGGACCCAAGAGCTCACCCGTATACGTCAACAAGCACTAAAAAGGAATGATAGCCGAATGCTGTGCAGTGGCGGATCAGTGTGGCGTCTAACGAAAATGCTCTATGTACATATGTAGTCTCAGCCCAGACATAAAATTCTTTCCTCGAGCTCGTTTCTGAACATGGTGTGTATCGCTAATCGATATCCTCCAGGGCGGTTTGTTCATCAAGGGCGTCGCCGGAACGTGCTACTCACTATTGATATATATATATATCGATTATGTCGGATGCGTCAACCCTTCGTCTCGACGCCATGGCCAACTAAAGCCCGAGAAATCACTCTCGACAACGGGAACTTGTTTTGAAAGAAAATAATAAAATTTTAGAACAAGCCCAATCAGAGAATAAGGAATTGAATTGTAGCAATGCAAGTGTAAGTGTATGTGCGTGAATCAGTCGTGGACGTGCAGAGGGAGAGCGAGAGCGGCGACAACAAAGAAAGAAAGGACATGAACTTGCATAAAGAAGCATATGGATCGGAGGGAAAAACCATAGTTTTTTTGGGCGGTTTTTTCTTGCTTGTCGACTCGGCATATTTCATTCCGCCTCACGCCCGCCTTCGTAAGAACACACACAAGCGCACCTCACATCGGCCAGCTTTGTGAATTATTTTCCACCGGGAGCACCGCGACCGGCACCCCTGCCCCGTCCACCTCTGAAACCCTCACCACGTCCACGCCCTTCACCGCCCCTGCCCTCGCCCATGGGCCCTCCTCCACGAGGCCGGCTCACAGGCCGCTCCCCACGCTCCTTCCTCGTCTCGATCGAGATCCTGCACACACGTGTGAGCAAACATCGCCCCCAAAAAAGCGAAACGGCAGCACACGTACCTCACAGTACCCTCCGCACCGCAGTCGACCCACACACCACCTTCGCCGCCCTGGGCTTGCGGCAACGACGTCGCGATCGCTCTCCGCGCGGAGTCCAAGTTCAAGAACTCGAAGAAAGCACACGCCTTGGAGCGCACGATCTCAAGATCTTTCATCGGCCCGAAATGGGTGGTGAGGTGATTCGTCAGCAGGCTCGCAGAGACGGGCTCGATGACGCCCTGGTGAGTGGTGAATAAAGGTAGCGCAGACGAAAACGACAGCGTACCTTGACGAAACATTGAGGAGTCGTCACGTTTAGCGCCGCGACCATATTCGGATGCTGCCCTTGCTGACTGGCGGGACCCGTCCGTACGGCGGCCCCAGGACCGGCAGTCGAGGCCGGAGGCTGGGGAGGGGCGCTCGGCGCGGCAGCAGCCACCTCGGTCGTGCCCCGCGAGTCCTGCGCAACAGCCGACCCCCACTTCTTTGAATTAGCAGCGGCAAGGTTCGCCCAAGTTTTGGGCTGGGGCGGCTGGGCCGGCGCTGGCGCAGGAGAGGGAGAAGGCGCAGCAGCAGCGGGCGCGGCAGCCGCTGGTGGAGGCGTAGGGGCAGCAGCGGGAGCAGGGGAGGGTGTGACAGGCTTTTCGACCGGCGGAGTAGGGGCAGTGGCGGGGGTGGCTGCGCGGTGGACACCATTTGGCTGAGGCTGGGGAGTAGCGGGAGCAGTGGGGGGAGCTTGAGTTGGGGCCGGGGGCTCCGGGGTGGCAGGCTTCTGCTGAGGAGGCTCGGCGGGGATGTCGGGAGCCGGAGCTTCTTCCACTTGGACGGGGGGCGGAGTCGGGACGCGTTCCGGAGCAGGTGGGGGAGGAGGAGTGGGCTCACGAGTCACTTCAGGGACAGTAGCTGTGTGCTCAACGACGGAAACGGGCTCGGGATCGGCGGCTTCGCTCGCGTCGTCACTCTCGACAGTTTCTTCTTTGAGGAAACGGAAAATGTCGTTGAGCACAAAGTAACCGTTCGGTTGTTCAGCCAAGAAAAACGTTTGGACAAATTTACGCCACGGATCCGAGTGATTTGACATTTCACCGATGACTTGAATGATAATTCCACCGTCTGCAGAGGATTGGGCGTCTACCGAATGGATGAAGACCTTGCAATCCTGGAACCCGATTGCTGTTATCCTCTGGTGAATTTCCTGCGCGACAAGGTCAATCAAAGCATGTACGCGCGTCGGATGACATACCTGTTGACCGAGACATGGCTTGCCGTCGTCGCCTTCAGTGCCATGGATGAAGGTTGATTTTTTCGTATAAAATTGATGCAAACGATCGGGTTGCTTGTTGACAAAGGTGTAATACTGAGGAACGAATTGCCATCCAACTTCAGAAGGATTGACTGTGCGGTGAGCGGCGGTGGTCATGCTAGAGAACGTCAGCGGGCCGAACGGACATGAATACTGGGGCACGCACATGTATTAATGAAGGGAGAGAGTCTATGTGAGGAGGTAATACAGCGACAGAACAGCGAGACAACAGCGAAGCTGGTCGAAAAACCAAGAGCAGCAGAGAAAAACAACGCCAAACTGTCCTTATTAGGCTGACAACCAACCTCATCAGGCTCCGAGTGCAAACCCAAGCGCTGAGGATGGAACTGTTATGAACCTCTCTGCATCCCGAAGCCAGGCTCAGTCCTTGATATCCTGCTCTTGGAGCTCTCTTTCTAGGCATCTGGGACGACAACAAATAAGATGACTGATCAAAGAACATCGCTTATAACTTAAGATAGCGTCCAGGACTCCTGCGACTCTATCCCACCATGGCATAATACTTCGGCGAGCAAGATCTAACACTGTTCTGAATAGCAAACGGACGAGGGTGACGACATTCTCTTTGGGTCCTCTCACTATCTTGAGCGCCATTGATGAAATGCCAACCTCACCGACTCTGTTCAGCGAGCATCAGGTCACCTTATCCGCCACTCCACTTATCGACTCTGTAACCGTGCAACTTGGGAATTCTTCCCGTGCCCTCTGCATCGCTGGCCAGCCAATCCACTGAAGAGACGTTCAGTAAAGCCCCAGAGTTCATCCGGCGCGTCAACTCCCGGGGGCGGACCGCGACCTCCAGGTGTGAAACATGTTCTGTATGTGGGATCTTGATCCCCAAGATGCCGCGGAGCGAATCCTTTCTTTCAATAGATATGTGATTTTTTAAACCGTCCTGCGCCAACCGGGTCTAAACTAATAGGTTTATATTGCTGAAATCCATCCTTTCGTTCCAAACAGAGGTTCTTGTGGGGGGACGACCATCTCAACCCGTCGACCGCCTTGGACTTGGGCTACATCATCTGGCCGAACCGGTTGCGCATTTCCCGGTTGCTTGGTTTTGCATGGGAGAAAACACTGGGCAGATGACGGCGCGCTATGATGGGCACTTCTCTTTCATACCGACGACACACACCTTGGAGCTCCCTACGGTCCGCCCAGCAAGTCAATACGGTCACGGTGGTTTCCTGTGCACACTATAAATTCCTGTAAATCGAGGCCCCGTTTCCCGTGTCCCTTGCGAATATAATGTTCCCATCCTCAATGCCCGCTTCCCTACTCCTGTTGGCTCCCTTCGTCGCCGCGGCGCCGGCCTCCCCTGACGTGGTGGAAAGAGCGGTTGCTATTGACATGACGAGTCACTGTGGTATAGTCGACCTTTGAAAACCATGATTGATGGGGCTCATGATCGCCTAGGTCTATTTGATTCCGTAGTAGCGGGCTCATACTCGCTTCTGCTTAACGAATGGGGCGCATCGGGTGCAACCTCGGGCTCTGACTGTGCTAACCTGGTCTCTCTAACCGGAGCAACTCTCGCGTGGAAGACCACCTGGACCTGGACAGGTTGGTATATTCATCTTCTAATTGCCCACCTCTCTGCTAAACATCGCCTTGGTGTCAAGAGTTTCACCAACATCAACGTCAATAGCGGCCTGAACCAGCAGCTCTCGACGATCACCACTATCCCTACTACTTGGGTATGGTCGCAAAACACCACCTCCGTCGTCGCGGACGTCGCATACGACCTGTTCACGTCCACCACGGCCGGCGGGGCTGCAGTGAACGAAATAATGGTCTGGCTCGCAAACTTTAACGCTGGACCCATCTCCGCTCAGTTTTCCAGCTCGGGACAAGCAGTGTTCGTTCTTTTCTCTGGTCCCTGGGTACATTTTTCACAAACGGAATTTTCAGCCCCATCGTGAGCAACCTTTCCCTCAACGGGCACACTTGGTACCCTTTTCATTGCAGTGAATCTCGAATTATTCTCATGGAGACGAACAGGAATCTGTACTTTGGCTCAAACGGCGCTAATAACGTCTACTCCTTCCTCCCCATAAGTGGCACCATCACGAGCTTCAGCGGAGACATCAACGTATTTCTCAAGGTCTGTCTCTTTCTTTCTCAGCGTGCATAATAGGAAGCAAGGAGCTGACGGCGGGATCGATTTAGTTCCTGACCACCAACCAAGGAATAAGCACGGTGCAATTCCTCACCACCGCCCAAGGAGGAACCGAGGCTACCTCTGGCTCGGCTACGCTCACGACGTATGCTCCACTTCATACCATTTGCCCTGATGCTAATGGATACTATACCAGCTCGACCTTCAGCCTCGTCATCAACTGACCATTATTGCTTCCGTCAACAGATGCAGACAACGAAACACTTGGTGACAAATTAGGGAATTTAGTACATTGTTTTTTTCTTGCATAGGCAAAAAAGGCGCATGGATACTACGCATTGGATCCCATCAATTTCGCAACTCTCCACTTGCACCTTCAACCCGAGAATATGATCCACCGACACATGCCAAAAAGGAACGGCGACGTGGCTCAGGGGTCTGAACACGCAGCAGCCAACCGCCTCACCACCGCTCGCGCTGATCGGCTGTCCGCCTCCTGGATCATACGCGAATCACGACGTGCTCCCTGCAAATCAGTCTCAACACCAGCATTCATCGCAGCAGAGAAAGAAATGAGGAAAGGAAAGAGAAGAGAAGAAAGAAACGCACGGTCACGATCATCTACGGTCAGTTTCCGAGTTCGCCTTGAGTGCTACTAGTTGCAAAGCCTTACTCTTCGTCTCTTCCGACTCCCTTCTTGTGCGCAACTCTCCTCCGCGTGCCGGACTTTTTCCTCCGCGAGGCGCTGCAGATCAGCAGCATTCTTCTCGATGATCCGCCCACTAATTTTCGAGTTTGTCAGTGCCCATAAGATAAATTATAGTCTGAAGGCCCTTCGCCATGCCGCACCCGCCGTTACACGAGTCACGCAGCCCCTATCCCGTAACTAAAACCTGAACATGTCCAACTCGGATTGGCCCACTTTCGTCGTGTACCTGCCAGATGTCGACTCCGGGATCAGAATGGTCGCTTTGGACCCGGATAGATACGTCAGTTCACTCATCGCTTTTCTAATCGAAAGCCAAATATACGGGGACTCGCTCAAATGGGAATATTCCCCAATCTAGTCAAAGTACCGTTCTCTCGTTACCGAGCCTCTGTTGTCTCATAATGTATATCAGGCCCGAGACCTGCGGTGGGACCCGCCAGAAAACCATCCGGGACCATATCAAGTCGTGGTGGACGACCAAAACGTAGTCCAGAGAGGATGGACGACGGAACCCTTCTCAAAAACCTATTTCCCTCAAGCGCCTACCGGGAAGAGCACCGAGACGATCGATATTGTCTTAACTACCACGAATAGTGGGTCTTGTTATCTTCTTTTCGCAGTTCTTGAGGCATTATTATTCCAACCCTATAGCTTTTGCGGCGTTATATCAAGTTCGCCGCCCCATCTCTCTATCCGGTGTGCACAGACTCTCCGACGATCCGAAGTCTTACCCATCCTTCGTTATCAGCGGTTTCCCCTCGGGATCACCTTGTTTCTTACCTCTACGACATGGTCACGGAAGAAAAGTTTTTTATGGTAAGGTCACCTCATCGATACTTTGCCGCCGAGATACACTCAGCTGGCCTAATCAACAGGTTCATGGAAACCCCGGATCTGGAAAAACAACACTCTGTTCACTGTTGTACAATTATATTCTTGCGAAGGAAGTGGATACCGCTGTCTCGTTGATAGGACCTTGGTCCCAGCAGGATCGTATTTCCGAGTCCCTTCAGGCGTCACTTGTCAGAGGAAACCATATAGATCTCGAGGGAAGGCGGCGGCACTGGCTCCTGTTCGACGACGCACAGACAACCTACGAGGATCACCGCCTATGGAACACCCTGCTCAAAGGCGAGTATCATCACTTCCTGCTTGTCCTCTTCGCCCCCTACGTAAAAGTAAATACGCTGGGGGCACATATCATAGGGACCCCAAACAATATCCAGGCCCACCAGTGTATAGGTCTGCGACCAACGGAGAACGGTCTATATTTCCGGCGCCATATCCCTGGCCTTCACTTTCTACGCGACGAGTACGACACGTTCTTACACGACCAGAGCCAGAAAACGGATGTCCCGACTTTGGGACCAGACTTGGCTGACTGGGTCTACGAAGCGTCAATGGGACACCCCGGAGCCATAGCCAGCGTGCTGAAGACCATAAACTCGGTCGCCGTACGTGTGTTTTCATAATTATCGCACTCTTACTGACGTATTGTCCAGCACAAGATAGAATGCCCAAACGAAATGTCCCTGGACACATTTCTTTCAAACTTTGACAGCCCTGAGGTCGCCTTGAAAGAATGTACCCACGGAGATGCCTTTGAAAGCGGCCTTCCCAAAGAAAACGCACTTGTAGCCTCAGAAAACATGGCGGCGGTTGATTTTTTACAACACCTCATCAGGCCCGGCATCGAAATCTACCGGACCCTGCCACCGGAAGGGGCGAAGCAAGCCCATAGGCTTGGCTGGATCTCTATAGACACGGTAGGCAGGTTCTGTTTCGCCGAGAGAGTGGAATTCCCATCGTGTCTCCACCGATCCCGACTTTCCTATCTTCTAAATGGGTCGAAGCCTCTTTCCCTCGAGGTCGGAGCATTGGATCTACGCCGATTCATCGTCCAAGTCCTCGGCGCTTTCTCCGCGAGCGCTCTGCGTCAGAGTCCGACCACTAGCTCTCAGGCAGAGGGACTGCCCTCAATTCCGGAGAACGAGAACAAGTGGCAAAACGAAGCCTATCGAGGAGTATACACGGTAACTGGTGGCCACGGAATGTGGCTCTCGCCGCACTTAACGTCACCCGGCTCGGGACGTGTCGATATCCACATCCAGGGAAACAAGAAATGGGGTATTGCGGTGTTGCGGGAAGGCGACCGCATCGAGAACCACCTGCAGCGGTTTGAGCCAGGAGGAGCCTACCACACTTGGATCCAAAAGGGAGCCGTGGAGGAGTACGTGGTATTGAATTTCGAGGAAAGTCCTACCGCTCAGAAGAAGCTCCTCCGTGCGTTTCGAATGCCCCTTCCCCCTCTTTCGTCTGACTATTAATTAGTAGACCATCCCACCATCTACCACGTCTCGTTTGATGAAGGCTTCAACCGGTTTCATCTGAAGGATTGGGAGCTTCAGGAGCTCGAGTCTGGCACGTTATTGGCGTAGCCTTGGCGACAACGCGCTGGGACGAGAATTGCCGTTCCGACGTGAATTATAGACACTCCGTGAACTCTAATCCGTTGCACCCCAGTGCAAAATTAAATAATCGCCTGTTTATGTATAATATGACCAAAGATGTGGGGATGTGTGTAAAATAATACCATAATGTCAGACAGGGAGACGATCTATGCGTCCTCGTCTTCGACCTCCTCCACCCGCGCCGCTCGGCTCTGCGGGCGAGAGGTACCCGAGTCGTCCACTTCTTCGATGGTCGCGCCGCCCCCGTTCGCATCGGCGCCCCCTTTGGCGCCCTTCTCGCCCTTTCTCTTCTTTGTCTTTTTCTTCGGCAGATCCCACTCCCAGAGTGGAATAAACGACTCGACCTGCAGACCGTCGATTTAGCGGTCAGGACCGGCAAGAATGACGAAAAGACGTACAAATCCGACATCGGCGAACAGCTTTGGAAATATCCATATCCCGGGGCTGGCGACGACGATGGTGATGACGTAGAATATGAGACGCAAAATAGCAATGGCAAAAAACAAGCCGATGAGGCCAAGCATGCCCATGCTGAGGTAGTAGACGCCCAAGCGCATGATCGGCGGCCAGAGCGGGAACATGACGCCACCGAGCATGATGCCGACCATAAGGACGGCGCCCGCATACGTCGTCCACTGGGAGCCCTCAAAAAACCACACGTAATACTCGTCCGGGACGAACTTCTGCTCGGGAATGACCTGCAGCACTTTCGGCGAGGACGACGAGCTGCCGGAGGGTGCGCCACGCTGCACACGGAGGAAGAACGCAAAGGTGTTGACGGCGGCGAGGGTGGTGATGGCCTCGGCCTCGGTAGTTATCTTGGGGAGTCCCTTCTGCTTCGCGTATGCGGGGGACAGCAGCGCCTTGATGGCGGATTTGCCTGATTGACGTACATAAATGAGCACAGAATAGTGCGACGCAGCGCAGCGCAAACGGACCCTTGAAATAGTCGAAACGCTTGCCGTTGAGCGCGCCAACTCGCACTTTGATACCGGCCGACCCGCTGCGTAAAAACATTGCGACCTTTCTCAGGTCTGGTGGCGCTTTTGCTTGTTGTTCCATGTCTACACAGGACGGAGATGAACATGCGCAATAACCAGAATATTAGACGGTTCACTGACTGGGAAAATGGGATCTCTATGGACGCGTATACGTGTCCCGGGGACTCGTTCTTTTTGGGGAGGGCGCGAATGAGCTGGCGAGCGTGACACTTTGTCACCCAACGTGTTCAGTCACCACCACCATGAGCTCGACGCGTATCTCCTCGTCCCCGATTATCGCGTCGCGTTGCGGTCCTCGAAACGCCTTGTTTGGGCTTGAATAACTCGCCGAGGTGCTAGCCCCGCAATGACCCCTTCCCCCTCGCTCTTTTCAATTCATAGACTCACGTTTGTTGCGCCACTCCTTGATCGTCATCTCATCTTGTTCCGTGGCCGCCACTCACGCAATTCAGTCTGTGTTCGCTCGAAGCCACTTTGGGGATACCAACACGAACAACGATCATGACCACAAATCTTGACTGGTCTATATTTCGCCCCATCTTCACCCGAGCTTGTTTCTGCAGTCCTCGACTTGTAAATTTCTTGGCGCGGTCTCAAGGTGTCCGATCCATTCTGATGCAGGTCCTTCGGCCTAGATTTTCTTCATTGCTCCAACGACGCTGGCCTTTAACTTATCTCTTTCCTGAATCTCTGCACATCTTTGCTCCCTTTGTTCCTCCATGTCGCTCGGAGCTCCGTCTCACGCGGCTGGGCGATCCCACAGCACACTGAATATGTGCTCAACGCCGATCCTGCAGCAGCCGACGCCAACGCTCCGGCTAACGTCGATCACAACTGCGCTATCTACGCTGAACGTCCACTGCCCACCCTAACAGCAGCTTGGCGATCCCACCCCGCAAACAATAGCGATGAGTTCCCTGAGCTGTTCCCTGCAGCCACGGTCAACGGCGATCGCAGCGCCCGGGAATCGGGACTGAACATCCATCGCCTTCGCAGCAGCCAGGCAACGCCCGGCCTCGACCATACGCTCAGAACGTGATGACCCACGCCGGCCACTGTCGATCCCATATAGAATGGATCCAATCGTATTACCCGCCCTCGCCCCCGCCGGACTCATCCGATCGCCTGACTTGGTGATACACCCACTAGCCTCGACTTCTGGCGAAGGGATACCGGACGTGCTTCTGGACATTCTGCGCCAGAATTCGACGCAATTCAATTTCCCTGTGGTTTGGCGCTTCATCGGACTGATAAAAATACTGCCTATTCCCTGTTCCCACCCACCCGTACGTAGTCGGGGGTCTCCACGTCGGGCCCTTTCCGCTACGCCAAATTCAAATTAAAAGAGTCCCGCGTGCCGTATCCTGTCCGTCCTATCGTGCGCCCATCTCCAACGTGACCATGTAAATCCGTCCACGACCATGTTCATTTCATTGCATTCTTGCATTCCGCCCGCACTCGGTCTATATACACCAGTACATGAAAGTAGAGAAGAGAAAAAAGTGTCGTAAATGAGTTGGATGCGCGAGTATATGTGTATGTTGGTGTATATTGTGTTTGGCGGCGCAGCGCCGTGGATATGTAGGTAGTGGAGGACAGACAACAAGCAGCTGGGGGTACAACGACAGCGAGTAAAGTGAAGGTAGGGGAAAACGATTGAACGACGTCGGGGATCTGCGTAACGGTGCATTGCCAGATGCGCTGGGCCTGGGAGAGCGAATTTGCAAGCGAGAGTGAAGAGGACATCGGAAGGGGTTGTGGGCGTATCGACGTGGGCTGGAAAAAAATTGATATGTATCAGTCGACCGACATGACAATGCAGACGAATGGAGCACGCACACGAAGACAATCGCTTCCCCGCACGCCGCGCCGCTGCCAGCACACATCGCCGCGGAAGGATTATGTGATAGGCGCGGGGTTGAACGACATGATCTCCTCGTACAGCAGCTCCTTAAGCTGCTCGCGGCTGATGTCGTCCTTGTGCACTGCGCAGTTATCAGCATGGGTCGATATACCATCAAAACGCCGAGAATACGCACAGTCAAACTCGAAAAACTCGGGGTCAAGCGGTGGTGCGACAGGCTCGTCGTCGGGGTCGTGGTACGCCTCGAGGTAAGGGTGCGCGAGTGCATCCTCGCAGGTTATGCGCTTCTTCGGGTCGAACGTCAGCGTCTTCGCGAGAAAGTCGATCGCGAGCGGGTTTGCGTTCGGGAAGAGCTGCGCAAAGGGGCGGCGCTTGCGGAAGGGCAGTGCACGGATGTAGTCGCGCGAGCGGCGGGTCGTGATAGCGTAAAACTCATCGAGCGTCGGTGTGCCGAGGACGTCGAGGATGAGCGTCAGTTGGTGGTGGTAGTCGCGCCCTGGGAACAGGGGCTTGCCGGACAGCATCTCGGCGAGGATGCAGCCTACGGACCATACGTCGATGGCCTGCAACAATGAGTAACTGGGACAATAAGAGTAAGAACAAAAGGCTACTTTTGTGTATTGTTTAAACGTGAGCATAATTTCTGGGGCGCGGTACCACCGCGTGGCGACGTATTCGGTCATGAAACCGGTCTCGGTGCCCGAGGGCTCGGCAGTCTTCACTGACCGGGCAAGACCAAAGTCGCAGACCTTGAGGTCGCAATTGGCGTTGAGAAGGAGGTTGGAGGGCTTGAGGTCGCGGTGGATGACATCGGCCGAGTGGAGGGCTTTGAGAGCACGGAGCGTTTGATAAATAAAATACTGCGCGTGGTCGTCGGACAAATCCTGCGTGCGAATAACACGGTGCATGTCCGTCTCCATCAGCTCTTGGATCACTGTGCCATCTGGTGAGCAGCGCTCCGCGCGAAATTAGAAATTCTACGCACGGTAGACCTCCTTGAACGCTTCTATGGAGGGAAGGTTTGATGATATCGAGGATGGAGATGATCTGGAGCGGGTGTTATCTAGATGTTGTACAGATATCGCGAAAAAAAACGCACGTTCTCGCTGACGCCCGCTTCAGACAGGAATTTGAGGAGTTTGAGCTCACGAAGGGTGCGGAGGCAGAACATAGAGTGCTCAAAGGGCGCGATCTTCTTAATCGCTACCTTCCGGCCGCTTGGCCTATGCATGGCCGAGCAGACGATGCCATATGCGCCCTCGCCCACGACATCGAGGACCTGGTACTGTGTGCCGACATTGAAGCGGACCTTTCTCGGTGCGGGCGCGGCCGTCGAGGCCGAGGGGGCGTGCTTCTTGGCTGGGGCAGGGGCGGTATCAGGCATGAAGGGGGAGAACAAGAGAAAAGAAGCGGCATCAATAGGATATATGTACTTAAGGGACGCGCTTGCGCTTGTTATGCAACAACAAAACGCGTGCACTAATTGCCTTGTAACCTAGTCTTTGCCATGACGATCTCTCCTTTGATCAAAACAGTCTGATCCCACCAACCTTGATCTGCAGAGCTACACTGCATCCATATGCTGCTGTGAAACAACGTCAGACGTCTGTTCCAGATTGTCGACCGTCGTCTACATATGATCCAACTCTCCTGAGCTAGAGGTCAAATTCTCTACCGGATCGACAATGAGCAAGGTCGACAATATATTAAATCACCGCCTATGACGACCGCGAGCCGGGGTAGCCTGAGGTAGCTCCACGGCCCATCACGGCGACTCAACGTTATGCACCTATATGTATGCAAGGCGGGACATTTTCCGGAAGCCCGATCAGTGGCAGAGACCGAGGAGACTCAGGAAAAAAAAACAGTGTTTCTGTGCTCAATGTTACAGTCGAGGTTAAAAAAGAGAAACCGTACATGCTGCAATGAAGCGTTCCCGTAACCAGAACAGAATCAGAAACGTGCAAGAACTTTGTTCGGCAAATGAATGAATGTCCTTCCCGCGGAATGCGGAACACAGAAGGCATTTTCGGGTTTGAACAATGACATAGAGATCGTTTGCCGTGTCAGCCGGGGACAAGACTGGACCACCAATGAACTCTGGAAAAGAGCGCCTATGCAAGATCATCACCCCACGTTTCTCGAACTGAGGAACAAGCCCCTGTCCCGCAGTTCACGATCGGCGACTTGCTGTCGTTGCTCGTGGTGAACACCATAATAGCCCATTACCCACCCTGTATGTAATGGGACATCTTGATTTTCAGCACAACTTATAAGTGTCAAATTGAGATTTTGTCGCAGGCCCGACATAGCCGAAACATCCGAGAAGCAAGAATGCAACGAAGGAGAACGAATGAACGAATGAAAGAAGCGAAACACCGGGACCGGGGATGCACTCAGTGGCCCGAAGTTCGAAGGCAGCTAGTTTTGAAAAATCCCAGGATTTGAGCGTTCTGAGACACTTCCATCAACAGGACCTATCTTTGAGTGAGCACGAAGTTTAGAGGCAGTTCGGGTGGTGCGTCGTTGCCTGGCTGCGTAGTGGTGGTAGAGTAGATACACAGACAGAGACAAGACAGCAATATAATTCACCCCGCATGGTGGACATTACACCCAGATAGACAGGAAGACAGACTGCGCCGAGCGGAAGATGAGATATCAGAGCTAGTGCAGGGACTGCGAGAACGCGCCTAGTGTATGGTCGTAGTCTTCAGAGTTTTCATTTTTGTGTGCGTACACGGCGTCTGCAAGCCAACGCTCCATATGCCGGTGTGCAACTCGAGCAGAGACTAGATGGTACGAACCGGTCTTGCCTCCTTTGGTTCAATGGTTGACATCGGCTGCGCTGCTGTCACCGCACACCGCCCGCACGCCATTGGCTAATATGTCGCGGATCCGCGTGGACTGAGCGAATCCTGGCAGTCGCCTCTGATTTGCGTCTGAGCGTGTACGACGTCGTTTTATCTCGCTCGCGGAAGAGGCGGGGAGCCAGAATGTCGTGCTGTCGAGATGCCCGCAGGGTGGACAGGGATCGGGGACTGATATAGCGGATAGCGGGGTACCGGTGAGGGCAAATAATACGGTAGTGGACGTCGGACGTCGCGCTCGATGGGGACGCTGTCTATCATCATCACGGGGTATACAGCCCGTACCGCGCCCCACCGTGCCCCGCCGTGTCGTGCATTGGAAAGTGCCTGGTTCAAAGCCTCTCCCAGAGCGGAAGCATATCGGTCCGAGGCGTGTAGATGCCGAGATGCCCACTTCATCGTTGTCCGCAGATCGCAGATCCCAGGAAAGGCGTCGGCTAATAAGCCAAGCTAAGCCCAAAGGTGAGTGCAGCATGTATGTGGATAGGGTAGGAAGGATAGGGGGATGACGGGGATATGATGTGATCGTGATTTTCAAGAGACTCTGAGAGAGTGCAGATCCTGATGAGCGCGTGTGGTACAGTGAACCCCCCAGAGTTACAGTACGGTATGTCGAAGTAGTAGTTGCCACGAACCTCCAGTGAAGCAATGGCAGGAATGTAAAAATTGAAATGGGATACCGAGGCGGACCATACGCCGACGGGCCCAACGGACCACAAAGCAATTGGAGAAGGGGATAAGCAATTGGGGCAGCACACTCCGAAGCGCAGAATGATGCGCCCTACCACGTTTTAGAATTGAAACGTCGACGTCGAGACATGTTCACATGAAGGCTACTGAAGGATACCCGGGTCCGAGGTATACAGATGGCGCTTATCCCCCATCTATTCGTTTGAACTGTTGATGCTGTTAAATCATGACTTGATAGATATATCAGTAACTGAGTAAGGTTGTCAAGGAGCACGCAGGAGCCCACTCATAAAAGGTGCAAGAATCCCGTGTGCCCAGGAAAAATAGGATGTGTTTCAGCAGATGAACAACAGCCGTCATGACAGAGGATGCCTAGGAGATAATTTATTCAGTAAGTTGACGGCAGAGACTACTCATACGACTGACCGGGATCCGGAGCCAGTCTCTCTCCTGTAATGTCGTTCTTCTAGCCAGCGTGACCGTGAAATCAGTACTAGGGAGTTCCAAAGATTCGAAAGTGCGACTATGGAGACACCGCTAGAAACGAGCGAGGGCCTTGTAATTCTTGAACTGTCCAGCATGGTTACTGACCAGGTTGAAGTTGAAGTTTGAACGAAGGATATTTGGTCCTGTTACTAAACACGTCCGTTGGAAAGCTGCTGCAAGCCAAACAACGCCTTTAGCCTAAACGGGCAAGTGCCCTGAAGGCTCTGTCCGAGTCGTTCCGTCGGTTCCGAGCATACCGGCTCTTTTCAGCAATGGAACGATGAAAACTTCAGGCGACTCGCGATCATGACAACGATTGGAGTCCCGCACAACGGCGAAGGAGGACGTTTGAGGAACAAACAGCGAAACTGTACGACCACTCACGCTTGCAAGAAGAGGATCCAACGGCCGGATGAGGGCCCCGCTCCACAAAGCTACAGGTCGAACATATCGTAAATGTCCGAATTTAAATTAATGTATACACTTCGTTTGCTTACAAACACGTACACCATTTCTATTCTGCATCTGCAACTATCCGTCTACCACCCGCCCTGTTGGCCATACGGCGGCCCTTGCGGGGGCGCATACTGGCCCCGGGCCCCCGGGAAACTGCGGCGGCGGCGGCGACGTGTAGGGGTCCGCGCCTGGGAAACCAGGACTCGACTCCCGGGGAACGACGGGGCGGCACCAGGGAACCCGGGCGTGGGGCATCCGTACCCATCGGGTTGAGGCGGCGGGGAGCCATACCCGCCTGGCGCGCCGGGGAAGGGCGGCGGACCAGGAGGCGGGCGCGTACGAGGGATTGTAGGACGACGTCTCGCCGCTAGGGAACGAGGGCGGCGGGCCGGGCGGGGGTGCGTAAGACGATTGCCCGGGGAAAGAGGTAGGACCTGATCCGTACGGGGGTTGGGACGGCGGGGGCGGGCGGGCCTGAATTACTATGGTACGACCCCCGCATGTCCTGCGCCAGTATACCCTGGGTTCCCGGGCATCTCACGACCTTGACCATGTTTATGTCCGCCGAGCAAATTCTCCGCCTGGCTCACACCTGGGATCTGCTCAGCGTAGCCTTGAAGTTGATGCTGAAATGCGTGCGCCTCGTTGGCAGCAAAGGTGCCTTCAGCAGCAGAAACGCCGCCTTCTCCTGCATGGCGGATATTTTCGTGGTTCCGGACGGCGTTCTTGGTTAGGCGCTGCAATATACTCTGTTTCCTGGCACCAAGACCGTTGACCCAGGTCCCCATGTACTGCAATCATTTCTCTTTGTATCTTGGACGAATTGTTGTGGAAATCGGGATGGAATCTGAGAGGCGAGTCACATTTCTGAGTAATGAGAGGAACGGACCCAACGTACAAGCATGTAAGGACATCATCCGTTAGATGGTGCACATTAACTGAGGGATCATCCCATGCTTTGATGACAAGGGTGACAGTGTGGATCTACGGCAAATTGGGAGACCCGTCGAAAAATCCAACGAGAAACATACAACAATGATTCGCGCGAGATGCCCTGCGGGCTCATTGAGGATAAGGTTCTGCGGAGATGTCAGCGAAAAGCAACAGGAGAGAGGAAAGCTAACAAAGTGATCTTTGCTCAGGAAGGAATGTGTCGGATCCGACTACAATTGGGGTCAGGACGTGAAGAAGGACTCTACAAGTTGGCCTTACGGCGCGGGGTCATTGAAGACTTCGTACTGATCTTCGTTGTTGACGACTTCTGCTGAAACGCTCGACAAGCTGGTAGTGGCGGTTTTCAGAATTGGTCTGAGGAAGGGCTTTTCCATTCGTGAGCAAAAAAGTCGTCGGTCGAATATGTAGGTAATCATGCCTCGAGCGTCGTGAAGACAAAAACTTCCGAGGAATCAGCCATTGAACTACAACCAATTACATTTCCGCTCACTAGAAATCGAATCCGAGATCTTCTGAACCAGAGGTCCAAGTCCAGGAATCTTCTCTGTCCTCGCTATGAGTGCAATGCGCCAAAACCACGCATAGCTACTCACCGATAGTTTTGGAGATCTTCTTCATGACTGCGGGGAAGAACCTTCGCAAACCAGAAAAAAAAAAAAAATGACACACTGGAATCCCTGAAGCTGAGAACCTGCCAGAGGACGGCGTGCAGCTCTTGTGGGCTCATGTCCTCCGGCCGCTTACCACCTTGCGATGGGCCAGCACGGATGCGTTCGATGCCCTCCATCTCGCGGGACATCTCGCTTCCGGATCCACCCGGGAGACGTGAAGAACAGGTCTCGGAGGACGGACTCAGGATTTGAGCCGGGGCCGGAGCGTGTGGTAGACGCAGATCGCGCCTTGTCGAGCTCCTTGTTCAGGTCCGACACAGATGCTTGGCTCTGCAAACATAGTAAGAAGATGTTCTGCGAGACAAGGGCGTGTGATTGATTCGCACAAGATGATCGCCCGCCTCTGCGAGAGAAAGCTCGTATTAGTGATGAACTACAACGATGATACGAAGACCTGACGAACCTCCTAACAGCGAGTGCATGAAATCACTGCCTCCGAATGTCCCTACGTATCGAGATCAAAACGCCGCACACCAGACACAATACGTTGACTGTACGCACCAGTTACGAGGGGTGAAACCATTCTCCCGTTCGGCGCCTGGATACGCACCTGGTCCCCGACTTGAGTGAATACCTCGGTATGACCCATGGACACCAGGGCAATCTCGCAGAAGTTTGAGTGAGCGGGAAAGTCCTCGAGGGTATGCAGCTGATGATGATGAATTTATGAGCACCGTAGATGGAACATGGACAAATACGAACGGATTGCCCCAGAAGCCTGTATGCCTCGTACTCGTCCTCCTTTCTACCTTGTGCCCGATGCTGACGACCTAGTTGAATGCACCGCTCCAATGTCCGGCGGACTAGAGCCTTGGACGTGTCCCAATGCCCGGATTCTGTGGAGGGGCAGATAAGTAGCTCTTTGAGTGGAATACGAGGGAGGCTCGGGCTTACCATTGGCGATGTAATTCTTCATCCCACTTCTGGGATCGACCTCAAGTTCCATGGGCTGCAACTGCGATGAGGAAAAGACAACAAGGACAAAAAAGGGTAACACGCACATCCACAGGTCCTCTCAGATTGGGGTGGTTTTCCGCGGATCTTCGCCAGCTCCATAGCCCTTGGGATTATCGATGTGCTCGGTCTTACACGGGAGTCTCAGGATATCGAAATAAGGCTGGCACACCCGGCTCACCGGAAGATAAACACCCAGACGTTCGATAGTGACCTCGAATTCGGCTGTAGCGTATCCATGTGCCTGGCATGTGTTTGTGAGGTCGTTTGTAATAACTACGAAGAAATGTACCAGGAAACCAAGGACCATGCACAGATTGATAATCGTCTATAATTTCGACTTAGACGGGTGTTCACGCGATTAGGACTTGTTTCCCACCTGAAGTTGCACCTTCTTGAGAGTAGCGATATCCACAGCCTATCCCAGACGTTAAAAACACGTTAGCTAGACAGAAAATCCAGCAGACCTGACTATAATCGCGTAGCCAATTCCTAAGTTTCCTTGTTAAAGCTACTCCACGAAGATATTGGGTGACATGTACATACCCAAAGTATACCCGCTTTATATCCACACCGCCAAATTTGTGGCCCTTGGAGAGCATCCCAGCAAGTCCGCCGGCACCTACACGCTTGAATAATTCGGCAAGCGCGTCTTCCTGCCAACTCCTGTCGTCAGAGAACGGCGATTTCCGTGCCAAGGGAGCACGCACAATGTCTCCGTGTCGGAACGCCCTACCCTCCATGTACGCGAAACTAAACAGCACGTTGGTCGAACCTCTCACCACATCAAGCATCGATCGAACACATACGATGGAATGTTGCCAGCGCCAAACGCATACACGCTGCTTCCGGAAAGGCATACAAAGAATAGAACGAGGAGGAAAATAAGGGTGGCTTTGTTGGCCATTGCTATTATAGGCTGCAGCAGTGGCCGACTTATAAGTCAGGGACCTGGGGTGGCGAGCGGGCTGTGCTGAATCTGCTGGGTAACAGTGAGCGGTTGTGCAATGACACCTAGGAGAGGTCTATGGCTGTTCACCTCAGGGATAATTGAACGATGTCCGGCTTCAAAGGAGACGGCCAGTGTCTGTCACTAAGCGATGTCAAAAACAACAGGTGTTCAGAATTGCCAGCTAGCTGGAGGGCAATTCAGGTGTCTGGAGCTTCAAGCGTGTGAGATTAACCTGAGATAGCGAACACTCGAAGTGGGAGTTCGAAGAGAAAGCCTAGAGCGACAAAATTGCCGAGTGCTAGTCACGTGTGGGCGCCGCGCCTGACGTCATCGTGCGCCACCGAGTCGACTCGCAAACACAAAATACAAAGCGAAACATGAATTCAGGGCAAACTGAGCTACTACCAGGGGAACCCCAAGAGTTAATCGGAAGGAAATGACATGCCACCATCCCGCCAAAAAAAACCGTTTGAATCAAGACTCAGAGGGCAAAATATCTACACCAGTTGGCGACCGGCTATACACGTAGCTTGATGTTCATCCCCGCTGAGCTCAATGTTTCCATGGACTGAATGACTTCGTCATCCAGCGCAGGACCTCCGTCAGCATCCACTATGAAACGGTCTGAGTCGCGCAATATCGATGCCAGCATCTCAGCAAGCCCACCATACACAACATCCTGGAGATGGATGTTGAGACACCGCACGCCGCGCCGCTACCAGCACACATCGCCGCTGGAAGGATTATGTGATAGGCGCAGGGTTGAACGACATGATCTCCTCGTACAGCAGCTCCTTAAGCTGCTCGCGGCTGATGTCGTCCTTGTGCACTGCGCAGTTTTCAGCATGGGTAGATATGCCATCAAAACGCCGGGAATACGCACGGTCAAACTCGAAAAATTCGGGGTCGAGTGGTGGTGCGACCGGCTCGTCGTCGGGGTCGTGGTACGCCTCGAGGTAAGGGTGCGCGAGTGCATCCTCGCAGGTTATGCGTTTCTTCGGGTCGAACGTCAGCGTCTTCGCGAGAAAGTCGAGCGCGAGCGGGTTTGCGTTCGGGAAGAGCTGCGCAAAGGGGCGGCGCTTGCGGAAGGGCAGTGCACGGATGTAGTCGCGCGAGCGGCGGGTCGTGATAGCGTAAAACTCATCGAGCGTCGGTGTGCCGAGGACGTCGAGGATGAGCGTCAGTTGGTGGTGGTAGTCGCGCCCTGGGAACAGGGGCTTGCCGGACAGCATCTCGGCGAGGATGCAGCCTACGGACCATACGTCGATGGCCTACGAAACAATGAGTAACTGGGACAATAAGAGTAAGAACAAAAGGCTACTTTTGTGTATTGTTTAAACGTGAGCATAATTTCTGGGGCGCGGTACCACCGCGTGGCGACGTATTCGGTCATGAAACCGGTCTCGGTGCCCGAGGGCTCGGCAGTCTTCACTGACCTAGCAAGACCAAAGTCTGCGACCTTGAGGTCGCAGTTGGCGTTGAGGAGGAGGTTGGAGGGCTTGAGGTCGCGGTGGATGACATCGGCCGAGTGGAGGGCTTTGAGAGCACGGAGCGTTTGATAAATAAAATACTGCGCGTGGTCGTCGGACAAATCCTGCGTGCGAATAACACGGTGCATGTCCGTCTCCATCAGCTCTTGGACCACTGTGCCATTTGGTGAGCAGCGCTCCGCGCTAAATTAGAAATTCTACGCACGGTAGACCTCCTTGAACGCTTCTATGGAGGGAGGCTTGATGATATCGATGATGGAGATGATCTGAAGCGGGTGTTATCTGGATGTTGTACAGATATCGCGAAAAAAACGCACGTTCTCGCTGACGCCCGCTTCAGACAGGAATTTGAGGAGCTTGAGCTCACGGAGGGTGCGGAGGCAGAACATAGAGTGCTCAAAGGGCGCGATCTTCTTAATCGCTACCTTCCGGCCGCTTGGCCTATGCATGGCCGAGCAGACGATGCCATATGCGCCCTCGCCCACGACATCAAGGACCTTGTACTGTGTGCCGACATTGAAGCGGACCTTTCTCGGTGCGGGGGCGGCTGTCGAGGCCGAGGGGGCGTGATTCTTGGCTGGGGCGGGGGCGGTATCAGGCATGAAGGGGGAGAACAAGAGAAAAGAAAGAAACGGCATCAATGGGGTAATAGGTATATGTACTTAAGGGACGCGCTTGCGCTTGTTATGCAACAAAACGCATGTACAACATAATCATTCCTACCTACCTATAGTCTTTGCCATGACGATCTCTCCTTTGATCAAAACAGTCTGATTCCACCAACCTTGATCTGCAGAGCTACAATACTGCTACAGACTGCTACAATGCATGTGAAACAACGTCAGACGTCTGTTCCAGATTGACCGTCGTCTATGATCCGACTCTCCTAAACTAGAGGTCAAATTCTCTACCGGATCGACGGTCGATAAAATATTAGCCCACCGTCTATGTAGCTCCAACGGCCCATCACGGCAACTCACCGTTATGCGCCTATATGCAAGGTGGAACATTTTCCGGTCAGTAGCAGAGAGCATCGAAGGAGTTCAGGAAAAAACGAATGTTTCTGTGCTAGACGTTACAGTCGAGGTAGAAAAACAAAAAAAGAGACCGTACATGCCGCAATGAAGCGCCCCCGTAACCAGAACAGAATCAGAAACGTGCAAGAACTTTGTTCGACAAATGATCGAATGTCCCTCCCGCGGAATACGGAAACAGAGGGCTTGAACAATGACATGGAGATCGTTTGCAGTGTCAGCCGGGGACAAGACTATGAACTCTGGAAAAGAGCGCCTATGCAAGATCATCAACCCCACGTTTTTCGAACTGGGGAACAAGCCCCTGTCCCGCAGTTCGCGATCGGCGACTTGCTGTCGTTGCTCGGTGAACACCATAATAGCCCATTGCCGACCATGTTTGTAATAGGACATCTTGATTTTCAGCAGTGTGCACACTGAGATTTCGCAGACTCGACACAGCCGAAACATCCGAAAAGCAAGCTAGTTTTGAAAAATCCCAGGGTTTGAGCGTCCCGAGACACTTCCATCAACAGGACCTATTCTTGAGTGAGCATGAAGGTTAGAGGCGGTTCAGGTGGGGCGTCGTTGCCTGGCTGCGTAGTGGTGGTAGAGTAGATACACAGACAGAGACAAGACAGCAATATAATTCACCCGCATGGTGGACATTAACACCCCGACAGACAGGAAGACAGACTGCGCCGAGCGGAAGATAAGATATCAGGGCTAGCGCAGAGGCTCCGAGAACGCCTAGTGTATGGTACGATCACTTATGTAGTCTTCAGAGTTTTCATTTTGTGTGCGTACACGGCGTCTGCAAGCCAAAGTTCCGTATGCTGGCGTGCAACTCAGGCAGAGATTAGATGGTCAGAACCGGAGTGGGTTCGGTCTTGCCTCCTTTGGTTCAATGGTTGACACCGGCTGCGCTGCTGTCACCGCACACCGCCCCGCACGCCCTTGGCTGATATGTCGCAGATCCGCGTGGACTGAGTGAATCCTAGCAGTCGCCTCTGATTTGCGTCTGAGCGTGTACGACGTCGTTTTATCTCGCTCGCGGAAGAGGCGGGGAGCCAGAATGTCGTGCTGTCAAGATGCCCGCAAGGGGGGCAGGGATCGGGGACTGATAGCGGATAGCAAGGTACCGGTGAGGCCAATAATACAGTAGTGGACGTCGGACGTCACGGTCGCGCTCGATGGGGACGTTGTCGTCATCATCACGGGCGATACAGCCCGTACCGCGTCCCGCCGTGTCCCGCCGTGTCGTGCATTGGAAAGTGCCTGGTTCAAGGGCCCTCCCCAGGGCGGAAGCATATCGCTCCGAGGCGTGCAGATGCTGAGATGCCCACTTCATCGTTGTCCGCAGATCGCAGATCCCACCAACTTGAAGCTAAGCCAAGCTAAGCTCAAAGGTGAGTGCAGTATGTGAGTATATGGATAGGTTAGGAAGAATAGGGAG